>SKCR01030830.1:0-95104 GCA_019454045.1 Zanthoxylum bungeanum
GGTCCTTCTGTCAATTCCCGTGGTGACTGCTCGGTCTTCTCTCTTTCAGGCAAAGTATTGTTTCAATCTTTCTACGTTGATCGGCTCGGTGAACTCGTTCCCTTCCAAGTCTGATAGCCTCACTGCTCCATTTCCCATTACTTTCTGCACTATGTAAGGTCCTTCCCAGTTAGGTCTAAACTTTCCTCTTGGATCTGTCGTCGACGGCCTTGATTGCTTAAGTACCAAATCACCCTTTCTGATCTTGGTGGGGCATACTTTCTTGTTGAATGCTCGGGCTAATCTCTTCTGATACAATTGCATGTGATACAAAGACTTCGTTCTCTTCTCATCCAGCAGTGCTAACTGATCAAACCTCTGTGTGGCCCATTCTTGTTCCGGTAATTCTACCTCTGCTAATACCCATAGACTGTATTTCCACTTCTACTGGCAATACTGCTTCAATTCCATAGACCAAAGAATAAGGTGTGGCTCTTGTTGCTGTTATCATAGATGTTCTGTAACCCCACAGGCGTACGGTAATTTCTCTTCTCGGCCCAATCTCTGCTTCTATGTCATCTTGGATAAAATCGTCTTTAAGTCTTGTTGGCTGCCTCAACTGCCCTATTTGCCTGCGGCCTGTACGGTGATGACTTGTGGTGGCCTATCACATACCTCTGTAACATTGCCTTCGTCTCTCCTTGAAACTGAACTCCATTGTCTGTCACTACATGATGCGGCATACCATACCGACAAATGAGGTTCCGAACTATAAACTTTGCCATTTGTTTTGCTGTAACATTGCGGAATGACTCGGCTTCCACCCACTTCGAGAAGTAGTCCACCGCCACTATTATAAAGCGATGCCCATTCGATGCATTCGGTCGAATCTCTCCAATCATATCAATTGCTTATGCTGAAAAGGGACACGGCTCTGACAACCCGTCCAACTCTGTGTGCGGCAAGTGATTCAAATTACCGTGTGCTTGACAGTCATGACAGTGCTTTACCATCTTCGCGCATTCTGTTTCCATGGTTGACCAATAAAAACCTTGTCTCACTATCTTGCAGGCAGATTCAACCCGTTCATGTGCGGACCACATACCCCGGCATGTATTTCTTCCATTACATGTTGAGTTTCTTCTTTTCTCAAACACTTCAACTGAATACCGTTTGCTTGCCTCTTGTACAGTTCCCCTTTCAAAATCACATACTGGGAAGCTAACTTCTGAATGGCTATTCTGTCTTTTCTGCCTGCCGCTTCCGGGAGTTCACCATGTTCCAGATACCTCTAAATTTCATAATACCAAGGTTTACCGTCGTCGACCTCAACTTCCAGAATTCTTTCTATCTTATAAACAGGTCTGCTTGCTGTTGTCAGTATCAAGGGTCTCATCACTAACTTTTCTGGATTTTCCCAAGTTGCTGCAAGTGTAGCCAATGCATCTGCCATCTGATCCGTCTCTTGGTAAGTGCTGAAACTTACACTCGGGGATAACCTGTGCCACATTCTTAGGTGAAAAGGTAAGGTTTCAACCGTTCTTCTTTCAATTCCCATTCTCCTCGGATCTGCTGGACTACCAACATAGAATCTTCGTAGACTTCTGTTAGACATTATGACCCATAGAGTCACTGTTTTGTAAATGATATTGTATTATTGTACAAAATTAACTATGTGATAATGAAATTGCCTTTTGCCGTTTTGTAAATTATTTACTTTGATATATTAATGGCAAAAGTCCGTATGATTAGTTCCGTATTGAGATGATATGAGACAGTATCAATATAAAAGGTTTAATCATTAAATATCCCTAGTCGGAGTATTATCGAGATCGGACATCGATAATGCGGAATAGACTAGTATTGCATTTGTGCATGTTGTGAGGGCACAACGGCATAGTTCTTATATATTTAAGTATTGGACTTATGCAAGTGCGATAGGAGGTTGTGTTTTACCGATGGTACGGAAAACAGCTTCGCTCTGGATAGACCCCGCGGAATCCCATTGGTAGTATGTCTGCGTGTCTATGGGAGGCCGCATCAGGGTAGGTGTATATGGTCTTAACCTGAGACTTGCATCGCTAGTACTTGCGACAATCGGTAAACTTTGGTTTTGGTGGTTGGGGACTTTAACCGGTTCTGTGTTCACCACTTCTGGGTTTATCAGGAATCGTAGTGTACTGGGTGTAATGTCAAGATGGAAGTATCACTTCAGACATATGGAGTTGATGATCGCGCAGGACATAGAACTAGTACTCTATAAAAGGTTGCAACCGTCGGGACAATATGACTAGGTCAGGATTGTCCGATTTAAAGAGACTAGTTGTTTGATGTCCGATATATGTTTCATACGGGGCAGACACACTTCCACCCCAGGCCTAACATGTGATCGTTCGATACTGGATCGATATACGCGATACTGCGGTATACTACGCTTGATAAAGATCTTATATTCCAGTAAGAATATTTCTGGAGAATTGGGTAGGCATGGCGCTTTGCTAGAAGTCAACCTTGTCTTGTAAATCGGTAAAAACGTAGTACGAGGTACGTACGTGTTTGGATTATCCAACGACCGTATTTACTGCCAACATATCCGGAGATCTCTTGGGTCGCTTCCTAAAGATTCACCTATGATGTTTGATTCGAACTTTATTAATCTTGGATTAATAATGGAGAAACTTTATCTTGGATAAAATGCCTTATTAGGAGAGAGAGAGATATCGATTAATTTGGAATTAATCGATAAAATAATATATTCGATATATTATTAAACGAAATTAGATTTCGACGCGGAATTAAAATCGGATTTTAATTCGGGCAACGAATTAATTTAGAATTAATTCATTAGCGAACTGAATAGTAATTTCGCAAGGCGTAATTATTTAATTCACGTCGCGACGGAAATTCGTTAATTCGGAATTAACGAAACCGAGCCCGAAAGTGCTTGCGGACACATTCGTATTTTGAATCGAGTGATATCCTCAAATCACATCGCGATATCTCATTACTTAATACGAATAGATGGTGGATGTATCTAGTCACCTTTGAGGGATGATACATTGTCTCTAATCTCAAAATGTGGTAATGATGGCAAATGATGGATTTCATTTTGGAGGGAAAGCCATGCACGGTTTTGAAGGATTTTTTGCATTAAAAAATTCTTTTGGTATTAGATATCATATCACTTTTCATTTCCTTGGTGTCTCACGGTTTTGGCATGAAAAGGAACAAAATTAAAAGTGAAACACTCTCCTCTTCTTCTCTCTTGCTCACGCCGTGAGCTGCATAAACAAAGGCAGAAAATTGTTTTCTCATTCTCCATTTTTGCTAGCACAAGCAAGGAACAAAAGAGGTGATAGGGAAACTCATTTGGAGCTTGGAATACTCAAAGATTTGAAGCTTCTCTCCATCTTCTTACTTGGCCGAAACTTCATCCTTGGTGGCTCAAGGATCCTCATCACCATTTTCGTCACATAGCTTTGTAAGTATGTTTCCGCCATCCTTCAAGCTTTGCTTGTATGATTATTGTATTTCTATTGCTTAATCTTTCCTTGGGACTAATTATAGAAACCAACAATGGTATCATTGAGCTAGGTTTAAGCATGAAATACATTAGGGTTAATTTGGGGAAAATTGATTGAAGCATGTTCTTGTGGAATTGGATGCTAAAGTATGCTTATATGTATGTTATTTGAATATTACATGATCAATTTTAACAAAAATGCATTGGATGATTTTTTCCCCAAAATGTTGTCTTGGCCGAATGTGGAGGTGCTTCCATTGGATTGGAATTTTTCATGCATGAGCTTATTTGATGACTTAAGCATGTTTAAATGTATGATATTTGATATAATACATGATTAATTTTGAGAAAAATGCATTGGATGATTTTTTCCCCAAAATTGATGTCTTGGCCGAATGTGAGGCACTTCCATTAAATTGAATTTTTGCATGCACAAGTTCATTGGATGATTTGAGTGTGCTTAAATGTTTGTAATATGAAGTAATACATGATCAATTTTGAGAAAATTGTATTGGATATTTTTTTCCCCAAAATTGATGCATTGGCCGAATGTGTAGGTCATTTGAAGATTTGGAATTTTTCATGCACAAGTTTATTGGATAACTTAAGCATGATTAAATGTATGATATTTGATGTAATACATGTTCAATTTTGAGAAAAAATACATTGGATGATTTTTTCCCTAAAGTTGATGCTTGACCGAAAATTGAGGTCTTTTCACTATTATTGAATTTTTGCTTTCAAGTTCATTGGATGACCTAAAATCATATGTATGTTAGATTAGTGATTCAATTAGATTGAAAACATATCGAACCGCAAAAATCTCTCTTGGCCGAATACAACATGACATGTTAAAGGACTTGATTTTTGTTCAAATAAATGTTAGACAAGTGTTTTGAACAATTGATGAATAATAAATTAAATTGGTATTTTTGAAATATTTGTTTCTTAACCCACATCTATCTGTTTCTTAACTTCCTCTCTGACTTTCTCAGCTCATTTTGGTCTCATCTGTCGGAGTTTCTGTTTTACTGCCCTCATATTCGGATAAGTTGGTATTGTGTGCTGGGCAATGTTTCTGTCTACCCCAGGCATGTCCTCATAGGACAAGCAAACACTTTGGCATATCTGACCAACACTTCTTCTAGTTTCTCCCTCTCTTCAGAGGTAACTTTACTTGCAATAAGAATTTCCTTGGGGTTCTCAAGCATACCCAAGTTAAATGCAGTTGTTCTGGCCAAACTGATATCAAATATGCTTGATTCGTGCAGAGTAAATGGAAATGACTCAGGCAAGTAAGCAAAAGAAATGTCTTTATTATTGGATAATGCGGAAGTACATTCAAACAAATCAGGAAGGTAAATGTCTTCATCATCTATAGACACTTCTTCCTCTGCAACCAGGTTTTCCTCAGGCTTTTTGTCCTCTCCCAGTGTCAGGCTCTCCAACTTCATCAGTTCTTCCTCCCAATTCTCTTCTTCTTTCTTCACAATTTCTTCAACAATCGGCTTCTTACCCAGCATATCCTGGAAGATCTCAAACCCAAGTACCACAATTCCATTAACTTCCACAGGTTCAGGCTCCCCTTGATATCCTGAAGCTTTCACAAAACATTCCATCAGTTTCAAGCCCTTTTTCTCGACCTCAGTCTTTCTTCATCAGATTTGTACCCCAACCCTTCCGAGTAGTCTTTCCTCTGAAATCTGGTAATCTTGAACTTTCACCCGGCTCAAACTTCATTTTTCCCATGATCATAGCCACCTTAGGATCCACCCATTCCTCAAAAGTTGCCGACACTTGGAACCTTGTGAAAGGTTGTATTTCCAAAGCGGCCACAACATTGTCCACCTCAGCTCGGATGTTGACAATCTCTCCCCTATACGGGAACTTAATCATCTAATGCAGAGTAGAGGGCATGCCCCCAAGCTTATGAAACCAAGGACTTCCCAGCAATATGGCAAAAGTGGCCGGGATATCCAGCACAGTGAACTCGACTTCGTCCTCAATAGGACCAACCTTGACTGCTGCCATAAAAGTACCCTCAACTCCCCTTTTACTGTCATCATAAGCCTTAATAGTCATGATGGAGGGGTCCAAGTCTGTCGCTTTCATACCCAATCTTGCCAGAATTTTCAGCAGGCACACATTTATGGACGAACCGTCATCCACCATCACACATGAAGTTCTCTTGCCTCTCACCTCGGCCCTGATAAATAAAGGCCTATTATAATTTCTCCCCTCCACCGGGAGTTCATCCTCAGAAAAAGATATCTGCAAAGCTTCTTTCTGAACTGACCCAACAAACATTGCAAGGTTGGCGTCTTCCGGTACCACAATCTTGCTCAAGGCCTCAACCATGGCCTGCCTATGCTCCCGAGATGCACATAACAGTTCCCAGATACTCACTTGTGCTCTAGTCTTCCTCAATTTCCTCTGCACTATATCTCCCTCAGTATTTTCTGCAGTCTCAACCACTTCTCTACCATCTGTCAAAACCTCATTACCCTTCTCTGCCATATCATTGTAAAAATGACCGCTACGCGTCATTCCCCTTACTTCTTCCTCATCACTGCTAGAGAAATCAAGCCAAAAGTTTCTCCCATGCTCAGTCTCATCTTCACTAGTACTATCCCAGATTCCCAAGCAAAAGGCTTGAGGGTGAAAGGATTTTAGGACAAGGTCTTCTGGGAGGCCAGAATTGATCATATAGGTTGGTGGTGGTACGGCATGGTAGTTGGGTAAGGGATTTCTGTGTGTGTCAGGCTGTTTTGTTTCTGGGTCAACTATTTGTTGGGGTTGGTGCTCAGAGCGCCAATCCGGACCGCATTTATGTCTGATTCATGAATACGAACATCCTCTTATTCCATAATATTACTTATTTATGGTTGCACCTCTTGTTCTTATATACGTATTCGATCTAATTACTATTAGATTGAAACTAAATGTGGTTTAGTGATATGTATATATTAGACAAAGGCCCGATAATATATAATACAGTACACAGTTACAAAGGGAGTTTGTAATTGACATTGGGAAGTGTCACTGTATATATATATTATCAAACATAGTTCCTGGTCAAGATTTGCTAACACGGGTCGGTTAGTCAAATCCGTTGAGACCAGTACATGTCGTATATCGAGACTTGGTCCGATGGTTTATCCCAATGAACCATGATTCTGGAGAGACTCGTATAGACATGTATGTGTTTATAGTGTATAAACACTGAACGGCTCACCGAAGATTCTTAATGGATGGTACACCAACGTCAATAAGAATCTTCTCGGGTTGAGTAGCATAGTGGTCCTTCGACTTGAGACATTACTATGGATGTATGAGACATCCTCCACACTTAGATGACAGTCACGTCACCGATTTATTTAGATCAGACCTCCGCCTGTTCGTTGGGTGTGGATCGATCCTCAGGATATCCTGTGTGTGTCAAGATAGGATCCGTCAGTCTGTGTACAGAGCATAGGTAGTCCATATATAATTAGCAGTCTGTTAAATCTGTGGCCACAGTATACTTCGGAAGTAAGTTCTAAGTGTTATTTAAAGATTGCTAATAGATACGTCGACAAGATAATACCTATAGAGATTTGACGTTTACATATATATCTCTTGGATTATCTGGATACCTGTGACGGAGGGATTATACGTATGCAATGACCTCGACATGTATGATTCAGCTAGTTTATCCGTGATCGTCATAATCTACGGGTGGATAGATTATGCACATGAAATTGGATTTCGTGACGGATATACCTAAATCTAGAGAGTCTCAATAATGAAACATACTCGTAGAGCACTAGAGCAACATTTATAAATAATGATGATTATTTATAATCGTTTAATCGTTAAACGAAAAAATACATGCGAACGGGTCGAACCGTCATTTCCTAATTAATGTGGATTTGTATTTAATATATGATATTATTAAATACACATTAATAAATAGTCAAATAAAGGTATTTGACATATATCATCAATATATGTATTTGAGATATTTAAAGTAAATATAATACAATATTTGATATATTTGTATTTAATTATTATTTAATTATTTAATTGTTAAATGATTAATATAATTAAAATAAATATATCACCAAATGATAAAGTTAGGAAATGATTATAAGTGTTTAATGTTGACTTTAAAGTAAAGGAAATGGTAGTCAAATTGGATTTGACTTCTTTGATATTTGTTTAAAATGTTTAAAATTGAAATATCTTTTTTCTTTATTTTTTCTCATATATTCGGCCATGACCTTAAAATATAAGAGTTATATTTTTTGGTTGCCTTTGTTGACTTAATTAAATATCTAATAAAGTGTTATTGGGATATTTATGCAAGTTGACTAATATAAAGTGAAATGAAATTGAAATTACAAACTTGTATTTCCTTTAGTGAATTTTGGCCAAGGCCATTATGATACAAGTATATATTGTTTTTTCATTCATTCTTCTTAACCTAATACACTTTAAAAGAAAACTCCATTAATGGAAACCAAAGAAAGCTTGTGAGAAAGAAAGAAGAAACCAAAGAAAGCTTGGATTTTAGTAAGTTTCTACAACTTACTATTGTTGGATAATATGACCCATAGCGTCACTATTTGCACAGATCATTGTGTTGTTGTAGCAAATTAACTATGTGACAGGAATTGCACTCTCATCATTTGTGATTAGATCACCATAGATATATAATGAAGAGAGGTCCCTATGATAGTTCCTGGATTGAGATGATATGAGACAGTATCAGTCCACGAAGGATTAATCATTATATCCCTAGCCGTAGTATTATCGAGACTGGACATCGATAATGCGGAATAGGCTAGTATTGCACTTGTGCGCGTTGTGATGGCACAACGACATAGTTCTCATATATATAAGTATTGGATACTTATGCAAGTGCGATAGGAGGTCGTGTTTCACCGATGGTACGGGAAACAGCTTCGCTCTGGATAGACCCCTCGGAATCCCATTGGTATTATGACGATGTGTCTATGGGAGGCCGAAATCAAGGTAGGTGTGTATAGTCTTAACCTGAGACTTACATCGCTAATGCTTACGACAATCGATATACTTTAGTTGAGGTCGTCTAGGACTGTAACCGGTTCTGTGTACGCCAATGCCGGGTATATTGAGAATCGTAGTGTATTGGATGTGATGTCAAGACGGAAGTGTCACTCCAGTCATAATGGAGATGATGTCACGCAGGATACGGTATTAGTGCTCTTAAAGTGATGCGCATCCAATCGTGATATTATGACCAGGTCATGAATATCCGATTATAGAGACTAGTTACCAGACATCCGATATGTGTTTCGGACGGGGCAGACACTTATCCAGCCCCAGCCCTAGCACGTGACTATCCGATACTGGGCCGATATGCACAATACATTAGTATACTACGCTTGATACAGATCTTAATATTCTTAAATGGATATGTCCGGAGAATTAGGTAGACTTGGTGCTTTGCTAGGAGTCGACCTTGTCTCGTAAATCGGTAGAACGTAGTACTTGGTACGTACGTGATTCGGATACTCCGACGACCGTATTTACTGCCAGATTATCCGGGGATCTCATGGGTCGCTTCCCGATAATCCACCGATGACGCACAACTCGCACTCTTGAATAATCTGGGATTATAATAGAAGAGAGAGAAAATTAATCTAGGATTAATAACGGAGATATTTTATCCGGGATAAAATGTCGTCTAAAGAGAGAGAACGATTAATTTGGAATTGATCGATGAATTAATATATTCGATATATTAAATGAAATTAGATTTCGACGCGGAATTAAAATTAGATTTTAATTCGGGCAAACGAGTTAATTTAGAATTAATTCGTTAGCGACGTAAATAATAATTTCGCCAGGCGCAATTATTTATTTAAATTCGATTGAATTAACGTCGCGACGTAGTAGCTCGGTATTTCGGAAATATCGACCCGAACGCGTGAGTGCACGTGGGCCCACTTTCATTTGGAAACGTGTGGGGCCCACATGACACATGTCATGTTATGCATTAACTTTGACACATGTCATGTTATGCTTATTTGACACTCTAATGCTTTGCATGGAGATTGTGTGCATTGCACTCAATGGTAATGCATGGAAATGAAGTGTTTGACACTCTAAGCCTTTGCATGATTTGTGTCATAAGTTTATTATTTGTTTAATGAAATTATGGCATAAATATAAATTGATTTTTGGTAACAAAAATTAAGGTAATACATTACACATCTTCTCTCTCATTTCCTCTCTTCCTCTCACGAAAATGGACTGGTTTGGAACTGGTTTTGGGCGTGAGTTAAAGGGAAGCAAAGAGTGATTCTCATGGTGAGAAATCAAGTGCTAGCACACTACAAGTCTTGCGAAGGTGGTAGGGAGGTTTCGACCATGAGACGGGATCCATCCGACGAAGCTAGGAGCTCCGTTTCTCATCTCAAATTTCTGTTTTTGGAGGCAGTGGACTGCATGCAGTGGAGCTCAAAGGCAGTGCGTTTTTTGGGCATCATTCGTCTCCAAATCGACATAACCGATCAATGTGAGTATTCCGCTACCTCCGTTGATGTATTCACGCATGTTTCATGACTTGTTATTTGATCTTGGGACCTTAAAAATTATCAACAACTATTAGAAAGGAAAATATTCCTTAGGATCTAGGCTTTAACATATGATGTTCTTAGGTTATTTCTTTCTTTATTCCTTGTGTTTTTGTTGATGGAAGTTTTGATGAAAGTGTAGAGCATGTATGATGAAGGAAGCTTATGGCTATTGTAGTAATAAGTGTTCTTTTATGGTTTTGGAACCTTGTTGCTAATCTAGAGTTGTTGACCCACTCTTAGATGACCTAGATTTTATCTTGAGTTGTTTCATTGTGTTGAGACTTTGATTGGATGGAAGAAACATGATTGAAGTATTGGATTTAACCAATTTGGTCTAATTTGTCCAATTTGAAGAAATTGAAAAATTATGTTCATGACCAATTCCAAATTTGGGGCTTTTCATATATGTTGTGCATTTGGATGTGTATATGATGCATATAAAGTTTCATGTTCATTGGATTACATCTTGATGTGTTTTGATGCATGAAATGACAAGTGCACAAAATGGCACCAATGTGGTGCATTCGGCCATGGGTCCAAATTTGGGGATTTATGGTGCTTTTGGTGTTTTGATGTTTTGAACATGCCAAGTTCATCTTAGAAATGATTTAGAATCATTCAAAATTGATTTGATCAATTTCGGACTAAAATGGACTAAATACCAAGTGTAAGGGTAATTCGGTAAATTCACTTAAATATGATTTATTTGAATTTTATTTCATAATTTGATTATTGGATAATTAAATAAATATGTTTAATTAATTAATCCAAGAAAAAGTTTTGAAATCGGAAAATTTGATTTTCCACCGCTTCCGCTGCGTTACCGATATTCCCCCAAAACCCCTACAGTATTTTGTTGGAGTCTATCAGGTCTTGGATTTCATGGTGGAGTCGGGTGCAATTGTCGGTGTCATGGCCCTTTTGTTGGTGAAAGTGACGGTAAAGGCTTAGGTTATAATGTGATGGTGGGGGATTGGGTAATGGTTTGGCTTCCAAGGGTTTTAAGAGCCTTTGCCTCTTCAATTTCTCTAGTACCTTTGACAGGGGCCTTCCCAAGTTGGAAAATCTCCGGTTTCGGATGGCAGCAATTTCCGCAGAAACAGGCTTAGTTCCCAATGTCCCTCCAACAGGCCTCCTACTTAAGCCATAAAACTTCATGTTTTCCACCTCTTCGTCTTCAATGTCCATGACAGTTTCCCTCAACTGCCGAAAGTCTGTAATCATGGAGGTCATCCTCCTCAACTTGCTGTAAATGGAGGGCTTGGTGCCCTTGATAATCATTTTAATCTGATCCTTCTCCGAAGGCCTAGTCTGCATCTTCAACAACTGACCTCTCCATCGGTCCACATATTCCTTAAAACTCTCCTCCGATTTCTGCTTAACATTCTCCAGATCACGGAGTGACAGATCGATCTCTAGGTCAGTGACATACTGCTTCAAGAAGGCATCAGCCAAATCCCTCCAATCTTCTTTCACTTTCTTCTCTAAACTGTGGTACCACACCACGGGAGCTCCCTCGAGCGACATTCCAAACATCTTATGCATTTGGCGCTGAGATAGGCCAACTGAACTCATGACTGATACAAATTGTCGGAGATGCACCCTTGGATCCCCATTCCCTCTAAACTTAGCCATATCAGGCATCTTGAACTGTGCCGGCAACTGTTCCTCGAAAGTCAGCGTGTCATAATCCAGCAAATCCTCATTCTTACCCCTCATCTTGCTGGTAATTGACTCAACCTGATCCCGAAGTTTCTGTAACTCTGCCTGAGACCCAGATACTCTGTCTGCTGCATACTCTGCCATATCATTATCAAAAGTGGGGATATCATCCCCCAATCTGTTCGGAGGTTCCTCTTGCCTTACATCCCCAGAACTACCCCCAGTACGAGACCCGGCTATACCAGCCACATCAGTAGTCAAAGCTTGCAACTGTTCAGTGATCTTGGCGAGACCGTTCTCTAACTGATCTATACGGGATATCTCGTTACCAGATTCACTCATGCCTGTTACTTTTCTTTTAATGAGCCTTGTCCCTTCTCTAACCCAAACGGTATCTATGATGTCTCTTTTAGACATAGAAGGTGTTAACATGATATATGTATGTATGAGGTGCATGAGATGCATGTAACATATATAACATATTAAATCAACTAAAAAATTTCAAACAAATCGGTCCGTTATCATTTTAGAAGCTTTTGGGCTAACTGTCATATGAGTGAACTCGTCCCAGTTTAAATGGCCCAACGAGTTCACATCTCATGGCAAGGAGCCCAACTAAATCCAAATGGTAATGTTCTGAACACAATCACAAAGTGGCCCATCAACACTTAGAAGACTTTGGCCCAATCGTCATAAAATACGTTCTTGTCCCAATTTAAATGGCCCAACAAGCCCATATCCCATGACAAATGGTCCAAATGGATCCAAACGACGATGTTCCCAAACACAATCATAAAAGAAAGATAATGCAAACATAAAACAATGATTTCTACATAATGGCCCATCAACATTTCAAAAGCTTTGGGCCTAATGGTCATAAGGTACGAACTCGCCCCAGTTTAAATGGCCCACCAAGTTCGCATTTCTGACAATAGTCCAACTGTATCCAAATGAGGATGGTCCACAAGCACATACTCAAGGAAATAATTGTTACTTTAACCATACAACCCCGGTCTATGGGTGGGTTCGCAAGAGTATAGACAAAGGCTCTCACCGGTGAAGGATGGCCCACAACTAGGTCTCCCCAATCAAGGGTTCGAGCGACCAAGTGAGCGCACTCTTTTTTATACACTAAGGTACATGCCAATGAGCTATGGTATGTGACTGACTATCAAATGGATTTCCCTTTGTAGATTCCCCAGAGGGAGGGTGGAGCGAGGCTCTCTTAAGTACCCTAGCCTCTTAGGCTCTTATCGCTTGGTGACAGGAATAAACAATGAGTCCTCCAAATTAGTCCATCACAATAGGCTACGGGTAGATGGCTATATAGGTGCCTTCACAGCTTTTCCTTCTAGAAAGGTAGTGAATGAAAGAAGACACCAAACCATTACCTAGCCTCAAAATGCCTTTGATTAAACCCCCATTTTATCCACTATAGACACGGTCAATTAGAACATAAATCCAAACATTACAAGACAATATTTCGGGGCCGATTCTCTATCCTCAGTGGAGTTGCCAGACTGTGGGACACAGGAACTGTGCGACGCATGCTGTCCCGGGCTCGTGGCCTGGTTGGGAGTACGGAGTAGCCACGGGGGACTAAACCGGAGAATAATGGAGTCGCCACCCGGTGTGAACCGGGAAAATAAGATTTAAGGCCGCATTCACCCCTTGCAAGGGAAGACCTCAAACCGTTGGGTTCGGAATGGTCCCTTACTTATGTCACTTGTAATGAAAGGATTTGTGTAATAATTTAATCAAGCTTAAGTAACACTTATTTCCAAGAGTATCATGCTTCTAAGTTCACATGCATACATCGACAAGTTCATCTAAATTTACATGTAACACATATCTGAATTTGCATACAGCCTATTTGCATGTAATCTATGTCTCAATTTGCATACATAAAGATAAATTAATATACGGCAAGCATGCAAGTTAATAAACACATTATACTCATATATGTGGGAAATACAGATGAACGACACCTACACAATCTTGCGTAATACAGAGAAGCAATCAAGTTCATCATACGAAGGGATAGCTACTAGGAACAATTATGTACGAAATCTGATGAAAATGACTCAGTTCAGTGGGTGCGCGTTCGCGTAGCGTTCGAGAACGTGTTCGAACGGTAAACAGAAGGTTCCCATTCGTATAGCATTCGAGAATGCGTTCGAACGGAGACAACCCTAATGCATGAAACACTAAGAAAATGTGTGCACGTTCACGTGGCATTTGAGAACGCGTTCGAACGGTAAACAGAAGGTTCACGTTCGTATAGCGTTTGAGAACGCGTTCGAACGGAACCAGACCTGATGCATGATGAAACTAAAAAAAATATGTGCGTGTTCTCGTAGCATTCGAGAACGCGTTCGAACGGTAAACAGAAGGTTCACGTTCGTGTGGCGTTCGAGAATGCGTTCGAACGGAACTAGACCTGATGCATGCAACAGATTCATAGACAAACAAATCCATAATGTGGGACCTCACGTATCCGATTGAACTCATCTCGCATCCAATCGAGTATACACCAATCGGCGCGGCAAAGCATCGTGGTAAAGGATTTTAACCCCTCAAAATAGGGGGCCTTTAATCCAACTTACTAATCCCATGCGCTCGATCACATCATACAAACAAAGAATAAAGACAATAATATCAAACTTAGTATGCCCGATTAAACATATCTTACATTCAACCGAACACACATCAACCGGCGCGGCAAAGCATCTTGGTAAAGGGTTTTAACCCCTCCAAATATGGGACCTTTAATCCGACTTACTAAGCCCATGCGCTCGATCACATCATGCATAAACAAGTAACTTGCGGAATTTAAATGACGAATAATAAATGAATTAAAGCAACATAAAACAAAAGAAAGTGTCGTTTACTCAAGCGCTACATGGAGTTGTATCCCGAGTACAGATCATATTATCGTCCATTCGGAATCGGCTATGAAATTTATGTCCGGGTTTCCATCCGATATACCATTAGAGTTGACACATCTTTCATTTTATTCCAAGGCTACAACATACAATATTTCGTAATCCATGCATATTTGTCTACTCAAGGGCCACAACATGCATTTTAACATAGCAATCATGCGAACAATACTCAATGAATAATAAAAATAAAAAAAAAAACAGAAAACGAATGTGGAAAATACCCTCAGGTCTAACCTTTTTGCCGATTTTCGGACTTGCGTTTCACGGAGATCGGAAGGGTAAAGCTCCTCAACTTCTCCGGTTCACTGGTATAGCATCTTAGCTCACTGTTTTTCTATTTTGCTGGCTATTTGGCCTCCGTTTTACTGTTGTTTCCTCTGTATTTTCTGCTCACTATTCTGGTCACTGTTTTAGCGTGAATGGCTGCTGTTTTTTTTGGGTAATTTTGGGTGTATGTAGCTGCTGTTTTTAGGGTAATTTCGGTGATGATTAGGGACTATTTTGATGGTTGTAGGGCCTGTAAATGGCTGCTGTATTTTCGGTAATGTGAGGGTGGAGATGGAGAAAATTGTTTGCTATTTTTCTTGTGATTTGCGTGTAATGTCTAGGGTTTCTTGATGTGATTTGCGTGTGAGTTGTGTGTATGAGCTAGGGGAATCTTGGTTTGGCCGTGAATGTCAATTGTGTGTCTAGAGGATGGCTTGGTTTTGGGTTGTTTATATAGAGAGTGGCTAGGGCTTCTCCTTGTCTCACAAGGAAGGGATTTGATTTAGTGTTAAAGAATGAAAGCAATGGATTTGATGGAGACAAGATTGGTTTAGATTAGGAAGTCAATATCTTTAAATTGGTTATGAGTGATTTAATTAGGCATGATATTTCTTTAATTTAGTATATGATTTTGTTTAGTTAGGAAGTTAATATATTTGATTTATCTAATTTAGGTATGATTATATTTTATGTTTTATTTAATTGGTAAATGGTTTAATTATTTTTTTTAATTCAATGTTTAATTTAATTAATATTTGATTTAATTTGGGTGTAATTTAAGGGCCTTGGGCGTGTGGGCCTAGCAGCAAAACCAGAAATACCGACACCGTTCGAACGCCTCTTAGAACGCTGCACGAACGCCCGCAATCTGTTTGATGTTCAAACGTGGTAACGAACGCAGCACGAACGAAAATAGTGAACTTGTGAAATGAACTTGATGACATATTTATTCCGAATTTCCCCTTCCGACGTACGTTTCCCGCAATATCCTTAACTTAAAAAGGTAGTGCCTCCAACTGAGACTCATCATCGGGTTTCACATGCAAAAATGCAATGCCTACACAGTCCATACGATGATGTCGTATGAATTAATTCATGAACCATCATCTGGTGCAGTCGACAAGAGACTTCCCCCATGAACTCATATCGAGTCAGTAGGAGACTTGGATTGTTCAACCTCCAAACGATGCATGTCTTATGAGCTCTTCTGTCCAAACACACGAAAAGCTTTACTGAGCCATCCAAACAACCGAAGATAATGCATAGAACTATGCATTCTTGACAAATACTCTTACATATTGTTTCATACTACATGCATTGAAATAATCTCCAAGTCAATGACTTCTTCACTTAACGAGTAGGGGACAAACTATACATGCCAAAATTGGGCCAATGGTATTTTTGACTTTTCACTTCAGGCCCTACACCAGTGATAGCTCAATCCCTCCAAACAGTACCCAGAATAGGCTTAGGCCATGGCCCAGTTATCTTCTCAGACCCATGCACAAAGAGAGGCATACCAAGCAAACCTTTGACTGATCAGTTACCCAAATCCAAAACGCCTAAATCAAGACTTGTAACTCTTCCACATAGTAAGCCGTTTCAGACATCCAACTGACAATCAATTATTGGAAGAATTAAATCTGACCTCAAATGAGTCTATAAAAGGGAGAGATGATTCATTGTTTAAGATAAATATTTTCGAGTTCTCACACTAGAAACTCTTAAAACCTCTTACCCTCAAAACACTAGCTACCTGACCGGTGCTTACACACGCGTATAACGCAAGCGCACGTATCGTTCAAGTAATATAAAAAGTATCGATCCCACGAGGACTTAATATCTAATCTATTAATTTTATGAGGTCAAATGATTACTAGTATCTAACAGGTTGTTTGATTGATTTGAAAAGGTGATGATTCTAAATTTAAAAACAAGTAAATTAAATTGTTCGAAAGTAGGTTTAAGAAAATTCAATATTAAAAACTATCTAGGGTTGTGATTTCTTTGCAATATCATTTTAAATATGAAGTGGTTATCTTATAGTTGGGTAAAATATTAATTTATTAACCTGAAACACTAAATCATGTAAAAGCCTCTTCCGATGGTCAACTACAAATATCCAGTATAACCCAATTGAACCATATGTCTATGCCAACCAAATTACCTGGATTCATTAAGATTAAGTTCCAATTATGGCTACCCCCGCCCGACAAGTATATTCCTATCCTGTAAGGAAATCTATTAAAGGGTTATCTATCCTCAAGGAAGATCGTGGGCTATTGAGTCTAATGTCTTAAACTTAAAATCCTTATGTCTAGTTCATTTTAAGTTTACCAGTTCAATTTTATTAATGGCCAGTTAATAAAAAGTATTAAGATTAAGACTCAATAAATAAACTTTTATATTACCCAAACTATAATTTAACCCCTTATAAACCGGTGATATTGGATTTCATCACAACCCCAGATAACTGGCTTAGTTACGACACATATTTACAAGTAGTAAAAAAAATAAAAGACATAAAGTAAAATACTAAAAATTAATTACTGAAAAGTAAATTGTTGAAAAGTAAATAAAGTAAAAGTAAAAGTAAGAAGTAAAAAGTAAAAAAAATAAAAATAAAAGTAAATTACTGAAAGTAAATTGCTGAAAAGTAAATTGTTGAAATTAAATAAAGTAAAAGTATAATAAAAGAAAATGATGGGGTTAGAGGATCAACTTTTATTACTACTATTTTAGATATCTCCCTTAATATAATATATTAACTTTGCGTGATAATTACCAACCAGCCATATAGGCGGTATCCTGATTAAGTCAAATTAATAATTAATTACCAACCGGCCAACCAGGCGGTATCCATACTTAGTCAGGTTAAAACCAATTTATAATTAATTTCCAACCGGCCAATATAGCGGTATCCTCATTAAGTCAGGTTTTAAATAGTTTATATTTTATATTTAGGGAGATTAATCTAGATAGCAATAATAAAAGCTTTACCTTTTACCCCAGCAAGGGGGAGTTACCTCCTCATTGCTTGAAAAATAAAAACTGCAAAAGTAAAGAAAGAAAAGGTTTGTGCGTAAAAGTAAATTGCGGAAAGTAAAAACTGAAAAGTAAAGAAAAGAAAGTGCGAAAGCGGAAATTAATTACTGGAAGCTGTAAATAAACAAACAAGATACAATCTTCTTATTTATTCATTAGGAATTTTCAAAGAAGAAAGTATGAAAATTTACAAATGAAATGGCTTGGTATTTATAGGCAAAATTTTGCCTCCATCAAATTCTCCACCAAATCCATTATTAATTTCTCCACTAATTACTCCACCAAATCCATTAATAATTGCTCCACTAATTGCTTATCATGTTTGGTGGTGATTTGATAATTTTTATAATTTATTTATTAATTTATTTTTTTGCTTTGAAAATGACTTTAATAATTACACACAACACTGCTGGATTATTCATCAATTTCGGTCATGAAATCTTCAGAATTCAAAATTATTTTGTTTTTAAAAGTTGTAGATCTTCGAGTCTTCTTTAATCTGGCACTTGAATTAGCTCAATCCGATATCGGAGTGAAAAGGTATACCCAAAATACGACAGATGCGAAAAACTGGAATTTCAAAAACTGCACTTCGTTAAAACGCCTTTTCAAGTTTCCAATCTCCAAAATTAATATGTCAAGTCCAACTTTTACCCTTATTTGACCCACATTTTCGTCCTAAATGATTTCATTGAGTCCCAATATTATTTTATCTGCAAAATAAACTAAAACACATCAAAACGTTCATCAAACCCCGAGAAACTAAACAAAATATTAAGTAAAAGGGGCGGTAAATATTGATATATTTTCCGCTCATCACACCCCAAACCTATCATTTTGCTATTCCTCGAGCAAAACAAAAAAAAATTAAACTAAGCCATTTTCGTAGGGATCACGGTTGCATTTAGCGTATGCAACAAGCCTTTAAACCCCTAGGTGTCCCTAGTGGACGAGTTGTAGTCTCATGAGGGTTTACAGCAATGATACCCACAAACATTTTACAAAAGTAAAAAGGTAGTAAAACTAATGCACACAAAAGCAAAAAGACAAGAGAAAGGAGAATAAAGAAAGTTAGTGACTAATCAGGTGAAACTTCTACTCCACAAGTTACTAGTTGTTTTATTTCTTTCTAAATTACCGAATAAGTAAATTCTCTGATTATATTTACTATTCTCCATATACACAGCCAACAAAGTATTAATCAATCTCATTTTTGCCCACAACAGTCATAAGTGCAGTTGAGAAGAGAGTAATATTTTTGTCCTGAAGTTTTATCATAATTCACACATTTTTGTAGCAATGGAATAATTTTTCTGATTTTTTTTTTCTGATTTTTTCTTCTATATTTTTTATTTATATACAATACCTTCCATCTATGTAACGAGCTTTGGGCCGGTGGCTCCCAAACTAGTTGGCTTTAGGGCACCAGGTGTTAAGACACCCCTACGGACTTAATTACTCAGACTTCAGATATATATATTTTTGCAGCATCTTTGATCCATCTAGCGAGCTTTGGGCCAGTGACTCCCAAACCAATTGGCTTTAGGGCACTAGGTGTTAAAACACCCTTACAGACTTAATAACTCGGATCTCAGACGTTTTTTTTTTTTACTCTATTGCTTTTTGAGATGCTTCCTCCAATTAAACTAGAGCACTGAATATTACAAACTTTTCAATTTTAGCTCATGTCTGTATGTTACTATGTATGTTGATAATACCTACTAACTGAGCATATGAAGATCCATTTTAATCAGTATTATAGAGAATTCACAAATTAAATAATTCAAAAGTAATAAAAAAAAAAATTAACTTGTTTCGAAATAGGTTTGAGATACGTCTCAGGAGTGGAAACTCCTTACTCAGCTATCTCTTACACCAATTTCAACTTTTTAGTCAAAACAAAAACACAAAATATTTTTGTAATTTTTGAAAAATTTTCAATTTTTTTTGTATTTTTCGAAAAATTTAGGACTAAAAAATAAAAACAACACACAACTAAAAAAATATATTAATCAACTAATTCCCTCCCCCAAACCTAAATGAGACATTGTACCCAATGTCTTAAACGGTAGAAGAAGAGTTTAGAGGATAATACCTGGTTAGTTGAAATTCTACAGGAAATTAAAGGTTAAGATCCAGATTAATCCGACGCCTCTTACCACGATCGTCCTCGGACCAATTTATCTTTGAAAGGATAGGGTCAACTTGTGGTTCATAGGCTAAGAGTTGGTCTATTAGATCCGGAGCAGTTCTGGCAGTAAATAGGAGTTCTTTCAAAGGTTTTGACACGAACCCATTTCTTCGGGCATCATCAAGAAACACACAAAGAAAATCATAAAATCCATCAACGTTAAATAGCCCAATTGGTTTCTGGTGTATGTTCAAGTTCGCCCAAGATAGCACTATAAAAATTTCCTCCAATGTGCCCAAGCCACCTGGCAAAGTAATAAAAGCATCAGCACAGTTAATCATTTCTACCAGTCGTTCAGACATACCTGGCACGATCAGTTCCTCTCCGTTTGATGGTTCAATAAGATTTGCTTCTGCCAAGGGTTTTTGGATGATTCCCAAAACGTGACTGCCTCCCTCCAGTACATTCTTTGAAACGATCCCCATTAGTCCAAGATTGTCTCCGCCATATACTAAGTGCATATTTCTTGCAATTCCAGCGTGCACATTTGTAACAAACACCCATTTTCTTAGCTCTACGTTTCTTTGCATATGTGCTTCTTCCAAAACCAGGCAGATGTGAAAAAAATGAGTCAGAAGACTGACCTGCCAATCGGACTCTTTCTTCAATTACCCAACGAATGTCATTAGGAACACCATAGATTGTTAGTAGTCTCATCCGTTCCAAGCGAGCTTTGTAAACTTTCATTAGAGATTTTTGAGGGAGAGAAGTAAATTGCTTGTGAAGATTTGCTAGAGCTTCTTCCATCTTGAAATTACTTAACCTGCAAAAACTAAACACACCAAATTAAATCACACCAAATCACAATATATACAAAAATTGCATAGGTTGCCTCTCTGCGAGCGCTAAGTTTAAAGTCGTCAGCTAGACGTGACTTCTTGAACGTTAGGCTGGATCTGAAAGTGTGACACTTTCTTTTTGTCGCTCAAATGATTCTCCCCAGTAGTGCTTGACACGCTGACTGTTAACCTTGAATGTGTTGTTGGTATTGGGATCCAGTAACTCAACAGCTTCATAAGGTAAAACTTGAGTGATCACAAATGAACCTGACCACCTAGATTTCAACTTTCCAGGGAAAAGTTTCAACCTCAAGTTGTACAACAACACCTGTTGCCTTGGTTCCAACTGTCTGTGCACTATTTTTTGGTCATGCCATTTCTTTGTCTTTTCTTTGTATAATCTGGCATTCTCATAAGCCTGTAGACGAAACTCCTCCAATTCGTTGAGTTGATGAAGTCATTTCTCCCCTGCAGCTTGTGAATCAAGATTCAACTTCTTCAGTGCCCAGTACGCCTTGTGTTCAAGCTCAACTGGCAGATGGCATGTTTTCCCAAACACCAATCGATATGGGGACATACCAATGGGTGTCTTGTAAGCTGTCTGGTAGGCCTATAATGCATCATCTAGTTTTGTTGACCAATCCCTCCTTGTTGATCCAACGGTTCTCTCTAAGATTCTTTTGATCTCTCTGTTTGAAACCTCAACCTGTCCATTTGACTGTGGATGGTAAGCAGTGGCAACTTTGTGAGTAACTCCGTATTTGGATAGGAGTGCATCGAAGTATCTGTTGCAAAAATGTGACCCACTATCGCTGATGATTGCACGAGGTGTCCGAACCGAGTGAAAATGTTCTTTTTCAGGAATTTGATCACCACTTTGAATCATTGGTGTGGGACACAGAAACTGGACGACGCATATTGTTCCAGGCTTGTGGCCTAATTGGGAGTATGGATTAGCCACGGGGGACTAAACCGGAGAATAATGGAGTCGCCACCCGGTGTGAACCGGGAAAATGAGATTTAAGGCCGCACTCACCCTTCGCAAGGGAAGACCTCAAACCGTTGGGTTCGGAATGGTCCCTTACTTATGTCACTTGTAATGAAAGGATTTATGTAATAATTTAATCAAATTTAAGTAACACTTATTTCCAAGAGTATCATGCTTCTAAATTCACATGTACAAGATAAAACTTACACCTAAATTTACATATATTTCACATCTAAGATTGCATGCTTGAAAGTACATCAAAGTAGCAACGAACATACAACTTCATTGGCATATTATATTCACGAAAGACACAGGCACAAACACTAACCACATAAGCACACATGTGAGCACTTTTCCAAGTGATACGTGGAATTGTATCACAAGTACAGACCGCACTACCGTCCATTCGGAATCGGCTACAGAATTTATGTCTAGGTTTCCATCCGATATACCACAAGAAATAATACTCAAATGCTATCATGACATAGATATATGAATTGTAATATGATACGTTAAGCCAAGACGAAGGTAAATGATGTAACCAATGGGATAAACATACTTTTCACTGTGATACGTACAAAGATAAGAATGATTATATGGGATTTCATAATACATGCATGAATGGTATAGTTGGCTTTATGTGAGAGTTGTGAGTGTGTGTGTGAGTGCAAGGGGCTATCGCATGAAGGGTTCAGTTTAGGGTTTTATGAGGCAGTGAAGAGATGACTAAACTGGGCAGTGGGAGGCGTAGAACTGGGCAGTGAGGAGTGTTGGATTGTGGCAGTTTTTAGGGGGCTGTCAAGGGGCTGATTTGTGGTAGTGAGTGAGGGTTTATGTGTGATTATTTGAGCAGTGAGGGGCTGATGTGAGTGGGCTACGAGTGGTAACAAATTGAAGGGCTTATGTTGTGTTGTTACGGCGTGCGTGAAGGGAGTAGTGTGTGAGTGAGCTACGTGAATTGGGATGTGGCATTGTCGTTAAGTGAGAATTGTGTAGAGGGGGCAGGTGGCGGTAAAGGGACTTGGCGTGAAGGCTTTATGGCAGGCTACGTTGGAGTGTAAAGGGTAGGGGATATGGGTACACCAATGACAATAGGTCGAGCCAAGACAGGGATAAACGATGCAATCAATAGATGAAAGACACGGAAAATATCATGGTAAAGGTAGCCTTTTAGGCTTTTCTTCTCAAATGGAGAACCTTTTAATCCAACACAATAAGCCCATGCGCCTTTCGTTACAATGCAAACAAAGATAAAGATAACTATATGAAATTTCGTATACCCGATTGAACACATCTTACATTCAACCGAGCATATATTGTTAGATTAGGAAGGGAAAGATAGATTGAGGGGGGACAAATTTGGTTCAAATTAGGAATACAATATATTTGATTGGTTAGGATTAGGCATTTAATTTGTTAGATTATGAAGTCAATATTTTTTATTTGTTATGATTGATTTTAATTAGGCATGGCATCTTTTTAATTTAGTATGTGATTTTGTTTAGTTAGGAAGTTAATATATTTTGTTTTATTTAATTGGTAAATGGCTTAAAATATTTTATTTAATTCAAATACATTATCTAATTAATATTTAATCTAATATTTTATTTAATTTGGGTGTAATTAGGGTGATTGGGCGTGTGGGCTTTTGGTGTGGGCGTGTGGGCTTTTGGTTGTGGGTTGGTTTGTGTGGACAAGGTGTGTGGGCTTGCGGGGGTTTTAGGTCAAGGCAAAGGGGCTTGCGAGGATTTTAGGCCGAGGTTAGGTGATTTGTGAGTGTTTTGGGCCAGGAATAATTTTTAAAACGGAAAACCAACAAGTAACCCGAAGCTAAACCAGTGAACTTAATCCGAATATGAGTCAATTCTTGACTCCTCCCTTCCGACGTCCGTTTCCCGCGGTTTTCGCGACTAAAAAGGTAGTGCCTCCAACTGAGACTCATCATCGGGTTTCACATGCAAAAATGCAATGCCTACAGTCACCCCCACTTTGATGGGACTTGTGCAGTGTGTGACTTTGAACAATCCTATCAAAGTTATGCAATGCATTTTAACTTACCTGGCTCGTCTGCTGCCTCGAGCTGAGTTGGTGCTGCAGTGGACCTCGATCCTAGGACGCATCCCGATAACTGCAACTGACAACGGGGGCACCTCGACCCTGGGTACCTCGACCCAATACCGCTAACAATACGGACCTCACCCTCAATATGATGATGTAGTGGGCACCTCGACCCTGGGACGCATCCCGGAACTACAACCGACAACGGGGGCACCTCGACCCTGAGCACCTCGACCCAACACCACTGACAATAGGGACCTCGCCCTCAAACTGATGATGTAGTGGGCACCTCGACCCTGGGACGCATCCCGGAACTACAACCGACAATGGGGGCACCTCGACCTTGGGCACATCGACCCCAACACTGCTGACAATAGGGACCTCACCCTCAAACTGATGATGATGTGGGGCTTCGCCCCCAAGCCGATATGGGCCTCGCCCCCTGGGACTTATCCCCAAAAATGAAACTGCGCTGATGCTGTTTGGCTCATTTCTGCTGCTTTATTTTTTTTCTTCGAACCTGCGAACACAAAACAAAAACAAACACGGAAAGAATGCAATGTTACGTGTATGCATGAATGATTTTCCTACTCCATTGGGTTAGGTCTTCTGCCAATTCCCTTGGTGACTGCTCGGTCCTTTCTTCCTCAGGCAAAGTACTGTTTCAATCTGTCCACGTTGATCGGCTCGGTGAATTCGTTTCCTTCCAAGTCTGATAGCTTCACTACTCCATTTCCCATTACTTTCTGTACTATGTAAGGTCCTTCCCAGTTAGGTCTGAATTTTCCTCTCGGATCTGTCGTTGACGGCCTCGACTGCTTAAGTACCAAATCACCCTTTCTGATCTTGGTGGGACGTACTTTCTTGTTGAATACTCGGGCAAGTCTCTTCTGATACAACTGCATGTGATACAAAGACTTCGTTTCTTCTCATCCAGCAGTGCTAACTGATCAAACCTCTATGCGGCCCATTCTGGTTCCGGTAATTCTGCCTCTGCTAAAACCCTCATGGACTGTATTTCCACTTCTACTGCAATACTGCTTCCATTCCATAGACCAAAGAGTAAGGTGTGGCCCTTGTTGCTGTTCTTACTGATGTTCTGTACCTCCACAAAGCATACTAATTTCTCGGCCCAATCTCTGCAATTTTCTGTCATCTTGGCTAAAATCGTCTTTATGGTCTTGTTGGCTGCCTCAACTGCCCCATTTACCTGCGGCCTGTACGGTGATGACTTGTGGTGGCCTATCCCATACCTCTGTAACATTGCCTTCGTCTCCCCTTGAAACTGAACTCCGTTGTCTGTCACTACATGATGCGGCATACCATACCGACAAATGAGGTTCCGAGCTATAAATTTGCCATCTATTTTGCGTATGTAACATTACGGAATGATTCGGCTTCTACCCACTTCAAGAGAAGTAATCTACTGCCACTACTATGAAGCGATGCCCATTTGATGCATTCGGTCGAATTTCCCCAATCATATCAATCCCTCATGCTGAGAAAGGCCACGGCTCTGACAACCCGTGTGCAACTCTGGTGTGGTAAGTGATTCAAATTACCATGTGCTTGACAGTCATGACAGTTCTTTACAACTTTGCGCAGTCTGTTTCCATGGTTGACCAATAAAAACCTTGTCTCACTATCTTTCGGGACAGATTCAACCCGTTCATGTGCGGACCACATACCCCGGCGTGTATTTCTTCCATTACATGCCGGGCTTCTTCTTTCTCAAACACTTCAACTGAATACGTTTGCTTGCCTCTTGTACAGTTCCCCTTTCAAAGTCACATACTGGGAAGCTAACTTCTGAATGGCTATTCTGTCTTTTCTGTTTTCCCCTTCCGGGAGTTCACCATGTTCCAGATACTCTGAATGTCATAATACCAAGGTTTACCGTCATCGACCTCAACTTCCAGAATTCTTTCTATCTCATAAACAGGTCTGCTTGCTGTTGTCAGTATCAATGGCCTCATCACTAACTTTTCTGGATTTTCCCAAGTTGCTGCAAGTGTAGCCAATGCATCTGCTATCTGATTCTCTTCTCTCGGTAAGTGCTGAAACTTACACTCGGGGATAACCTGTGCCAATTTTCTTAGGTGAAAAAGGTAAGGTTTCAACCGTTCTTTTTCAATTCCCATTCTCCTCGCATCTGCTGGACCACCAACATAGAATCTCCGTAGACTTCCACACTCCCGGCCTTCAAGGCTATCAATGCCGTCAAACCAAAAGCACATGCTTCATACTCGGCCATGTTGTTAGTCACTCTGAATGTCAACCTCTTGGCCAAAGGCAAAGTCTCTCCCTCGGGGTTACTATCACGATTCCAATTCCGGCTCCCTTGTAATTCACTGCTCCGTCAAAATACATCTTCCATCTCTGAACTGTTATTGCTGGATCTCTTCATATGGAAATTCAAAATATACTGATCCCCCTCAACAGGTTGCAATGCCAGAAACTCTGCTACTGCTCGCCTTTTGATCACTTTGGAGGTGAGATACTCAATGTCAAACTCTGTCAGCAATACCAATCATCTGCCCAATTTTCCCACTAGTGAAGGCACGAATGAAGATACTTCAGAGGATTTTCCTTTGCCACTACCGATCTTGTATGACTGGAAATAATGCCGCAATTTTCTGGAAGCCCATACCATTGCAAGACAGATCTTCTCAACTTCTTGATATCGAGCCTCATACGGGAGCATCTTCTTACTCAGATAATAGACTGCATGTTCTACCCCTGTCTCATCAGCCTGTACCATCATTGCCCCCAGTGCTTCTGATTCTATAGCCAAATGCAATACCAAAGGTCTGCCCGGTCTCGGAGGTTTCAATACATGAGGCTTTACCAAGTACTCTCTGATTTTGTCGAAGGCTGTCTACACTGTTCATTCCATCTCACCGGCTGATCTTTCCTCAACAATTTGAAGATAGGCTCACATACTGATGTCAACTTGGCGATGAACCGACTGATGTACTGAATCTTCCCCAAGAATGCTCTGACTTCTTTTATGTCTTCGGTGCAGGCATTTCTGTGATTGCCTTGATCTTTTCGGAGTCTACCTCTATTCTGCCCATTCCCACTGTATGACCAAGCAATTTCCCTGATGTCACCCCAAACACACATTTCTTGGGATTAAGCCGCAGGTTGTATCTGTCAACTCTCTGAAGGAACCTTTCCAGTGCTTCAATATGCCCAACTCTTGTCTCTGATTTCACCATCATGTCATCCACATACACCTCAATCTCTTTGTGCATCAAGTTGTGGAAAAGTGTAGTGGCCATCCGCTGATAAGTAGCCCCCGCATTCTTAAGCCCAAACGGCAAAACCTTGTAACAATAAGTACCCCACTTAGTAACAAATGCAGTCTTATGTTTGTCTTCCTCAGCCATGAGAACCTGATTGTAACCTGAAAATCCATCTGCAAATGAATACATGGCAGATATAAAGCCGCACTATCAACCAGACCATCTATATGCTGGTAGAGGAAAATCATCTTTCGGACAAGCCTTGTTGAGATCTCTGTAGTCTACACACATTCTGACATCCCCGTCTTCTTTGGCACCGGCACTATATTAGCAAACCACTCACGATACTTTACTACTTCCAGGAACCCCACATCTATCTGTTTTTAACTCCTCCCTGACTTTCTCAGCCCATTCTGGTCTCATCCGTCGGAGTTTCTGTTTTACTGGCCTCATATTTTGATAAGTTGGTATTGTGTGTTGGGCAATGTTTCTGTCTACCCCTGGCATGTCCTCATAGAACCAAGCAAACACTTTGGCATATCTGACCAACACTTCTTCTAGTTTCTCCCTCTCTTCGAAGGTTACTTCACTTGTAATCAGGATTTCCTTGGGGTTCTCAAGTGTACCCAAGTTAAATGCAGTAGTTCTGGCTGAACTGATGTCAAATATGCTTGATTCGTGCAGAGTAAATGGAAATGACTCAGGCAAGTAAGCAAAAGAAATGTCTTTATTATTGGATAATGCAGAAGTACATTCAAACAAATCAGGAAGGTAAATGTCTTCATCATCTATAGACACTTCTTCCTCTGCAATCAGGTCTTCCTCAGACTTTTCGTCCTCTCCCAGAGTCAGGCTCTCCAACTTCATTAGTTCTTCCTCCCAATTCTCTTCTTCTTTCTCCACAATTTCTTCAACTATCAGCTTCTTACCCAAACATATCCTGGAAGATCTCAAACCCAGGTACCACAATTCCATTAACTTCCACAGGTTCAGGCTCCCCTTGATATCCTGAAGCTTTCACAAAACACTCCATCAGTTTCAGGCCCTTTTTCTTGACCTTCGGTTTTTCTTCATCAGATTTGTACCCCAAACCTTTCCGAGTAGTCTGTCTCTGAAATCTGGCAATTTTGAACCTTCACCCGGCACAAACTTCATTTTTTTCATGATCCTAGCCACCCTAGGATCACCCATTCCTCAAAAGTAGCTGACACCTGAAACCTCGTGAAAGGTTGTATCTCCAAGGCAGCCACGGCATTATCTACCTCAGCCCGGATAGTAACAACTTCTCCCTCATACGGGAACTTGATCATCTGATGTAAAGTGGAAGGCACGCCCCCAAGTTTGTGAAACCAAGGCCTTCCCAACAACAAGGCAAAAGTGGTTGGGATGTCCAGCACTGTAAACTTGACTTCATCTTCAATAGGGCCTACCTTGACCATAGCCACAAAAGTACCCTCGACTCCCCGTTGTTGTCATCATAAGCCTTAATAGTCATGCTGGAGGGGTCCAAGTCTGTTGCTTTCATACCCAATCTCGCCAGAATTTTGCAGCAGGGCACACATTGATGGACGAGCCGTCATCCACCATCACACATGAAGTTCTCTTGCCCCTCACCTCGGCCCTGATAAATAGAGGCCTATTATGATTTCTCCCCTCCGCCGGGAGTTCATCCTCAGAAAAAGATATCTGCAAAGCTTCTTTTTGAACTGACCCAACAAACATTGCAGGGTTGGCGTCTTCCGGTACCACAATCTTGCTCAAGGCCTCAACCATGGCCTACCTATGCTCCCGAGATGCACATAATAGTTCCCGGATACTCACTTGTGCTCTAGTCTTCATCAATTGCCTTAGCACTATATCCCCCTCAGTATTTTTTGCAGTCTCAACCACTTCTCTACCATCTGTCAAAATTTCCTTACCCTTTTCTGCCATATCATTATAAAAACGACCGCTGCGCGTCATTCCCCTTACTTCTTCCTCATCACTGCTAGAGAAATCAAGCCAAAAGATTTTTCCCTGCTCAGTCTCATCTTCACTAATTATCCTAGATTCCCAGGCAAAAGGCTTGAGGGTGAAAAGATTTTAGGACAAGGTCTTCTGGGAGGCCAGAATTGATCATATAGGCTGGTGGTGGTACGGCACGGTAGTTGGGTAAGGGGTTCTGTGTGTGTTAGGCTGTTCTGTTTCTGAGTCAGGTATTTTCTTGGAGTCTATCAGGTCTTGGATTTCATGGCGGTTCGGGCGCAGTTGTCGGTGTCATGGCCTTTTTGTTGGTGAAAGTGACAGTAAAGGCTTAGGTTATAATGTGATGGTGGGGGATTGGGTAATGGTTGGCTTCTAGGGGTGACAGAAGTCCTTGTCTCTTCAACTTCTCCAATACTTTGGACAAGGGCCTACCCAAGTTGGAGAATCTCCGGTTCCGGATAGCGGCAATCTCAGCAGAAACGGGCTTTGTTCCCGATGTCCCCCCAATGGGCCTCCTGTTCAAACCATAGAATTTTCTATTTTCGGCCTCTTCTTCCTCAATATCCATGACAGTTTCCCTCAACTGCCGAAAATCAGTAATCATGGAGGTCATCCTCCTTAGCTTCCCATAGATGGAGGGCTTGGTGCCCTTGATGATCATTTTAATATGGTCCTTCTCCGAGGGCCTAGTTTGCATTTTCAACAACTGACCCATCCACCGGTCCACATACTCCTTAAAACTCTGGTTGAGGCCTTACGGGGCTGTTGTTTCGGTGATATATGGAGGCTTATGGGGCTATGTTTTTGACGTGCGAAGGGCTGCTGTATTGGTGTATTTTTCGGTGATGTGAGGGAGGCTTATAAGGCTGTGTTTTTCGGTCAAGTAGAGGAAGGAGATGAAGAGAAATTTGTTATATTTTTGTGTAATATGCGTGAATGGAGAGCTTGGAGAGGGGGTTGGAAATTCTTTGCTTCTTTATTTTTGTGATGGGCGTAAACTAGGAGAGGGGAATGCCTTGGAGAGGTGTGGTTTATATAGAGAAAGGCTAGGGGCTTCACCTTGTCTCATAAGGAATCGGATTTGGCATTAAAGGGGAGGATTGATTTGGTATCCAACAAGGAAAAGATTAGATTGAGGGGGGACAAATTTGGTTCAAATTAGGAAATAATATATTTGATTGGTTAGGATTAGGCATTAATTTGTTAGATTAGGAAGTCAATATTTTTTATTTGTTATGATTGATTTTAATTAGGTATGCCATCTTTTTACTTAGTATGTGATTTTGTTAGTTAGGAAGTTAATATATTATATTTTATTTAATTGGTAAATGGCTAAACATATTTTATTAATTCAAAAACATTATCTAATAATATTAATCTAATATTTATTTAATTTGGGGTAATGTTAATTAGGGTGATTGTGTTGGATAATATGACCCATAGCGTCACTATTTTCACAGAACATTGTGTTGCTGTAGCAAATTAACTATGTAACAAGGAAATTGCACTCTCGTCATTTGTGATTAGATCACCATAGATATATAAATGAAGAGAGGTCCCTATGATTAGTTCCTGGATGAGATGATGATATGAGACAGTATCAGTCCACGAAGGATTAATCATTAAATATCCCTAGCCGTAGTATTATCGAGACTGGACATCGATAATGCGGAATAGGCTAGTATTGCACTTGTGCGCGTTGTGAGGGCACAACGACATAGTTCTCATATATATAAGTATTGGATTACTTTGCAAGTGCGATAGGAGGTCGTGTTTCACCGATGGTACGGGAAACAGCTTCGCTCTGGATAGACCCCTCGGAATCCCATTGGTATTATGACGATGTGTCTATGGGAGGCCGAAATCAAGGTAGGTGTGTATAGTCTTAACCTGAGACTTACATCGCTAATGCTTACGACAATCGATATACTTTAGTTGAGGTCGTCTAGGACTGTAACCGGTTCTGTGTACGCCAATGCCGGGTATATTGAGAATCGTAGTGTATTGGATGTGATGTCAAGACGGAAGTGTCACTCCAGTCATAATGGAGATGATGTCACGCAGGATACGGTATTAGTGCTCTTAAAGTGATGCGCATCCAATCGTGATATTATGACCAGGTCATGAATATCCGATTATAGAGACTAGTTACCAGACATCCGATATGTGTTTCGGACGGGGCAGACACTTATCCAGCCCCAGCCCTAGCACGTGACTATCCGATACTGGGCCGATATGCACAATACATTAGTATACTACGCTTGATACAGATCTTAATATTCTTAAATGGATATGTCCGGAGAATTAGGTAGACTTGTGTGCTTTGCTAGGAGTCGACCTTGTCTCGTAAATCGGTAGAACGTAGTACTTGGTACGTACGTGATTCGGATACTCCGACGACCGTATTTACTGCCAGATTATCCGGGGATCTCATGGGTCGCTTCCCGATAATCCACCGATGACGCACAACTCGCACTCTTGAATAATCTGGGATTATATAGAAGAGAGAGAAAATTAATCTAGGATTAATAACGGAGATATTTTATCCGGGATAAAATGTCGTCTAAAGAGAGAGAACGATTAATTCGGAATTAATCGATGTATTAATATATTCGATATATTAGACGAAATTAGATTTCGACGCGGAATTAAAATTAGATTTTAATTCGGGCAAACGAGTTAATTTAGAATTAATTCGTTAGCGACGTAAATAATAATTTCGGTAGCCGTTATTATTCGATTGAATTAACGTCGCGACGTAAGCTCGGTATTTCGGAAATATCGAACCCGAACGCGTGAGTGCACGTGGGCCCACTTTCATTTGGAAACGTGTGGGGCCCACATGACACATGTCATTCTAATGCTTTGCATGTAGATTGTGTACATTGCACTCAATGTCATTGCATGGAGTTTGAGTGTTTGACACTCTAAGCCATTGCATGTTATGTGTCATAATTTTATTATTAATTTAATGAAAATTATGGCATAAATAAATATAAATGATTTTTGGTAAATCATTTTAACTTAATACAAAACTTCTTCTCTCTCAAACTCTCTCCTCTCCTCACGCCAAAACACAAAATGTGGACTGTTTTGACTAGGTTTGGGCGTGACTTTAGGGAAGCAAGAGTGGATTTTCATGGTGTGAAAATTCAAGTGCTAGCACACTTACAAGTCTTGCGAAGGTGGTAGGGAGGTTCGACCATGAGCCGGGATCCATCCAACGAAGCTAGGAGCTGCGTTTCTCATCTCAAAATTCTGTTTTTGGAGGCAGTGGACTGCATGCAGTAAGCTTACATGGCAGTGCGTTTTTGGCCTTCATTTGTCTTCAATTCGACATAACCGATCAATGTAAGTATTCCGCTATCTTCATTGGTGTATTCACGCATGTTTTCATGTCTTGTTTGATCTTGGGACCTTAGATAATTTTCAACAATGGCATCATGAGCTAATGTTGCAAGCATGAAATTTTAGGGCTTAAAATTTGGGTAAATGTTGTTGAGCATGATTTGAATAAATTGCTTGTTTGAGTATGCTTATAACATGTTTAATTCATTTTGGTTGGACTAATTTGATGAAAATGATTTGGAATTATTTTCCCCAAAATTAACACTTGGCCGAATGTATAATGATTTTTGGGATCTTTGATTTTTCATTATTAATTCATTGGATGAGTTGTAATGGAGTAGGATGATGTTAATTTAAGATTGAATTGGATTTAATTTTAAATTGAACAAAAACCCTAAATTCTATAGTTGGCCGAATGGTGCCTTTGCCCTAATGTCTTGGTGTTTTTGATTTTATGAACATGGATTGATGTTATGAAATCATTCGGGAAGTTAATACGTTGTCGATTGTGTAATTAATCGGATTAAATTCAAATCGGACAAAATAACCTTCCTTGGCCGAGAGCATTGAAGCATGTTAATGGGTTTGATTTTTCAATTTGTGTGTTGGACATGATAATGAATTAAGCATGATTAATTGGACTAATTTGGTGTTTTAGAAATTTGATTTAGTTGATTAATCATGTAATACACTTTATTTTAATTGAATATGAAATTGGATTTTTTATATTTAATTAATTGGGCCTAATTTTGGAAATGGACTTTAATGTTGTAATTGGGCCTATTGGGCTTGATTTTATCAAGTTTGGTTTAGGCCAAATGGATTGGATCCAATTGGGCCCAAAACCTTGACCATAAAGCCCAAATGCGACTTAATGAACCTTTAAAGTTCAATTGGGCCTAATGGGCCAAGATTGATTTATGGGCTTATGGGGTAAATCCCGGATTGGACTTTGGTTATCGGTTTGACCCGAGTTGACCAAAAGTCCACGCCTTAAGAAATCAATCAAAAGCCCATTGGACTTTAATTGAATTGACGTTGGACGTTAATCGGTCTTTGAGACGCGTTACGATTAAATTTGGAATTTAAATCGAAAAGGTTTATTAAATAAAAGTGTAATATTTAATTTGGAATTGAATAGTGAATTAGTATTAAATACATGTTAAATTAGATTTAATGATGTAGTTTAATTTAATTCATGAATTCGTACTTTAAGTACTTATTCGCAAAAACGAGTTTGACTCGAACAAAATCAAATCGTTGTTTGAACATTGGATGATCACTTAATTATCAGATTAATTAATTTGATTAGATTGATTGATAGCATGCTTATGTGTGTGAATACGTGGTTGTGTTGAATGAATAATGTATATCGGATGGATATTAGTTGGGTGGGCAATTTTAGAAATTGTTGTAATAAATTCGATTTATTAAATTGGACCTGCGTGTCCAGCCTTATCACCTTCTTTCTCTTTGTATTCTCTTCTCACCTATTCCCCTCTATGTATATGAGGTTTCTTTAGAAGTGTAGTGTAACGGGTAGAAGTAATACTAGTGCTAGCTTGAGTGAGAAAGGGAGAGATTTGATCTAGGATCAATGTGTTAAGTATCCATCCGCATATCATTATTATTTATTTTCATACTCGCTTTATTATGTATTTAGAATGCATGTTTAAGGGTGTATGATGATGAGACCTTAACAAAGATAATTAAATTGGTAGCCAATTTGCACGCGAAAAACCCTCATCAAATATCATGCGTTTTTTCCTTCCATTGAGTGATTCTTACTCAAGATCCTAGATTGGCAGGGGTTGTTGGCCAAAGTCAAGCCCTTGTCCTTCGAAGATGTGTTTTAATCACGAGGCTTTGTTCCATATTGGTGTCGTGTCCAAGTTGTTTTTGTTGGCCAAAGTCAAGACCACTTCTTGTCCATTGACATTGATTACGAAGCTTCCATGTCAATGGGTCCGCGCTTGACTGGGATCATTAGGTTTGTTGTGCCAAAGCCAAGGCCTAGTTGATTCAGAGGAAAAAGGTTAGGTATACATTCGATGTATAGGCATATATAAGATATATGTTTAGGACTTGGATGTCCACCTACTGGATCTAGGAGTTGGATTAGATCCAATTGATCTTCGAGAATCTACCTAGTTAATTATCATACAATTTGTTGGCCAAAGTCAAGATTGTGTGATATTTAACGGGATCCTAGCCCACTAGGAAACACGGTTTCCCGAGTACTCGACAGAGGGTTAGAGGCTCGACGAAAAATAGTGGGAGGCAAGTATTGAATTTGCAACATTCGTTCGAATACTCGCTAAACGCGCTCATTTTATTTTACTCGTCATATTAATTAAAGTATTAGTTGGACTAATATTTTATGTTGTTTTAAATATATATATAGTTGGACTATATACAAACTCATTCAATATATAGTTGATTTTATAATTGGATTATAGTAATCAATATAATTGAATTAAATGATAGTTGATTTTATAATTGGATTATAGTAATCAATATTAAAATTATAGTTGATTAAATAATTGGATTATTGTAATCATTATAATAAATAGTACCTTATTAAATTGATTAAATAGTTGGACTATTGAAATCAAGAAAGAATTGAAAAGTTGAATATTTAAAATATATAATCTTGGATTAAATGCTTTAAATGATTTAATTTTCAATTGGGAATTAATAATAGGTTAATTTATTTGATAAAATAACTTATTATGACTAAGCCCATTATTAAGCAAATAGTAGAGCATAAAGTCTTTGGAAGATTTATGTGATGATGACTTTAGTGCTTAATTAATATACTTATAATAAATCTATCTTTAGATTTAAAAGTATTAAAGTTGCAATTAATTGACTATTCTAGTGGGAAAAGTCAAAGTTTGCAATTGGGCATGTAGCACAAGGTGCACATCATTTCGATATTCTAAAACCCAAGGCTTGGCCAAAGGTTTGTGAAATATTGAAAAGATAATTGACATATCCCAAAGTGACTACCATTTGGATATGGAAGACACGAAGGAATTAAAGATAGGGCGAGGCTCTAACTTTAAAAATATTTGTCAAAGTTATGTTTACTACTAGTATTGAAATTGGATTTTAAATACTTAGTGTGGTACATAATACATATATGTATTGACGTTCAGAATCCGCTGTGAGCTGGATACTGGCTTCAAGCCGAGATTTCTCTGCGAATGGAAACGGGACGAAAGTCGCTGTTTCGACCGTAGATACCTAAGTTTAGGAACTACCCTTTGGGTATGTACTTAAATTAGGAAATGTTATAATGTAACTAGTTTGACTAGAGACATTATCTCTATATCAGTGTTTAATCCGATGCGGATAAAACCTTTATATTCTAGAACACTAAAGTGTTTCATTATATAAAGATGATACTGAGATAAATACATTAGATGTAAATAACAGAATTTATATTTTGAATATAAATAAAATCTCAAACATATAAATGACAAATAAATAGCTCAAATTGATTTGATCAATAGAGACTTATTTGTGGCATTGTTGTCTAGGACACAATTAAACAAGACTCGTATATCCACACTTTTGAAGAGTGGGTACTAGGACTGATTTGACTATTCAAATAAGGTCTACGAATCTAGTTTATTAGGTAAAATACCTAAAATACTATTTACTTGGTAATAGTAAAAGGGCCACCGATCTGTTAGCCCTATTCATGGTGAAGTAAGTGGGCCCATATCTAGCTAGGCTAGATGTGAACATGAATATTTCGTGACCTTAACGGATGTGGCATCACGTTATGGTTATGTGTTTCTTTTGAAGAACACAAATCGAAACTTTGAGTTTCGACACGAAGTAAACAAACAGATCGGCTATAGTATTATTCCGCCACGGTAAAACCGTAATGGAAAATACTTAAGCAGTAAGTTTCATATGAACATGAAAGAGTACGGTATTCTTTCAGATGAGGACTCCTCCCGAGAGACACGTCAGTTAGACGGTGTGTCCGAACTAAAACCGAATTTTTGTTGGACATGATAAGGTTTATCACGAGTCGCTCTGAGCTACTATTTCCTTCAACAGGATATGTATTAACAGTGCAAAACTTATTTAGAATAAGGTTCCATATAAATCTGTTTGACAGATATCATATAGGATATGAACAGGGAAAAAACGAGGTTTCTCATTCCTGATAATTTGGGTATGCCAGGCATAGCGTTTGGATGATACCAAACTAAGGACCCAAATTGGATAAGTGCCAATATAGGTTATCCTAAGGGAAACCTTAAGTATAGTACTTATAAATCCCACATGAGAACAATGTGATTGTTGCTCACCATGCGGTTTTCCTGAGAGGAATACCGATATGCAGTGGTCAGTGGGAGGATAGTGATACTCGATGAAAATCGGAGTAATACTGTTCTAGGCACGAAGTCCTTAATGGAACACAAACAGTTCATCTATGATGAAACTATACCATTAATCTTCAAATACACAAGAAACTAGTAGATCGGATAGAGTCAGAAAACAACCTAGGGTATGGGTTTCTGATCTAACCTCATAAAGATGTCAATCTTATGGAGGTGTACCATCCGACTACGTTTAGGAGGAAGTGATACGAGGTATCGACTCCCTGTTATGGCAAAGTGCCATGAGTCCGAAATGGATTCCATGTATAACAACTATTTTGGATACTAGTTGTTGTACCACAAGGCATTGTGCCTATGGTACATTAAACGTCTTCAAGGAAGACATACATGGAAGGCAACATACCAACGTAAAGCTAGGTTTTGACGGAAAGGTATCGTTATCAACATTGTGTTAATAACGGTTCAACCTTTTACCTGTTGCCATGGTAAATCCATTTTGAAGATGCTTGTTGATAACTGTATATTTCATTTATGAAATATGTCAGTTACAAATCAAAATCGCTTTCCTGAAAAGGAAACCTTTTGGAGGATGTTTACAACATCCTGACGATTTTGTATAACCGACAAACCAGGTTTGCGGGTTATTCGATCCATGTTTGGATTGATGCAAGCATAAGGTTCTTGGAACTGTCGTTTTGAAATAATCATAATGGTTTATGATTTGACTCAAAACGAAATAATTCTTGTGTATATAAGGAGGTTAGTGGGAGCGCACTGACAGTGAAATTCCCATAAAGCAATTGGTGAAAGCTTGGCTTTCATAGATATTCTTTCATAGAAATTCTCCGTAGAATTCTGGGGAGTAACAACCTTTATTCAAGGAATAAAGATCTACTGGGATAGATTTGGAGTTGTTAACACTCTCTGGGAAATTGTACATTTAAAATGTACTTGTATTGGTGTCTCATACGCTTCGAGCATATGGAGTCACAATCGGGTCAATCCAAGTGATAGTCACTGGATTGAAGATTAAAACATCTGTTAGTATCTCTGAGAACTAAAGATGCTATCTTTTAACTATGGAGAAGGAGAACTTGAAGTGACTGGGATCACTACGCAAGTTTCCAAACGATTAAATACTGCGGTACTATAAAGTTTGAATAACGGGACAGTGAGCTGGAAATCTTCCAAGCAAGATAACTGTTGCCGAATAAACAACAAATGCGGATTATTGCTGCAGCTGAGGCAGCAATAGAAGCCATTTGGATCAAAAATAAATCTAATTAGATTAGATATAGTTCTGTTAGCAGCTGAGCTAGGCGTCAGCACAAGCTAAGGAATTAAAGGTCTCATCGACGATCCAGATATATACTTCTATATCATCTGATTCGTTCGGATCATACATCGTGGCGATGTGATGATCGTATAAATCGCGTCAAACAACAAATCCGCTGACGAAAACCTTTCCTCAGCAATTTGAGCGAACCTTACATAGTTCGGGTGTAGGACACTCGAGTGACTGGCTATGTGCCAAGTGGGAGATTGTTGGATAATATGACCCATAGCGTCACTATTTGCACAGATCATTGTGTTGTTGTAGCAAATTAACTATGTAACAAGGAAATTGCACTCTCATCATTTGTGATTAGATCACCATAGATATATAAATGAAGAGAGGTCCCTATGATTAGTTCCTGGATTGAGATGATATGAGACAGTATCAGTCCACGAAGGATTAATCATTAAATATCCCTAGCCGTAGTATTATCGAGACTGGACATCGATAATGCGGAATAGGCTAGTATTGCACTTGTGCGCGTTGTGAGGGCACAACGACATAGTTCTCATATATATAAGTATTGGATACTTATGCAAGTGCGATAGGAGGTCGTGTTTCACCGATGGTACGGGAAACAGCTTCGCTCTGGATAGACCCCTCGGAATCCCATTGGTATTATGACTATGTGTCTATGGGAGGCCGAAATCAAGGTAGGTGTGTATAGTCTTAACCTGAGACTTACATCGCTAATGCTTACGACAATCGATATACTTTAGTTGAGGTCGTCTAGGACTGTAACCGGTTCTGTGTACGCCAATGCCGGGTATATTGAGAATCGTAGTGTATTGGATGTGATGTCAAGACGGAAGTGTCACTCCAGTCATAATGGAGATGATGTCACGCAGGATACGGTATTAGTGCTCTTAAAGTGATGCGCATCCAATCGTGATATTATGACCAGGTCATGAATATCCGATTATAGAGACTAGTTACCAGACATCCGATATGTGTCGGACGGGGCGGGCAGACACTTATCCAGCCCCAGCCCTAGCACGTGACTATCCGATACTGGGCCGATATGCACAATACATTAGTATACTACGCTTGATACAGATCTTAATATTCTTAAAGGATATGTCCGGAGAATTAGGTAGACTTGGTGCTTTGCTAGGAGTCGACCTTGTCTCGTAAATCGGTAGGTAGAACGTAGTACTTGGTACGTACGTGATTCGGATACTCCGACGACCGTATTTACTGCCAGATTATCCGGGGATCTCATGGGTCGCTTCCCGATAATCCACCGATGACGCACAACTCGCACTCTTGAATAATCTGGGATTATATAGAAGAGAGAGAAAATTAATCTAGGATTAATAACGGAGATATTTTATCCGGGATAAAATGTCGTCTAAAGAGAGAGAACGATTAATTCGGAATTAATCGATGTATTAATATATTCGATATATTAGACGAAATTAGATTTCGACGCGGAATTAAAATTAGATTTTAATTCGGGCAAACGAGTTAATTTAGAATTAATTCGTTAGCGACGTAAATAATAATTTCGCTAGCCGTAATTATTCGATTGAATTAACGTCGCGACGTAAGCTCGGTATTTCGGAAATATCGAACCCGAACGCGTGAGTGCACGTGGGCCCACTTTCATTTGGAAACGTGTGGGGCCCACATGACACATGTCATTCTAATGCTTTGCATGTAGATTGTGTACATTGCACTCAATGTCATTGCATGGAGTTTGAGTGTTTGACACTCTAAGCCATTGCATGTTATGTGTCATAATTTTATTATTAATTTAATGAAAATTATGGCATAAATATAAATTGATTTTTGGTAAATCATTTTAACTTAATACAAAACTTCTTCTCTCTCAAACTCTCTCCTCTCCTCACGCCCAACACACAAAATGTGGACTGTTTTGACCAGGTTTGGGCGTGACTTTAGGGAAGCAAGAGTGGATTTTCATGGTGAAAATTCAAGTGCTAGCACACTTACAAGTCTTGCGAAGGTGGTAGGGAGGTTCGACCATGAGCCGGGATCCATCCAACGAAGCTAGGAGCTGCGTTTCTCATCTCAAAATTCTGTTTTTGGAGGCAGTGGACTGCATGCAGTAAGCTTACATGGCAGTGCGTTTTTGGCCTTCATTTGTCTTCAAATCGACATAACCGATCAATGTAAGTATTCCGCTATCTTCATTGGTGTATTCACGCATGTTTTCATGTCTTGTTTGATCTTGGGACCTTAGATAATTTTCAACAGATTGGGGATGTGGGCTTTTGGTGTGGGCGTGTGGGCTTTTGGTTGGTGGTTTGTTTTGTGGGACAAGATGTGTGGGCTTGCGGGGGTTTCTTTTGGGTCAAGCCAAGGGGGCTTGCGATGATTTTTGGCCGAGTGTTAGGTGATTTGTGAGGTTTTGGGCCAGCAATAATAATTTTTAAAACGGAAAACGAAAAAACCAACCCGTAACCCAAAGCTATAAACCAGTGAACCTTAATCCGAATATGAGGTCAATTCTTGCCTCCTCCCTTCCGACGTCCGTTCCCGCGGTTTTTTCCGTGACTTCAACTAAAAAAGGTTAGTGCCTTCCAACTGAGACTCATCATTGGTTTCACATGCAAAAATGCAATGCCTACAATTTGATGGCAATGCAATTGCTTCAACCTATTTGGAGACGTAGTCTACAGCAACCAGTATGTACAAGTTTCCGAATGATGGAACAAAGGGTCCCATGAAATCTATACCCCACACATCGAATATTTCCACTTCTAGAATGTTTTGCAACGGTCCTTCGTTTCTCCTGGAAATATTTCCTGTTCTCTGGCACCTGTCACATTGAAAAGCAAAAAGATAAGAATCTTTAAAAAAAGTGGGCCAGAACACAACCTAATTGAAGAACTTTTGTTGCAGTTTTGTTTCCGCTGAAGTGTCCGTCATATGGTGATGAATGACAGTGCTGCAAAACACTGTTGACCTCCTCATGTGGAACATATCGTCTCAATAATTGATCAGCACACCGTTTGAACATGTACGGCTCATCCCAGACATAGTGCTTGACTTCTTTGAAGAACTTCTTCCGTTGCTGAGTTATCCATTCCAACGGCCATTTTCCTAACACAATGTAGTTGACATAGTCAGCATACCAAGGGACTTCCTGTTGTTTCATGGCAAACTGCTGTTCATCTGGAAAAGTTTCTTTTATTGACAGTTCTTTGCCAGCTATTTCTCCATTCTCAAGCCTTGATAGATGATCTGCCACCTGATTCTCTGTCCCTTTCCTATCTCGAATCTCCACGTCAAATTCTTGTAGAAGAAGTATCCAACGGATCAATCTGGGTTTGGCATCTTTCTTCGTGATCAGATATTTGATTGCTGAATGATCTGTGTAGACCACCACTTTGGGACCCAGCAGATAGGAGCGGAATTTGTCAAAAGCATACACAACTATGAGCAACTCCTTTTTTGTGGTTGTGTAGTTGAGTTGAGCTTCATTCAGAGTTCTGCTAGAGTAGTAAATGGTGTGGAAAATCTTTGCTTTACGTTGTCCCAAAACTGCACCAAAATCTTTGCTTTACATCAAAATCACTAGCATCGCACATCACTTCAAATGGAATGGTCCAGTCTGGTGCTACAATAATGGGGGCAGAAACCAGCTTCTATTTTAAGATCTCGAAAGCTTCCTGGCATTCTTTGGTAAAGTTGAAAGGCACATCCTTTTCCAGAAGATTGCAAAGAGGTTTTGCAATTTTGGAAAAGTCTTTGATAAATCTCCTGTAAAAACCTGCATGTCCAAGAAAACTTCGAATCCCCTTGACAGATGTTAGTGGAGGTAGTTTTTCAATTGTTTCAATCTTTGTTTTGTCTACCTCGATTCCCTTTTGTGAGATTCGGTGTCCAAGAACAATGCCTTCTTGTATGACATTTCTCCCAGTTGAGTAATAGGTTTGTATCTTCGCACCTTTGTAACACTTGTTCCAGATTTTGCAAGCAATGGTCAAAAGAATCTCCAAACATAGAAAAGTCATCCATGAATACCTCCATACTCTGCTACAGCATGTCTGAGAATATGGCCATCATGCAACGCTGAAAGGTGGCGGGGGCATTACATAATCCAAATGGCATCCTGCGGAAAGCAAAAGTACCATAGGGACATGTAAATGTGGTTTTCTCCTGATCTTCTGGGGCGATGGCAATCTGATTGTACCCTGAATATCCGTCAAGAAAGTAATAGAATTCATGTCCCGCCAATCTGTCTAACATCTGGTCAATGAATGGTAGCGGAAAATGGTCCTTTCTCGTGGCTTTATTCAGCTTTCTATAGTCCATGCATACTCTCCATCCAGTCACCGTTCTTGTTGGAATCAGCTCGTTCTTTTCATTGGTAACCACAGTAATTCCTCCTTTTCTTCGGCACACACTGCATAGGACTTACCCAACTGCTGTCTGAGATGGGGTAAATGATGCCAGCATCCAACCATTTGATGATTTCTTTCTTCACGACTTCCTTCATGATTGGATTGAGTCTCTGTTGATGTTCCACTATGGGTTTGTACTCATCGTTCATCAGGATCTTGTGCATGCAAAATGATGGACTAATGCCTCGAATGTCTGCTATAGTCCAGCCAATGGCTTTCTTGTGCTCTCGTAATACTCTCAGTAGCTTTTCTTCCTGCTCCAATGTTAGTGAAGAAGAAATAATAACAGGTAATTCTGAAGAGTTTCCAAGAAATGCATACCTGAGATGGCTCGGAAGTAACTTCAGCTCCAACTGTGGTGGTTCTTCAATCGAAGGCTTGATTCGATCTTTCTTTGGCAGTTCCAAGCTTTCAACTGGTGGTGTTGCTTTAAATCGGAATGGTTTGTCAAGGTAGTTGATACATTCCAGGATTTCAGCATCTAGCTCGCTGTCAGTCATGTTGGTGATGCAAGCTTCAAGTGTATCTGTGGGATTTGGCTCAGTATTTTGAACGATACTATCAACAACATCAACTCTGAAACATTCTTCTTCATTTTCATCGCTCGGGAATTTCATGGCTTTGAAAACATTAAAGGTCACTTCTTGGTCCTGCACTTTCATGGTCAGATCTTCTTTTTGCACATCAATCACAGTTGTACCTGTAGCTAAGAATGGTCTCCCAAGAATGATAGGTATTTCTTTGTCTTCTTCCATGTCAAGGATGATGAAATCTGCTGGGAGAATTAGTTTGTCGACTTTGACCAGCACATCTTCAACAACACCTCTTGGAAATATGAGTGTTCGGTCAGCAAGTTGCAATGAAACTGAGGTAGGCATTGCTTCTCCAATCTGCAGTTTCCTGTAAATAGAGAAAGGCATCAAGTTAACACTGGCTCCTAAATCACATAAAGCCTTACCGATGTAATGTTGTCCAATGGTGCATGGGACAGTGAAACTGCCAGGATCTTTCAACTTCGGGGGAAGTTTCCTCTTAATGATGGCGCTGCATTCTTCCGTTAATGCTACTGTTTCGTAGTCTCATCTTCGTTTTCGTGAAAGAATGTCTTTCATGAATTTTACATAGCTGGGCATTTCTTCCAAGGCTTCTGCAAATGGAATGTTGATGTGAAGCTTTTTGAACACCTCCAGGAATCAGCAAACTGCTTGTCCAGTTTGTTTTTCTGAAGACGTTGAGGAAAAGGTGGAGGTGGAATGATCTGTTCTTTTTCCTTTGCTTCTTTTTCCTCCATCTGTGGAACTGCATCTTTTAGAACTTCCTCAATTGTTGCTTTGATTCCAACATTTTTATTGATCTCAGTACCGCTTTTTAAGGTAATAGCTTGACATTGCTCCTTCCCTCGGTTCCTTGGATTTGGTTCTGTGTTGCTGGGAAGATTACCTGGCGGTCTGTAACTCTGAGCGTTGGCCAGTTGTCCGATTTTATTCTCCAGTGCTTTGATGGAAGTTGATTAGCTCTGAAACATAGCATCGTACTTTTTTAACTGATTCAACACTTCTATTATTCCTGGTTCATTTATCTGTTCTTGGCCTTTGTTATGTTGCTGGAATCCAGGTGGTGGATAGTTCTGCTGTTGGAATCCTGGTGGTGGATTGTTCTTTTGCCCTGAATTGTTGCTCCATGAAAAATTAGGATGATTCCTCCACCCTGGGTTCTAGGTGTTGGAATATGGATTGTTCCCCTGTCTGTTGAAATTGTTGACATAATTTACCGTCTCTTCAAGTTGGTTTGGTTCTGGTGCTCCTCCATATGGTGAACTTGTGGATCCAGTGGTAAGAGTCTCCATGAATTTGCATATCTGATCCAGCTTGGTGTTGACTGCTGTATTGGCTCCACTTTCATAAATTCCTGCAATTCTTTGGATCATACTCCTTTCTGTTGGCCACAAGGAATTATTGTTGGCCATTTCTTCGATTAGGTCCCGGGCTTGATCTTCTCCTTTTGCCATTAAAGCTCATCCAGCAGCAGCATCAATTGTGGTTCTCATTATTCCAGAAAGTCCATTATAGAATGTTTGGACTTGAAGCCATTTTGGAATCTCATGGTGAGGACATTTCCGGAGCAAATCTTTGTACCTTTCCCAAGCTTCGTAAAGTTTTCTGAGTCTTGTTGCACAAAGGATGTGATGTCATTCCTCAGTTTTCCAGTTCTGGCTGGTGGAAAGTACTTTGCAAGAAATTTGGTGGCTAAAGTATTCCAAGTTGTAATGGAACCTGCTGGTAGTGAATGTAGCCAAGCTTTAGCTCTGTCCTTCAAGGAGTATGGGAAAACACGCAGTCTCATTGCTTCTTCAGCTTCTCGATTGAAATTGAAAGTGCCGCAAACTTCCAGGAAGTTGCTGATGTGGGCATTGGGATCTTCAGTTGCATTTCCTCCAAACTGCACTGATTGCTGAATCATCTGGATGCATGTTTTGATGTCACCTGCATTTGCTGGTAAGGGAGGAAGTACAATACAGGAAATGAGTCTGTCATCCACCGGAATGTTTCTGTCTCGAATGGGAATTGGTGGTGCAACTCCAAAGGTTCAGGTTCCATGTTGACTAAAGCTTCTTGGCCTTCAGTCTTTCCCTTCTCAACTGTCTGATGGTTCTTTCAATTTTCGGGTCAAGCGGTCGGAGTTCAAGCTTCTGGTTCGTCTCATGTAGTTTCTGAAAAGCTGAAACACAAGAAAACAATGACAATAAGTAAAAAGAAATTAGATATAAGTAAAGGTATCTAACCCCTAAACTAATAGTAAAAGATAAATAAGTCCCCGGCAACGGCGCCAAGAACTTGACCGGTGCTTACACACGCGTATAACGCAATCGCACGTATCGTTCAAGTAGTATAAAAAGTATCGATCCCACGAGGACTTAATATCTAATCTATTAATTTTATGAGGTCAAATGATTACTAGTATCTAACAGGTTGTTTGATTGATTTGAAAAGGTGATGATTCTAAATTTAAAAACAAGTAAATTAAATTGTTCGAAAGTAGGTTAAGAAAATTCAATATTAAAAACTATTTAGGGTTGTGATTTCTTTGCAATATCATTTTAAAGATGAAGTGGTTATCTTATATTTGGGTAAAATATTGATTTATTAACCTGGAACACTAAATTATGTAAAAGCCTCTTCCGATGGTCAACTACAAATATCCAGTATAACCCAATTGAACATATGTCTATGCCAACCAAATTACATGGATTCATTAAGATTAAGTTCCAATTCTGGCTACCCCCGCCCGACAGGTATACTCTTATCCTATAAGGAAATCTATTAAAGGGTTATCTATCCTCAAGGAAGATCGTGGGCTATTGAGTCTAAGGTCTTAAACTTAAAATCCTTATGTCTAGTTCATTTTAAGTTTACCAGTTCAATTTTATTAATAGACAGTTAATAAAAAGCATTAAGATTAAGACTCAATAAATAAACCTTTATATTACCCAAACTATAATTTAACCCCTTATAAACCGGTGATATTGGATTTCATCACAACCCCAGATAATTGGCTTAGTTACGACACATATTTACAAGTAGTAAAAAAAATAAAAGACATAAAGTAAAATACTAAAAATTAAATACTGAAAAGTAAATTGTTGAAAAGTAAATAAAGTAAAAGTAAAAGTAAAAGTAAAAGTAAAAAAAATAAAAATAAAAGTAAATTACTGAAAGTAAATTGCTGAAATTAAATAAAGTAAAAGTACAATAAAAGAAAATGCTGGGGTTAGAGGATCAACTTTTATTACTACTATTTTAGGTATCTCCCTTAATATAATATATTAACTTTGCGTGATAATTACCAACCAGCCATATAGGCGGTATCCTGATTAAGTCAAATTAATAATTAATTACCAACCGACCAACCAGGCGGTATCCATACTTAGTCAGGTTAAAACCAATTTATAATTAATTTCCAACCTGCCAATATAGCGGTATCCTCATTAAGTCAGGTTTTAAATAGTTTATATTTTATATTTAAGGGAGATTAATCTAGATAGCAATAATAAAAGCTTTACCTTTTACCCCAGCAAGGGGGAGTTACCTCCTCATTGCTTGAAAAATAAAAACTGCAAAAGTAAAGAAAGAAAAGGTTTGTGCGTAAAAGTAAATTGCGGAAAGTAAAAACTGAAAAGTAAAGAAAAGAAAGTGCGAAAGCGGAAATTAATTACTGGAAGCTGTAAATAAACAAACAAGATACAATCTTCTTATTTATTCATTAGGAATTTTCAAAGAAGAAAGTATGAAAATTTACAAATGAAATGGCTTGGTATTTATAGGCAAAATTTTGCCTCCATCAAATCATCCATCAAATTCTCCACCAAATCCATTATTAATTTCTCCACTAATTACTCCACCTAATCTATTATTAATTGCTCCACTAATTGCTTATCATGTTTGGTGGTGATTTGATAATTTTGATAATTTATTTATTAATTTATTTTTTGCTTTGAAAATGATTGAAAATGACTTTAATAATTACACACAACACACTGCTGGATGGTTCATCAATTTCGGTCATGAAATCATCCGAATTCAAAATTATTTTTTCTTTCAAAGTTGTAGATCTTCGGGTCTTCTTTAATCTGTCACTTGAATAAGCTCAATCCAATATCGGAGTGAAAATTTATACCCAAAATACGACAGATGCGCAAAACTGGAATTTCCAAAACTGCACTTCGTTAAAACGCCCTTTCAAGTTTCCAATCTCCAAAATTAATATGTCAAGTCCAATTTTTACCCTTATTTGACCCACATTTTCATCCTAAATGATTTCATTGAGTCCCAATATTATTTTATCTTCAAAATAAACTAAAACATATCAAAACGTTCATCAAACCCTGAGAAACTAAACAAAATATTAAGTAAAAGGGGCGGTAAATATTGATATATTTTCCGCTCATCACTACCACCCTCACGGTAATCAACTAAAGTCAAGGTAACTTCAAGCCTTGCACTTACATATTACAGCTCGTCTTCACCACTGACTTGAGCATCAGATAGCCTACGGCTTCCACCACACCGGTGGGATGTACTCATTGTTCATTCTATCTTTGTTTTGTAGGTTCGCTAGATCCCCAATATTTCAGATTCTCGATTGTGGACCTCGGGCAAAAACCAGCATCCATAGTTGATATGATTAATGTTGAGAAAATTGGATTTAAAGTATGAAAAATGATATTTTTAGTTACCAAATTAGATCTTGAAATTTTGTAATTTTGGTGATGAAAAGTATTTTATATAAATGTATTGGATGTGTTTTGGGCATTGGAACAATTGCCGGAAATTGTTTCGGTGTTGAAATATGTGAAAACAATGTTATTGGGTGAGTTTCAGGCTTACCGGGTGTCCGCTGTCCAAACAGTGAATTGGTTACTGTTCGGGCAGCCCATGAACTGCCCAAGTACTATTAGGGCTGACATGGGCAACACCATTGTGTGTTGGTTGGTCGGTTCGGACAAAAATGCGTTTTATGCCATTTTACGGAAAAATATTTTCGTAAAAGTTTTGCAGTGTTTCTAACTTATTTATGTCGTTATTTGATATGGAATAATTATATTTAGGTGAAATTTGAATGAATTATTCATATTGGATATTGAATAATTTATCTAGTAATTTTAAAAGTTTTTAAAGTTACGATTTCTCCCAAACCGCGAACTTCCACTACGTCCGCCCAAAAACCACAACATCCAGATCATTCGAGATCACAAGAAACGACTATTAGTAATGTCTCAAGAATCCTATATCGACAAGATTCTTGTAGGATTTGGTATGCAGAATTCCAAGAAAGGTAGTTTACCTTTCAGGCATGGAATTCATTTGTCTAAGGAACAGTCTCCTAAGACACCTCAAAGAGTTAAGGAGATGAGACATATTCCATATGCTTCAGCAGTTGGAAGTCTTATGTATGCTATGTTATGGACAAGACCGGACATCTATTTTATTGTGGGAGTAGTCAATAGGTTTCAATCCAACCCAGGATTAGATCATTGGGTAGCGGTGAAACATATTCTCAAGTATCTTAGGAAAACCAGAAATTATATGCTTGTATATTCTAGTCAGGATATGATCCTGAGAGGATATACTGACTCTGATTTTCAGACAGATGTAGATTCTAGGAAATCAACATTTGGATCAATGCTCACCCTAGGTGGTGGAGCTATAGTATGAAGGAGCATAAACCAATCTTGTATTGCTGACTCCACCATGGAGGCTGAATATGTAGCAGCTTGTGAAGCAGGTAAGGAAACAGTCTGCCTCCGTAAGTTCTAGGCAGATCTGGATGTTGTTCCAGATATGGATAAACCACTAACACTTTATTGTGATAATAGTGGTGCAATGGCGAATTCCAAAGAACCAAGATGCCATAAGCGGGGTAACCATATTGAGAGAAAATATCAATTCATCAGGGAGATAGTGCAGAGAGGAGATGTCGTTGTCACGCAGATTCCATCCGCAGACAACCTGACTGATCCGTTTACAAAGACCTTATCGGCTAAAGTTGTTGAATATCACCTAAATGGTTTAGGATACATGACATGTCTCATTTGCTCTAGTTCAAGTGAGAGATTGTTGGGATATATGCCCTAGAGCTTCATGTATTGTAAACGTAATTGATTATTGTAATAATAATAAATGCATTATTCATTTATCAAAGTTGTTTGATTTAAATCTCATATTGGCCAATTGTCTTGTTTAACTTGATCAATCTTGTATTTTCAGACTTAGTGTATGTTTGATGCACAAGAGGATTTAAGTCTGAAGTTAGTAATCTAAACAGTCTATAGAGAACAAACAAATAGGGTATTTTGTTTGGGGTTTATCTATAGTTGCGGTCCACTCTATACTTATATAAAGACCTTGATCCAGGATCGTTCATGTAGTGACATAGGAATAGAGGTATCTTGTATGATGAGATCATATAGGACTGGACTCAGATAAATGTGAATTTCATTTAATATCTGTTAACCGAAGAAATTCATTTTATCTAATAGATGGTCATATATGGATTCGATCTTAATCCTGAGTGTACTACGAACTCCTGCATGGCAGACTTGTCCTTTGATTTACTAAGGTGAGGTTGGTGTTGCATTCTCGATCAATAAATACGTGTTTTGGGGATATGGTTTGGTATGTAGATGGGAACGTTTTACATAGATATGGAATTCACTCATTCTTAATATAAGTAGAAAAATATCTCTTTTAAGAGTTGATTCGGGACTTGAACAATTTGAGCGTTCAACTCTTCTATTATGAATAGAAAGTTTAATATTCATAATTGTTATGAATTAATTGTTCATTATAGAATCAATGGTGCTTAAGAGTGTAACATCCCCAGTACGGGAATGTTACCGGCAAGCAACAGATCCCATTGTCGCCTAAGCCTCTAACACATGTACTAGAACACTTGCTCTTATCTTAATGTTATGCAATGTTTACTTAATCACACGTGCAACCTTAAATACTTAAGTAAACATAAATGCAAGATCATGAAATCAAATATATGCATATATACACGACTAAGAGTATTTACAATATGTATACAACATCAAACACATGTTGAATGATACAACAAAATGACATCTCAGAGGACTACACTCTATATGAACATAGCTCTAGAAAGATGGACCCGACGACTAGTGACTGCAGTGTAACACTTGTCTTCGAAGTTAGAATCCTACAAAATAACTGGGAAGTGGTGGGGTGAGTCCAGATGATCTCAGTGAGTGGAGCTACAAAATAGAAACTGAATCAGAACATTTATATGAAATCATTTACACTTAAAGTATTTCTGAAAACTTTCCTTGAAAACGGTTCTTTTTCTTTTAAACTGGGAATTCATTTTTCTGAAAACTTTCTGAGAAAGGTATCTCTGGTGCTGTAGAAAAACTTGACGGATGTGGGCATTACGTATCGTCGTCCCTCATATGTCCAACTGGAGTCATAAGTGAAAATCTATGACCTTGGGGTGTTACGTATCGGCGTCCCCAAAGTAGAATCTAGGATCTAGGGGCATCTGTCATCCCTAGTCCTGAACTAGGATTTGGGGGCGTTACGTATCGTCGTCCCCTCATTCCTCTACATGTGCACATGTGTTGTCCGTTAATTCCATACTGAGGTGGGTTTTTCCCCCATGCCTCGAAAACATAAAACTCATGTTTTGAAAACATTTATTTTCTAAATCATTTCTCAAAACATGCTAAACAATAAACAACTGATAATAAAATTGGCTAACGCCTTAATAGCGAAAAGTAAGTCTGATATGGAAAATAACATGATAAAAGTCAACTTTAAGAAGAGTATCCACTCACTATAACTAGGATCCAGGGGCGTTACACATCATCGTCCCCCCGGTCCTGGATCTATATCTGTCAATGTACATTGTGTCTCCATCTAGGTATGCAAAATGTATATGCATCAATTTATCAATCATATGATCATGTAAGTCATGCAATGAAATACAATGCAATGCAATGACATTATCCATATACACAACAACAAAGTTAACTACACTTCATTATGAGTTAGTGACATCTCACTCATCCAATATATACAAAATGGATCTGTACCCTATTTCAACAAATGCATCTATATGAAAAATGCTCAAACGTGTCATTGAACATATCAACACATTTCATACATTGGTTCCACACTCAAACAAAACAAAACTGAAATCTGGAAAACTTTGTTAATACCCTTTGTAAAACTTTTACATCTCGAGTACGGAAGCGTGCTCTACTTGATGATATGCTTAACTATGAAAATGTAACGACGACTTGTACTAAACGTTTCATGCTGATACTAGCTCGCTATTTAGAAACCTGACACTATACATACTTTCAGACAATCTACTTCTATAAGTGCTCTTTACAAATCTCACTGTATATACCTCTCGAACCTCTCATTTCATGCTTTTTAAAACTACATAACTACTATTACTTATTTTTTATGAGCCTTTAGTCTATACAAATATCTAAACACATAATCAGTCATTGTACATTGTCTACCTACGACGAGATCACAATGAGGTACTTACCTGGGGTCCATGCTATTCTTTCTCTCTCTTTCTCCATCTGTAACACAAAATACAGACGATTAAGGTCGTTAATCATAGAAACTTACTTAGAACATAAACTCCTTAACTTTCCGAGAAAAGCCAAATTAAATCTATTTTCAGTGATTTTAGTTTCATTACTCATAATACATCATTATACATTGTTCTATATCAACCCAGTAGCTCAAATATGCAAAATACGCGTTTCTAGAAAATCTTCCAAAATGTTTTCAAAAACATTGCGAAAGGATCCTAAGCCCTTTGAACCTCTCTGGAATTACTCAAATACTAGTGTATCATCATAATTAACCTATATCCTTAATTACGTTCATCAAAACACAAACGCGTGTGAAACCCGATTTTACTGGAAACTCGCTTTACTTATCGGATTGATCAAATTAGCTCTGATTTCTCTAGGATTCTACCAAATGCACATATTCAATATACTAATACTCAAACAACTCGATTTATATCATTACGTTACTCTACGAAGCTACTGGATACATTCGAACATTTAACTATAAACTTGAAATTTACGGATTTTTACCGGAAGGGCTTACCGAGATTTCAAGGTCATATACGGACTCCAAATGATCCCACAAACGTGCTGGAATCGACGGAATTCTGATTGGAGTTATTGTGCACATGGGTCAATATTCATCTGAATCTTCATTTCTCGTTTTACATGCAATTGAGCACGGATCGGAAAAATCATCACAGCCATCTTGTAGTACTCTCTGATGGCTTCGATTTGGCGAGTGGCTAGGGCCGTGAAATGAAGTGACGAGCCGGGATCGGAACACCCATGTGCGTGACTTTCTATCTCTCCAGCGGCTGTTTCAAGTGACCTTGGGGATGCTGCTAGCAACCACAAGGTGGAGGGGTGGCCGGCACACCGCTTTAGCTGGTCACACCGGCCCGCGGTGGCCGGCAGGCCGCCGGCGTGACCAGCACCTCCAAAAATGCATTTTGGGAGTGGGGGGCGAATTGAAAGGTTTTGATTCTTTTGCCCATTTTGTGATTTCTGGAAAATTTAAGGTATTTATAGAAAACTTTTCTTAAATTGCATTTCAGTCCCCGCACATTACAAACCGGCCTTTATCCTTGGGTGTGTTTCGGAAATTTGTTATTTTGAGGTCCTTCTGCTGTAAATTTCGAAAAATGTTAACCCGAACTTTGTTGGTCTGGGAAAAATGAATCTCATGGTACATAAATCATCTCAAACAGAGTTCGTTTCCTACCGTTATAGTCGAAACAAGAAACTTTTACGCATAAAATGATATAATCAAAAATCGCGTAATGGCTTCTTAGAACCACGTGTTTCTAATGCATCAAATCTCTATTTTAAAATATTTTGAGCTATATTTCAACACTTAAACTCTTTTTCTCTGATATAATCTCATTCCGAGACCCAATCAGCATTATAAAATCCTTCCAGAAGAGTTTCCGAATTTCTGGATATTGCAGTAACTCAAAAGATTTGGGACCAAAAGCGGTTAGCGATGAATGTCGTATAAGTTTCTTTGGCTCACATTGGGTTAAAAGCGCGGAATGTATTGAATGAGGTATTTGTAGGGGTTTTATGGCGAAAATCTGGTAACGCAGCGGAAACACGAAAAATCAAAATTTTCCGATTTCAAAATTTTTCTTGGATCAATTAAATAAATTTTTTTTTAATTACCCAATTATCAAATTCTGAAAAATTACACAAGAAACTAAATTTTTTGGTAATTACCGAATTACCCCAATACTTTGCAAATTGATCATTTTAGTCCTAAAATTGTCAAATACAATTTTGGATTATTCTAAATCATTTCTTAAATGATTTCCAACATGTCCAACACATCAAAATCAGATTGCAACAAAATCCCTATTTTTTTGCTAATTGCCTGAAACTACCCAGAATTTTTCAAGTTTTGCAATTTGGTCCTTTTTTGTTCAAAACATGTCAAGATCAAATCCAATCAACTCAAAAATTAATATGCATCATATACACACCATCATACATCACATATATGAAAAGCCCCAAATTTGGAAAAGGGTTAAGAATCCTAATTTTACAATTTCTTCAAATTGATAAATCTTATCAAATCAATTAAATCCAACACTTTAATTCAAACTTTATCACACCAAACATGTCTCATCATCATGAAACAACTCAAGATCAATTCTAGGTCATCAATGAGTGGTTTAGCAACTCTAGAATGGCAACATGATTATCAGATAATCAAAAGTAAGCCATTGAAATCATTTCAAGCTTACTTTATAAACCATACATGCTTTCATCTTTCAAACAAGTTTACAACCATTTAAAACACAAACTAAAAGTGTAGAGACAACATTCTAGCAACACATGTTGAAGTTTAGCATGTTAAAAATATTTTCTAAATTGAAAGCTTTAAGGAAAAACTTACAAAATCAATAAATTTCCAAGCTTTTCCTTTTAGTCTTCAACCTTTTCTCACAACTCTTTTGTGTTTTGTTTTATGTAACTTGTTAACCTTCACCTAATGAAAATGAAACAAAACAATATATACTTCACAAAATTGCCCTTGGCCAAAAATTGGAAGCAAATATTAATATTTAGAAATTTTGTTTCATTTAAAGTTTGCTTTATCAACTTGCAATTTTGATCATTACATAATTTAATGATTTTCAAGAAGTCAAATAGAGCAACATAAAGCATCTCCTAAAACATCAAAACTTAAGATATTTATATTTTTAATTAATTTAATTATTAAACAATTAAATAATTATTTAAATACAAATATTTTAAATATATGTATTATATTTACTTTAAATATCCAAATATATATATATATATATATTTATGATATATGTCAAATATCACAATTTGACATTTAATTAATGTGTATTTAATAAAATCTATCATTAAATAAAAATACACAATAATTAGGAAATAACTATTAGGTCCCTTCATATGTATCTTTCGTTTAACCTTTAAACGATTTATAAATAATCAGTATTATTCATAAAAGCTGCTCTAGTTCTCTACGAGTATATTTCATTGGTGAGACTCTCTAGATTCAGGCATATCCGTCACGAATTCCAATTTCGTGTCCATAATTTACCTACCCGTAAATTATGACGACCACAGATAAACTCGCGGAATCATACAGGTCGAGGTCATGACATATGTTTAATTCCTCTGTCACAGGTATCGGGATATATCCCAGAGATATAGATGTAAACGTCAAATCTCTATAGGAACAATCTCGTCGACGTCTCTATTAGCAATCTCTAAAAGAACACTTAGAACTCACCTCTAAAGTGTACCACAGGCCCATGGTTTTTATCTGATTTCTAATCATATATGGACTACCTATGCTTTGTACACAGAACTGACAGATCCTATCTCGACACACATAGGATACTCTGAGGATCTATCTACACCCAACGAACAAGCGGAGTGTGATCTGAATAGATAGGTGACGTGACTGCCATCTAAGTGTGGAAGATGTTTTATGTGCCCACAGTGGTATCTCAAGTCGAATAATCACAATTGCTACTCAACCCGAGAAGATTCTTATTGACGTTGGTGTACCATCCATTAAGAATTTTGGTGAGTCATTCAGTGTTTATCCGCTATAAACACCTACACGTCTATACGAGTCTCCTAGATTCATGGTTCATTGAGAAACCATTGGAATCATATATTCCAGTATACGACATGTATCGGTCTCAACGGGTTAACTATACTGACCAAGTAGTGTAAACCTTGACCAGAAACTGTCTAAGAATGACAACGTCATGATACAATGATGAGCGGAAAATATATCAATATTTACCGCCCCTTTTACTTAATATTTTGTTTAGTTTCTCGGGTTTGATGAACGTTTTGATGTGTTTTAGTTTATTTTGCAGATAAAATAATATTGGGACACAATGAAATCATTTAGGACGAAATGTGGGTCAAATAAGGGCAAAAATTGGACTTGACATATTAATTTTGGAGATTGGAAACTTGAAAGGGCGTTTTAACGAAGTGCAGTTTTGGAAATTCCAGTTTTGTGCATCTGTCGTAATTTGGGCATAACGTTTTAGTCCGATATTGGATTGAGCTGATTCAAGTTCCAGATTAAAAAAGACGCAAAGATCTACAGCTTTGAAAGACAAAATAATTTCGAATTCTGAAGATTTCATGCCCGAAATTGATGAACCATCCAGAAGTGTGTTGTGTGTAATTATTAAAGTCACTTTCAATCATTTTCAAAACAAAAATAAATTAATAAATAAATAATAAAAATTATCAAATCATCACCAAACATGATAAGAGATTAGTGGAGCAATCAATAATGGATTTGGTGGAGCAATTAGTGGATCAATTAATAATTGATTTGGTGGATGATTTGATGGAGGCAAAATTTTGCCTATAAATACCAAGCCATTTCATTTGTAAAATTCATACTTTCTTCTAAGGAATTCCTTAAGAATACTAAGAAGATTGTATCTTATTTGTTTATTTATAGCTTTCAGTAATTAATTTCCGCTTTCGCACTTTCTTTTCTTTACTTTTCAGTTTTTACTTTCCGCAATTTACTTTTACGCACAGTACTTTTCTTTCTTTAATTTTCAGTTTTTACTTTTCAGTAATTTACTTTCAGCAATTTACTTTCAGCTTTTACTTTTCAGTAATTTACTTTCAGCATTTACTTTTCAGCATTTAATTTTCAGTATTTAATTTCAGCATTTACTTTCCGTCATTTACTTTTCAGCATTTTACTTTATGTCTTTTATTTTATTTAAGTTTTTACTACCCGTAAATATGTGTCGTAACTAAGCCAGTTATCTGAGGTTGTGATGAAATCCAATATCACCGATTTATAAGGGGTTAAATTATAGTTTGTGTAATTTAAAGGTTTACTTATTTAGTCTTAAGCTTAATGCGTCTTGTTAATTGGCCATTAATAAGATTGATCTGGTAAATCTAAAATAAACTTGACAAACGAATTTTAGGTTTCAGCCTTAGACTTAATAGCCCACGATCTTCCTTGAGGATAGATAACCCTTTAATAGATTTCCTTACAGGATAGACATATACATGTCGGGCTGGGGTAGCCATAATTGGAACTTAAACTTAATGAATCCAGATAATTTGGTTGACATAGACATATGGTTCAATTGGGTTAAACTGGGTATTTGTGTCTGACCATCGACAGAGGCTTACACATAATTTAGTGTTCCAGGTTAATAAATCAATATATTACCCAACTTTAAGATAACCACTTCATCTTTAAAATGATATTGGAAGAAATCACAACCCTAGATAGTTTTTAATATTGAATTTTCTTAAAACCTACTTTCGAACAATTTTATTTACTTGTTTTTAAATTTAGAATCGTCACCATTTCAAATCAATCAAACAACCTGTTAGATACTAGTAATCATTTGACCTCATAAAATTATTAGATTAGATATTAAGTCCTCGTGGGATCGATATTTTTATACTACTTGAACAATACGTGCGCTTGCGTTATACGTGTGTGTTTACGCCGGTCATACAACTCAATGTTAGTTGCGACGCTTTCGCAACTGTATCATGACTAATCATCCTAAGGTCTATTATGTCTTCACCATATTAGAAGATATATTATATTATAGAAACTGTTAATTGTATTTATAATAAAACGTTTACAACAGTATTTACAAGGAAATATAACTGGGAATTGGTGCTCTGAGCACCAACCCCAACGGTATTCAACTCCATGAATTAATTGATAAAAAATGCTGAGAGAGAACAGAGCATGATTCGATGTTCTTGTAACTAGAAAACATTAGCATATCCTTTCATGTTCTTCCCCTATAAGCAGTTAAAATTTATAGGTCGATGATTTTATAGGAAACGATTTCCCGCATGGTGGAATCACGTTAGGCATCGAGATAAATCTTGAAAAAATTTATGCTCATTTCCTCTCTAGGCCAAATCTAGAAAAACCTATATGCTACTATGTGTGGTTTTTGATGATTTTAACAACACCAAAATATTCCAAAAATAGTTCAATTTTATGACATATAAAACAATCACTGTGCACACCAAAATGCTCACTATTTTTGTGAAAATGGAACAACAATTCTGATACATTTTTCCTCATTAAAAAAAAAACCAAAAAATTCCCTTAATACAACCCTTAATATTCCCCAAAAAATGTACAAAGCCACAACACAAACCAAGAAAAATGGAGATAAGAGAGTTTCATTTTTTTTTCAAAGGTCTTCCATGTTATGGCTCACAACCAACAAAAGGAAGAGTGTGTTTCACTCACACAATAATCCCTAAATAATTTAGAGATTGGAAAAGGTCACACAAAATTTTTCTTTTTTCTTTTTCTCTACAACTCTTGAGAGAAATCCAAAAGTCAATGGAGGCTGATGTTCAAAATTATGAGAGTGGGTTCCAAAAAAAAAAATTTCTTTTTAGACTTAAGGTGTAAAAAATAAACCCAAACACTTCCCCTTTTTCCTTGGGCGGTTATGGAACCCCTATGGTTGGATCGGTACGCTACGCAGTAGAAATGGGTCTAACCCGTGGATATATAACATTAGTGTATTTTAAATAATTTAATGGAATACTATATTCCATTATGAGTGCATAGGGAAAAACTGTGGAAAAATCGGAGCCTGGAAACTCAAGAATGAGAGAAAATGAATATGACATGGGCGCCAAAGCGCGTGTCTCTCGGACAACTTGCACATGTAAGCACTCGCAATTCCATCATTCAGCATATACATGCATCGAATGAAGCAATTACTTATGCACTGAAGCTTCAGCGTTTACTTTTAATTTTTTTTTTAATTTCCTTCAGCTCTCTTTTCGAAGATCTGATGGAAATATGATTTTAACCCAAATTACTTCCAACTTTTCCTAAACACTTCCAAACACCAAAAATCTAATTTTAACATCAAAACCAACATCAACACATATTAAAGAACAAAAAAATATTTTTCAAAATATCAAATATTTTTAGAAAAACATAAATTTATTCAAAATATGTATATGAGTAAATTTTGAATATAAAATACAAACAAAAAAAAAAACTCTCACAAAAGAGTAACCCTTAAACAATTTTAGGTCACTTAAAGGTGGTCAAGTGATTCTACAATGGTAGCCATTGTTGGGGTTGGTACTCAGAGCGCCAATTCCCCATTGTATTTCCTTGTAAATATTATTGTAAATGTTTTTTTACGAATAAAATAAGCAGTTTCTATAATATAATATATTTTCTTATATGGTAAATATGTAATTGACCTTAGGATGATTAGTCATTATACAGTTGTAAAAGCGTCGCAACTGACTTTGAATTGTATCACGACGTTGTCATTATCAGATAGTTCATGGTCAAGGTTTACACAACTTGGTCAGTAAAGTAAACCCGTTGAGATCGGTACATGTCGTATACTGGAATATATAATTCCAATGGTTTCTTAATGAACCATGAGTCTTGGAGACTCGTATAGATATGTAGGTGTTTATAGTGGATAAACATTAAACGACTCACCAAAGATTATTAATAGATGGTACACCAATGTCAATAAGAATCTTCTCAGGTTGAGTAGCATATGTGATTCTTCGACTTGAGATACCACTGTGGGAACATTATACATCTTCCACACTTAGATGGCAGTCACGTCACTGATCTATTCAGATCAGACCTCCGCATATTCGTTGGGTGATGATAGATCCTCAGGGTGTCATGTGTGTGTCGATATAGGATCCATCAGTTCGGTGTACAGAGCATAGATAGTCCATATATGATTAGCAATCAGATAAAAACCATGGTCTCGTGGTACACTTTATAAGTGAGTTCTAAGTGTTCTTTTAGAGATTGCTAATAGAGATGTCGACAGGATTGTCCCTATAGAGATTTGACGTTTATATTTATATCTCTATGATATATCCGGATACATGTGATGGAGGAATTAAACATATGCCAGACCTCAACCTGTATGATTCAACGAGTTTATCTGTGGTCGTCATAATTTACGGGTGGGTAAATTATGGACACGAAAATGGATTTCCTGACGGATATGCCTGAATCTAGAGAGTCTCACTAGTGAAATATACTCGTAGAGCACTAGGGAAAATTTTATGAATAATACTGATTATTTATAAGTCGTTTAAAGGTTAAAAGAAAAATACTTGCGAATGGACCTAATAGTCATTTCCTAATTATTTTGTATTTGTATTTAATGATAGATTTTATTAAATACACATAAATTAAATGTCAAATTGTGATATTTGACATATATCATAAATATATATGTATTTGGATATTTAAAGTAAATATAATACATATATTTAAAATATTTTTATTTAAATAATTATTTAATTATTTAATTGTTAAATAATTAAATTAATTAAAAATATAAATATCTTAAGTTTTGATATTTATGGAGATGCTTTAAAGTTTCTTTATTTGACTTGTTGATTTTCATTAATTGTGTAATGATCAAGTTGCAAGTTGATAAAGTAAGCTTTAATGAAACAAAAAATAAAATATATAGATATTTCATATATACAAAATTCGGCCAAGGCAAGTTGGAGTGAGTATATATTGTTTTGTTTCATTTTATTAGGTTTAGGTTAACAAGTTACACAAAAATAAACACAATAGAGTTGAGAGAAAAAGTTGAAGAACAAAAAGAAAAGCTTGGAAATTGCTTGATTTTGTAAGTTTTTCTTTAAACCTTTCAACTTAGAAAATATTTCTAACATGCTTAGCTTCAACATGTTTTTCTAGGATGTGGTCTCTACACTTTTATTTTGTGTTTTAAATGGTTATGAACTTGTTTGAAAGATGTATGCATGTAGGGTTTCAAAGTAAGCTTGAAATGGTTTCATAAGCTTACTTTTGATTATTTGATAATCAAGTTGCCATTCTAGAGTTGCTAAGCCACTATAGAATTTTTCTTGAGTTGTTTCATGATGGTGAGACTTGTTTGGTGTGGTAAAGTTTGAATTAAAGTGTTGGATTTAATTGATTTAGTAAAATTTGTCAATTTGAAGAAATTGTAAAATTAGAGTTCTTAACCCTTTTTCCAAATTTGGGGCTTTTCATATATGTTATGTAGTATGGTGTGTATATGATGCATATTAATTTTTGGGTTGATTGGATTTAATCTTGACATGTTTTGAACATAAAAGGTCCAAATTGTAAAAACTGAAAAATTCTGGGTGGTTTCGACAATTAGAAAAAATTTGGGATTTTTGTTGCAATCTGATTTTGATGTATCCAAAATTGTATTTGACAATTTTAGGACTAAAATGATCAATTTGTAAAATTGTATGGCAATTCGGTAATTACCAAGAAATTTGATTTATTGTGTAAAATTTCAGAATTTGATAATTAGGTAATTAAATAAATAAGTTTATTTAATTGATCCAAAAAAAATTTTGAAATCGGAAAATTTTGATTTTCCGCGTTTCCGTTGTGTTACCGGATTTTCACCATAAAACCCCGAGCGAGTCTGATTCTGGACACCCTGATATGATTATGCCTTTTAAATTCAATGTTCAATTTAATCTTTACTTTATGCATGCATGTGTTTATTTAATTTGATTAAATAAAGTAAAAAGCATCTTTTGTGGAAAATCTCTAATTAATAAGGTTTATGATAATTATGTATTTGATGTATGTTACATGGTCCGTCTTGTCAATACGGTTTATAGATATATTTTCTATGACTACATCCAAGAACGTGCCAAAGCTGTGAGGGTGTAGCCGATTGAAATTTATTTATGTCGGATGTATATATGATTCTAGATAAATTCAAGCGAAAGCAGAATCTTGAACGTGCCAAAGCTATCAGGGTTACGCAAGTAGCTTGAGTTTATCATTGACGAGTTTAACCTTGGTACGCCTCCTTGTGAACGTGTCAAAGCTGTCACAACAAGAAACGACCACAACCGGAAACCCAGAAGTCACTATTGAGTGATTGACAATGAGTTGTCTACCTGATGAATATACGTAGGCGAGAACGTGCCAAAGCTGTGAGTTGAAATATATTCATGGGATTCACCTTTCACTCTTTGTATTTAATTTAATTATTAAATCTTTGTATTCTGTTTGGGTTATGATATTATTTATCTGATAAGAAATGGTACATAATAATAGTCATTTAAAAATAATTTACATCCAATGTCTCGCCATTCCCAACTCTAAGCTGGATCTCCCATTTTTTCAGTCTTCTTTGAACCCTCATAACCTCCATAGAGTTACTAATAAGAGTGGGGCTGCCGATGTCTAACACCCATCCACTATTTGCATCTAAGGCTAATGAAATGTCAATAATAGGAAAAAATACAAAGCGTACCTGAGGGTCTTGATTTTCCTTTTAGTTCTGGACAATATTTCTTATAATATCCATACTTCTTGCAATGTAGACATGCATCACGATCTACGTGCGGTCTTGTAGTCTTATGGTTCTTAGAGTTTTTCTTTGATATCTTATTCTTTCTTATTTTTATTTTCTTCGACTTTCTTTAAGTCTTCGAAGAACTTACTCCACCATGGAGGTACAAAGTGGGATTGCCTTTCTTCAAATCTTGTTCTACTGTGCGTAACATGTTATGAAGTTCTTCATCACTGGCTTGCATCGAATGCATATGGAAATTTAACACAAAGCTAGCGTAAGTACTAGGCAAATAAGATAGAATCAAATTACGGCCTAGTCATTCATCAATCATTATGCAATATCATTCCAAATATTGGATCTGATCTATCATGTTCAAAACATGGATGCTGATAGTTCCTCCATCCTTGAGCGTAGCATGGAATAATTCCTTAGATCTCCGATATATTTCAATTTCTTAATTTGCCACAAACAACTCTTTAAGTGTTCTTATAATGCTCCAAGCATCAAGTACCTCTATGTATTGTCTTTGCAAATCTGGAACTATCGATCCTAAAATATTGGATTTAACCCTTAGGTTATCATCCTTCCATTTTTCAAAAGTTTCTCGCTCTTCAGGAGTGGAATCATGATCAATTTCAAGAGGCAATGGATTGAGTGTTACATAGCTCAACTTCTCTGACTCCAAGACAAGGCAAATGTTCATTTCCCACTCAAAGTAGTTCTCAGCTCCTTTCAATTTATTAGAGTCCAAAAGTCGTGCTAATGGATTTACGGCAGCCATCTACAAGATAAAAATTAAACACTAGTAAAATATTTTTCATTTCAAAATCAAAACAATAATATAATTATGGATTTTAAATCTATTAGTGCCATCCCACTACTTAACATAATTTCGTAATCTCCCTTAACGAAAAAATAGAAATTCAAATTTCATAGCGGGAAGTGGATCCCATGACATTTACTCCAGCCTCACAATAATGATGGTCTTGGCCTTCATAAATCACATCTATGTGACTCATAAGTTTGGTCCTGAACCGTTTCTTATCCTCATAATATTGATGGTATTGTATTAAATTGTGTTACAGGTGTATACTTATCAATGTGCACTAATGAGCTTCGTAAGTACACCCTCACAATAATGACGTTATTGGGTGACTACGTTAACTTATCACACTACATATAATATTTTACTGGAGCGACCTAAGTTCCGAGGACTTATTCCCTCACAATAATGACGGTATTAGGCATAAATAGTAAGAACTCATTCATCTCCATATTGACAAGACGGATCATCCAATAATGCTCCAACATTATTAATAATACTACTTAAAATAAAGTAATCACCTAATCACGGGAGATTTATGACAATCAAATCATTAACATGTTGTGGTCAAAAATAAAAATTTTAATTTAAAACATACAATTCATATCCAATATGACTTATGCATAATTAAATTAAAATTATAGTGGCAAAGATTCAAATACATGTGTTGTGTAGTTAAGACATGCGCTGATACTATTATGTTGGGGTGGATGTGGGACCCATATGGTCGGATCGGTGCCCCGAACAGCGGAAGTGGGTCTAACCCTTGGATATCAAGCATGGGTGTATTTTCAAATTATTTTATGGAAAACGACATTTTGTAATGAGTCCATAGGAAAAAAAACAGGGACTAAATCGGAGTCTAGAAACTCCAGAACGGTGAAAATTGAAGTTTCAGCGCTCATAAACATCAGCTCTCGGTGCATCGAGACGCGGAGGCTTGGGAGTCGCAATGCCCATAAAGTCTGAAAGCTTAGTGTGACAATGCTGCCCTGTGTAAAATGTTAGCAGAGAGCGTTTTAACCTTCAAATCAATTCAAAACACATCTAATTTTCTCTAAACACTTCAATACACCTAAAATCCAATTTTAATATCAAAATCAACATCAACACATGTTATACAACAAACATAAATGTATTCTAAATACATATATGCATTATTTTGAATCAATACACAAATAAAATATAAATCCCACAATGAAATGACTCATGAATAATTCTACGTCACTCAAAAATGGTCAAGTGATTCTAGAATGGTAGTCATAACTTTAAGCTTTAATTTAGAGTTCCAAAGTCTAATTAATGTTTCATGTCCAATATAAACATATTTGACCCAATTACAAGCATATTGTGTTTATGCTTCCAAAGCATCCATACACAATTCATTAGCCTAATTTCAACTTCAAACTATGTTATTATGTATCCAATACATAATTCATCACTATATGTTTCATTAATGATTACTCACTAATGAAAAACATAGCTTTGGAGAAGATCAAACTTACCTAGCAAGCTTGATTCAAAGATCCAATCTACTTCTCCTTGTTGAAATGTTTTGGCGAACTTCCAAAGTTAGCAAGCTTGACTCCAAGATCCAATCTCGATTTTTCCTAGTTGAAATGTTGTAGAGATCTTCCAAAGTTTTTCTAAACTCTTATTTTACTTAGGCTAGTTTCTATAACCCTTGCTTGCTTTTAGCTTTCTTATGCTTGATTATCTTAAGCTTAAGCTTGCCTTTTTTAGCAAAACTTAGTAAATTTTTAATTCATAAAAGTTCTAATCAAATTTTATGTGGGATTAATCTAATTCGTCCAAATATGTATAATTAGGTGTGACTAATCACATTTGTCTACCATTTTGATTTAATCTAATTAAATCAAGAAAAAGTTTAATTAATGGATTAGTTACATGTCTACCACTTTGATTAAATTCAATTAAATCAAACCAAATACACCAATTATTACATTTTATAATTACCAAAATATCCTCGAAAGGTAGAGATATTTATGAAATTATGACAAAGTCCTTTGTGTAATTTAAGATTAATCCAATTAATCTAATTGGGTCAAAGTAAATAATAAATATTATTCAATACACTTAATTATCTTAGTTGATAATTATAATATCAAATATTATTTATTATTTATTATAAAAAAAATAATCGGCTACCAAATACTCAACAAGTACACTTCATATTATGAGACTCTCTAAGTCCAGACATGTTCGTCATATAAGCCTAGCTTATATGTTCGCAATTTAGCCACCTCAGAATTAACGAATGACACTAACGACCTTTCTGAACCATACAAGTTGAAGTCATCACATATGTTTATCAATCCCTCAGTTGCAGGCTGTCCAAGTTGTGCTTAGGAAATATAGATTACACCATCAAGTTTCCGAGGCGCACATCTCATGTCGACATGTCCACGATTCTTTACAACTAATCAGAAACCATTTCTATATATGCAACCCACCCTAGGTGATCAGCTTTGGCCAAAGTCTTAAGGATCGTGACTTACTCACATAGATACCTAAACCACTTATAGTACATATATGGGCCGACGGATCCTATCTTGAGACGCACTTGATTAACGAGTGCATCGGTCCACACCCAACAAACATCTAGCAATCAGACCATGAGAGGTCTCTGATATATATGGAATCAAAGTGTGGATGATAGCACACAAAAGCAATGTTATCCTATTATTAAAGGATCACATATACTACTCGACTCGAGGATATTCCTATTGACGGTGGTATGTACTTCCAACTATTAGGAATCACCTGCGAGTCATTCAGTATTCGCTCCAACAAATAACCATATGTCTATACGAGCTTCCTTTGCTCATGGTACATCGGGTTAAACCATTGGAACTCCAATTCCAATATCGACATGTGCTAGTCTTCTAGGTTATAGGAATTCAACCGTATTCCAAAACCAATGACTAGGAATATTTACTTTAAAAAAAAGTTTATAATAGCAATATTATTTCAATGGCGAACCACCCAGTGTTCAGTATTACTACATGATTATTCTAAGGTCAATGTCATTCTCAGAATATTTATATATATATATATATATATCAATCTAATATGCATAATGGAATTACTATTAGTAAAGGTTGAAATGAGAATGTACTTATTTTATTAATAAATAATAAAATATAATGTACAATACATTATTCGAATTGGCGCTCCAAGCACCAACTCCAACACATAGATCTCATCATGTCTAGTAGGTTCTGATTTCTCCTCTTTGCAATATAATTCTGTTGTGGTGTTTCAGGTGGTGTGAGCTGGAATATTATCCCATGCTCAACCAAGAATTCATCGATATCCCTATCAAGGTATTCTCCTCCACAATCTGATCGTATAGTTTTGATTGTCTTACCTAATTGGTTCTCAACCTCAGCACGATACTCTTTGAACCTTTTAAAGGTATTAAAATTGTGATGCATTAGGTAAACATATCTATATCTTGAATAATCGTCAATAACTTTGATGAAGTATTCATAACTATCTCGGCCTCTTACATTCATTGGTTCGCAAACGTCCGAATATATTAGCTTAAGTGGTTGACTGGCTCGATACCTTTTTCTCGTATAAGGCCTCTTGGTCATTTTTCCTTCTAGACAAGATTCACAGACTAGTAAAGCACCAAGTTTTAATTGGTTTAAAGCTTTGTTCTATGCCATCGTGAGAAATCTTTTTCCGTTTTATTTTAGGTTTTTCAACCTTAAACATTTCATTATTGAGCAGTGAACTGTGTGTTAACAATCTTCACACATATAAGTTGTTTTTTTAAGTTTCATGTGCATATAGTTAATCCATTTCTACCAATAATAATTGAATTACTATTAAATGAAATTGAAAAACCATAATCCAAAAGTTTAGAAAAATAAATCAAATTCCTACGAAAACTATGAATAAATAGCACATTGATCAAATGTAAATAACTATTATTTAAAAAATTCAAACTGGAAACTCCCACTGCTCTAGTTGAAATGGCATCCCATGTCCCGACTCTCATGGTATAGTCACATTCCACAAGGTCTCTCCATGAGTCAAGTAGCTACAAAGAAGAAAAAACATGGTTAGTGCCACCAGAATCAACAATCCATACGGATTTATCATCCTCCACTAATAAAGACTCAATGACAAGTAAATCATATTTACCGGTGGCCTTCTTCTCTTTTAGCTTAGCAAGGTATTTAGGACAATTCCTTTTCCAATTCCCATATTTGTTGCAATGGAACATTTTCCTTTGGGCTTGGCTTCCTTTAAGCTTGTCATGTTCTTCATCATTGGTTTTGCTTTAGTCTTTATAGTTTTTTTTCCTTTTTTCTTTGCAAATTTGGAAGATTCGGCAACATTTGCCTCTCCACTGGGTCCACCAGTATGGACTCGTAATGAGTGAGCTCATTAAGCAGCTGAGTTAGAATAAAAGTCAACTTGTTCATAACATAGTTACTTTTAAACTATAAGAAACTCTTCATAAGAGTTTTCATGATCATGGTCATCTGGCTTCACTCGTAAATACAAGCTCTGTGAGTTTCGACCATGTTGATATAGGTCATCATTCTTAAGACGTGTTCTCGGATGAATATCGTTTCCTTCATCCTTGCGATCATCGCTAAGACCATCACATCATGACGTTGCTACTATGAAAGCTGCCCGAACATGCCCTGTAATGATTCCATCATCAAATATGTTGTAGCCATTGGCTCATGCTTTGCAGAAATAACCTCGAACATCCCTGCTAGCAAGTAGCAGCGAGCTTTCTCATTGGTCGTGACCTATTTTTGATAGGCACCGCGCACAGCTCGACCAAAATTTCTGTCAGGCTCTGGTGGACATTCCTCCGTCAGGATAAACTTAAGGTCTTCACATACCAAGATGGCGTTCATGTTACTTTTCGATTTGATATAGTTTTCCCAGATTAATTTATCATTTGAGAAGATTGAAATGATTGGAGAAACCATGGCTGAAAATAAAACAAACATGTATCTTAACATTCATTCATCGCATATTGAAATCATCAAAAATATTTAGGGTTAAACATGATGCATGTACCATGTATAATGAATAAGAAACCTAAAACGATTACTATGGCATAGAAATCTATCATTCCATAAATAAGTGTCGTCATATGGTAGGTCAAATATTTGCATGATAGATCTAGACAATCTCAATTGATCAATATATATGGGAATAACTCTTATTCATGTATACTGTTTGATTCGATAAAATAATTTTGATTAACATTTAATCATTCATTGTGTAACCCATTGTTTCGGAACCGTTGGACTTAACTAGTGAAGTTCCGCCGTAGGGTAGGTTAGTGCACCAGATACACATAGAATTCATATCCTCTTGGAATCCAAACTTCATATTGGCCCAAAATGGACACTATCCGTAGGGAGACGAATATAAAGCCGTCTCGAGGTTTTTATACATATCACATAAAAAATAAACTTGCATTGACCGAGCTCTTATTGTTCCTATACTAATCTAATTAGTATAAAAATTACCAAGGCATCCCTGGGTCTTCAAAACTTGCTCCATGGAATAGTTATTGGGGTTTTAGAGCGGGCGCAGCGGAAGCTCGCGGTTCGGGCGAAATCGTAACTTTAAAAACTTTTAAAATTACCAAATAAATTATTCAATATCCAATATGAATAATTCATTCATATTTCACCTAACCATATTTATTCGATATCAAATAACGACATAAATAGGTTAGAAACATCGTGAAACTTTTACGAAAACGTTTTTCCGCAAAATGGTATAAAATGCATTTTTTTCCAAACCAACCAACCAATACACATGAGGGCTGCTCAGGTCAGCCCCAATAGTACTTGGCCAGTTCATGGGCTGCCCGAACTATGACCAATTCACTGTTTGGATAGCGGACACCCGGTAAGCCCAGAACTCACCTGTAGAGCCGTTTTTCACCGTTTTCGAATATTTCAACTCTGAAATAATTTCCGGCAACTGTTCCAATGCCCAAAACACATCCATATATTTATACACATACTTTTCATCACCAAAATCACAAAATTTTCAGATCTGATTTGGTAACAAAAAATATCATTTTTCATGCTTTAAATATAATTTTCTCAACATTAATCGTATTAATACTTACACCAACCAAAGTCACCACAAATGAAGAACTCAAGAACAATTTTAGGAGTTACAAGAGTGGTCATAACAATCTAGAATAGTAATAAGTCATCAAATGACAAAATTGAACTAATATTACAATAATATTATCCAATCTAACTTCACACATGCATCAAGCCTCCAAATCCATCAACAAAATCAAAAAGCCCCATAATCTATGGAAGGAAGAAACCCTAAAACTTTTCTAGAGACTCAAAAAAAAGAAACAAACTCTCTAAGCTTAAGAGTTATGAAGATTACCTCCAAATCTCCTAATTTCCTTAAACTTTTTCTTGATTTCTTCACTTTCTTCCTTGATTCTTCAAGAAAATTTTGGGTGCTTTTATGCTTGTTAGGTTCGGCCATGGAGGTCTTATAAATGAGAAAACAAAATTTTCTCACTTTAAATACAAGGCATAACCGACTTTACGGGGTAAAGAAGGGTATTTTGGTCATTTGGTCAATTAATCTAATTAATTAATAATAATAAGCTTCAAGTTAAAAAATCTAATTTGTAAACTTTAAGCTTAATAAAATTATGCCACATATAACCAATAATAATCAAACATATTGCATAACAATTATGTAATGTTGATATAATTTAATTATCTAGATATTTAACATTTATATACCTAAATAATTAATTAATACGATTTCTAATATATATGTATTTTTATTTACATTAAATAGAAAATACATATATTAATGGCATGTGTCAAAATCGCATTTGACAATTAATTAATATGTATCAAATCAAATCTTGTATCAAATACAAATACACATTAATTATCAATTGACTGAAATGCCCCTAATACATGTATTTTCGTTTAACCGTTTAAACGATTCGAATTAACCTATTTAATTCGGTGAAGTATTATGAATAATCTATAATATTCATAACGTGTTGCCTAGGTGCTCAACGAGTACACTTCATATTGTGGGACTCTCTAAGTTTAGGTTTATCCATCACGGTATCCAATTTCGTGTCCATAATTCACCCACTCATGAATTATGATGACCATAGATAATATCGCTAAACTATGGAAGTCGAGGTCATTGCATACGTATAATCCATCTATCATAGGCTATCAAAATTATACCGGGGATATAGATAAGAATGTCAAATCCCTAAGGTATAATATAGTCGAATTTTAAATTTACGATCTCTAAATAACACTAGGAACTCATTTTCGAAGTATACCACGGCCATGGATTTACTAGATCGCAAATACGTACATGATACATATGCCATGTACACAGGACTGACGGATTCAATCTAATACTCACAAGATATCATGAGCATCAGTCCACACCCAACGAACAGACGGAGGTCTGATCTAAATAGATCGGTGACATGACTGCCATCAAAGTGTGGAGGATATATCATATATCCACAGTGGTATCTCAAGTCGAATGACCACTATGCTACTCGACTCGAGAAGATTCCTATTGACGTTGGTGTACTATCTATTAGGAAAACTTCAGTGAGTCGTTTAGTGTTTATCAAATAAACACCTACACGTCTATACTAGTCATGGTTTATTGGGATAAACCATCAAACCAAGTAACGATATATGACATGTACTGGTCTCAGTGGATTTTACTAACCCACCCGTGTTAGTAAATCTTGATCAGAAACTTTATTTGATATTATAATTCTAGTAGTGACACTTCCCAATGTCAATTACAAACTATTTTGTAATTGTGCACTACAAAATATATTATCGGGTCTTTTTCTAATATATACATATCACTAAATCATATTTAGTTTTAATCTAATCATAATTAGATCGAATATGTATATAAAAGCAAGAAATACTACCATAAATAAGTAATATTATTGAAAAATGAATTATTCGTATTCATGAATCAGACATAAATACGATCCGGATTGGCACTCTGAGCATCAACCCTAAAAATTTCTCTCATTTGCTCTAGTGCCAATCCATGGTATCATATACACATCTAAATATGTATTACATACGCATGGTCCTCAAAAGCTGACCTAGAACTCAAGATGTAGGCAATAACAAGTAGGTCCGCTATAACATATTGAGTTTGTCCAACAAACCCAATCGTTTCCTTTAGCCAGCATCATTCATATTTTGTATAACCTAAGTTATACATCAATATGACTCGGATGTGACATCAATATTTTGCTACATCTACTGATTTGTCTATGTATTTAGAGATCAAATCCAAATATTATGAGACAAACGCAAGCACAATAATAATTTCAAAACTTCTAATCTATAAGGTCACTTTGTAACTTCATAAGTTAAACTAATTCCACTAACATAGTAGAATCATATGTGACACTTACACTGCATCTTTTTTGACTTCATAGACCATCTAATATCATAATTAGACAAAACTAATCTGACCCTAATGGTTGCAGATTATATTCTCAATGAATAAGAAACTCTTTCTTAATATCTCAAAGATAAAAAAAAAACATGTTTCAAGACTCATCCCATGGTCTATAGGGTATCAAAATAGCTCGTAACAATTACGATTAAATCGATTTCTATAATCGCACATAATATAATATTCATTATGTCATCATCCTATGATACATAATATTGACTAGACATTCTAATCAATTTCTCTTTTGACAAATGAATAATCTTTTACGAAAGATAAATACTATATACAAGAGACACATTAACTGTCAAACAATTATACTAACTGTCAAACAATTATACTAACTGTCAAACAATTATACTAATTGTCACACATATAGTCTTGATGTGTCCTTTATTAGATCATATCTAATGCACGACTAATGGGAGTAACTCACAAGTCTCTTTTTTATATCATATATAAAACTTTATATAGAATATAATATAGACCACTCCCACTGCTGTCATTGAGAAAATAAGACTTAGGTAAACTTTTTACCTAAAAAACATCTCATTATTACATTAATAATGATAATATTGCTAGGATATATAACACTGGAAAGAAATTTGTACGCTCCCACTTACCCTACTACCAAATATGTATTATTTATGCTTTAATAAAATCAGACAATCTGACTGTATCAAAATTAGAGAACACAGATTTCCGGAAAGCTCGCATGAGTCTACAATAGGCTCTATAAGCCAGTATATCAAATTGTGATCTTAGCAGAATACAAACTCCAAGGCTATTCTAGAATGAACTCTTCAAATAAAGAAACCACAATGGATCTCTTATTCGAAGAAACCATTCAGGAACGCCACTTTGCATTCTTTAGCAAAAATACATGGTTTAATATCAAAATTAACCATCAAATCTTTAATTGTTTAATCAGTGTGACAAGAGACAAGTTTCCTTATAATCTACAATAGATTGCTGAGAATAACATTTCTCAATGCCATACTATAAAGGTCAAACCTTTAACAAGCTCACTTTATTTTTTGTTGCGCAGATAATTTACACATTTTATGAACGATTCATAACGACAGCTCAATCAAGTTATAAACTTGATCGTAGTAAGCTATGAATAATCTTAGATCTATGGTTTAATGCTAACTTCCGAGATCAATATCAAATAGCACTCCCACTACAAGTTATAGGATAATTTTCTTCGATAAGAAAACAACAGAACCATTGAGTATCAAATACTTTGTAAATGATTCTGACATCCTATTGGACTTATATAGAAGTTGTCTAAGGGTCTTTTCATCTTATTAATTATGTAGTTCCAATTATAGTTTATCACTCTCACATTTGACTTCAATAAGTCAAGTTTTTCTACAATGGTCAACATCTGATGTTACACACCAAGTAATAAAATAATTTTATTACTCGGGATCGTAGAAAATATATTCTATCAAATAGAATACAATATTCTATTAAATAGAACAAATGATAAACAAAATACCTCTGAGGCACAAATACTTTTCAATTATATAACCATTATACAAAAGAAAGATTCAAATTTCAAACTTTTCAAGATTCGAATTTTCTACTTATACATATCATACACGTAACTATAGAAATTAATGGAACCTTAATTAAAATGATGAATTAGTGTTACTGGAACATATCCCCAAGAGTATTGAAACTAATTTGGTAACACTCAATATCAAACGAACCAAATCATATAAGATTTGATTTCTTCCACTGACCAATTATATCACGATGGAATCGTAGAAGAATAATATCGAGCAAGAATCACATTCATTGAATAATCTTAGAACCAATTGCCATAAATTCATATGTTTGATCGTATCAAACATCTTTGAACAATTAAAAGATTCATGATGAATTTTAAAGGTACATTTTTCAACACTTCAAATCGAATATCTTTGAACCATTAAAAACATTCTATCCGCGTTTCATCAGAAACATATTGAAAGTTCTCGAACCATTCAAGATGTTCAACATGTATTCTTTTATAAACACGTAACTAAGTCATGACAACTCATTAACTAAGTTATGAAGTAAATAAAACTATGCAAGGTAATTTCTAATTCATTAAACTACATACATCCAATGTATTAGTTTAATAAATTTGTGATCCAATGACAGTCATTGGTTAAATGATTTTAATCACATTCCTAAATATAATATATTCATTAAATGGATAAGGATATAAGGTGGGATCTCGTATCAGACCATTCTTTACCATACAAATAAGCATCTAATACTTATGTGATAAAATCTCATAAAGTACTGTTCTAAATTATTTAGTTAACCGAATATTTTTCTTAAGGTTTATCTCTTCATAAATGACACTACTAGTCATATTAAAATATGAAACAACTGTTTATAAAGAACAAGTAACTATCCAATAGTCACAAGTTCTGATATCAAATATCAAAACAATCATTAACACTGTTTTATATAATTAGACGGGAGATCTAGTATCCAATACCTATAGGTTTCGTATTGTGAGAATCAATATTCTCTATACATAACTACACACATCTCATTTCCTTAGCTTTATAATTTGCCTTCAACTATTCACAACAATTGTAAATAATTGATTAGCACATTGTGTCAGACATATTACATCTAAAGGTTACTAAAGCCAATAAACGTCATTATCGGATAAACAAATATCTAATGGGATTTTCTTAATGCTAGTCAAGAATCTCGAGAGATGAACTAATTCATGTCAATTCTTGCTGAAAAGAAACTATTCTCTCTAGACTTTTATATCCTAAAATGGATATCTATTTATATTATCTATCGTGACTTAGAAACTAAGTCATTAACCAGCTTGATTTTCAAGGAAATGGAACAACAGTTCCCAATGGTTTTGACTAATCTACCAATATCCAAGCTTACTCTAAATCTAGAACCTATTCTAGAAATCTGCAACCATAAGGAAAGTCAGAAAACATATAAAATAATATGCATGTAGTGGATTAGAAGTTTAATTCTATCAACAGTATAGAATAAGGAAAACATAAGCGGCATTTTTTCATAATATTACATATTGCCTTAGTTATGGATTTTTAACCCAGCAGTGCCTCCCACTACTTTATATAACACTGTAATCCGCAACGGAAAACGAAAATCCAATAATTAAATCGAATTCCATAGTGAGAAGTGGACACCATGAATATATTTTGACTCACTGCTTTGGCACGTTCTCGCCTACGTATATTCTCAGGTTGACAACTCATTGTCAATCACACTCACTGTGACTCCTGATTTTGGTCCTGACCATTTCTCGTTATGACAGCTTTGGCACGTTCACAAGGAGGCGCATCAAGGCTGCATTTGTCAGTGACAAATTCAAGCTACCGATGTAGTCCAGACAACTTTGGCACGTTCAGGATTTCCACTTTCACTTGAATTTGTCTCTTATCATGTAAGTTCTATTGGTGCAAATGAACTACCATCATATTGGAGTTTCTACGGCCCCGAGGATCGAATATAAAGCAAGAAACATAGTGCGAATACAACGAGGGAGTTGCGGAATACTTACATCGAGCGGTTGAGCGATGCGGTGATCAACAAAACTTTATTTTCTACCCTTGTGAGTGCTCGGCAGTGGCAGTTTTGCCTCTCCATGGATTCGGCTTTCGATCATCTTCTAAGCAAGCTCCAAGCTTGTGTTGATTCCAAGCTCATGGGTGGACTTCCCTATCACCTTCGCATGTCTCTCGGAGTGCTAGCTCTTGATAATTTTGCCACAAAATTATCACACTTTTGCTTCCCCTAGCTCATGGCAGTGAGCAAAACCAGAAGAGAGAAACTGGCAGTTATTGCCGAGAGAGAGAGGAAGAGAATGGAGAGAGAGAGAGATGATAAATGTGTTGTAAAATTGGTAATTGATTTTCAAAAATCATATACACAATTTTTGGCTTTTAAAAAGTCAAACTAATTAAAGCTTACAACTACCAACATCAACTACCATCAAGTCACATCACTCAATCAATCAAATTGTCACATCACTCAAAGTGACATGATTTGACGCTTGATGTGACTAGCGATTTGACGCTTGATTTGACTTGCGTGCCGCACTCGAATTCGAAACGCGAATGCGCTCACAAACAATCTCGGGCTCGGGTTCGCTAATTCCAAATTAAGGAATTTTCCGTTGCGACACAATTAAATGATTATGCCTAGCGAAATCACTATTCAAGTCGCTAACGAATTAATTCTAAATTAATTCGTTCGGCCGAATTAAAATCTAATTTTAATTCCGCGTCGAAATCCAATTTCGTGTAATATATCTAATATATTATTTTATCGATTAATTCCAAATTAATCGTTATCTCTCTTTAATTGATATTTTATCCCAGATAAAATATCTCATCAATTAATCCCAGATTAATTTTCTCTCACATCTGATTAATCCCAGATTAATAAAAGTGCGAGTCATACGTCATCGGTGAATCTTCGGGAAGCGACCCATGAGATCCCGGATATGTTGGCAGTAAATTCGGTCGTCGGACTATCCGAACACGTAAGTACCTAGTATTACATTTATACCGATTTACAAGACAAGGTTGGCTTCTAGCAAAGCGCCATCCTACCCAATTCTCTAAAAATATCCTTACAGGAATATAAGGATCTATATCAGGCGTAGTATACGTAGTATTGCGTATGTCGATCAAGTATCAGATGTCACGTGCTAGGCCTGGGGCTGGAATTGTGTCTGCCCCGTACGAAGCAAATGTCGGATCTCTGGTAACTAGTCTCTATAATCGGATATACATGACCTAGTCATAATATCCCAATAGCTGCAGCATTTAAGAGAACCAGTTCCGTATCCTACTTGACATCATCTCCACTATGACTGGAGTGATACTTCCGTCTTGACATCACACCCAACACACTACGATTCTCAATATACCCAGAATAGGCGTACACATAATCTGTTAAAGCCCTGGACGACCAAAACCAAAGTATATTGATTGTCGCAAGTATTAGTGGTGCAAGTCTCAGGTTAAGACCAAATACACCTACCCTGATTTCGGACTTCCATAGACACATAGTCCATACTACCAATGGAATTCTGAGGGGGTCTATCCAGAGCGAAGCTGTCTCCCGTACCATCGGTAAAACACAACCTCCTATTACATTTGCATGAGTATCATATACCCAAATATATGAGAACTATGTCATTATGCCCTCACAACGCGCACAAGTGTAATACTAGTCTTTTACGCATTTATCGATGTCCAATCTCGATAATACTCTGACTATGGATATTTAATGATTTATCCTTCGTGGACTGATATTGTCTCATATCATTCTCAATCCAGGAACAAAATCAGGGACCTCATATCATTTATATATCTTGGTGATCTAATCAAAATGATAAGAGAGCAATCTCCTTTGTCACATAGTTAATTTGTACAACAACACCATGATCTGTACAAATAGTGACGCTATGGGTCATAATTGTCCAACAATCTCCCACTTGGCCTATAGCCAGTCACTCGAGTGTCTTACACCCGAACTATGTACGGTTGGCTCAAACTGCTGAGGAAAGGCTTTCGTCAGCGGATTTGCATGATTATCATCTGATGCGATTTATTCGATCATCACATCACCACGATGTATGATTCGAACGAATCAGATGAATATCGAAGTATGTATCTGGATCGTTGATGAGACCGTTAATTCTTTAGCCTGCGCTGAAGCCTAGCTCAGCTGCTAAAAGAACTATATCTAATCTGATTAGATTATTATCGATCCAAATGGCTTCTATTGCTTCCTCAGCTGCAGCAATAACCCGCATTTGTTGTTTATTCGGTAAAAGTATCTTGCTTGGAAGATTTCCAGCTCACTGTACCATTATTCAAATTGTATAGTACCGTTGTTACGACTTGTAGTCGTTTAATCGGTTTAGGAAACTTGTAGTAGTGATCCCAGTCACTTCAAGTTCTCCTTCTCCATAGTCTAAGACAGCATCCTTAGATCTCTTAGATACTAACGGATGTTCTTAACATCAATCCAGTGACTATCACTTGGATTGGCCTGATTGTGAATCCATATGCTCAAAGCGTATGAGACACCAGGTCACGTACATTTTTAAATGTATGATTTCTCGGAAAGTTTTCTTGAAAGCCAAGCTTTCGCCGATTGTTTATTATGGGAATATCATTTCCAAGAAATGACATATTGTTATCATTATTTTATAGGACATCCATTGTCAGTGCGCTCCCATTAACCCTCTTATATACACAAGAATCATTTCGTTTTGAATTAAATCATAAACAATTATGATTACAACAAAACGGTAATTCCAAGAACCTAATGCTTGCTTCAATCCAGACATGGATCGAATAACCTGCAAACCTTGTTTGCTAGTTTTGGTACGACAAAATCGACAGGATGTTGTAAACATCCTCCAAAAGGTTTCCTTTTCAGGAAAGCGATTTTCCCGTTAAGCTGACATATTTCATAAATGAAACATGCAGCTTAGCAAGCATTATCCAAATGGATTTACAGTGGCAATAGGTAAAAGGTTCGTCGTAATCAACACAATGTTGATAACGATACCTTTTCGCTAAAAGCCTAGCTTTACACGTTGATATGTTGTCTTCCTTGAAGACTTATATAGTACCAATAGGCACAAAGCCTTGCGGTACATCAACTAGTATCCAAACTAAGTTGATATACATGGAATCCATTTCGGACTCATGACACTTTGTCATAATAGGGAGTCGATACCTTGTATCACTTCCTCATACGTAATCAGTTGGTATTCCTCAAAAGATTAACATCTTTATAAGGTGAGATCAGAAACCCATACCCCAGGTTGTTTTCTGACTCTCTCCGACTACGCGGTTTTTGTGTATTCGAAGATTAATGGTATAGTTTCATCCTTGATAAACTATTGTGTTCCATTAAGGATTGGTGCCTGGAACAGTATCACTCTGATTTTCATCGAGTTATACTATCCTCCCACTTACCACTGCATATCGGTATTCCTCTTAGGAAAACCGCATGGCGAGCAACAATTAAATTGTTCTCTAGTGAGTTGTATAAGTACTATACTTTGGTATCCCTAGGATAACCTACAATTGGCACTTATCCAGTTTGGGTTTTAGTTTGGTATCATCCAAACATATGCCTATCATACCCAAATGTTCAGGAATGAGAAACCCGGTTTCTTTCCTGTTCATATCTAATATGAAGTCTGTCAAACAGATTTTTATGGAACCTTATTCAAAATAAGTTCTTGCACTGTTAAAGCGTATCCGTTGAAGGAAATGGTAGCTCAGAGTGACTCATGATTAGCCTTATCATGTCTAACATAATTCGGTTTATCTCAGTTCGGACACACCGTCAAATTGACGTGTTCCGGGAGGAGTTTTCATTGAAAGAATACTATACTCTTTCAAGTATGTTAGAAACTTATTGCTTAAGTATTTTCGATTACGATCTTACCGTAACGGTTTTAATACTTTAGCCGATCTGTTAGTTTACTTCGTATCGAAACTCTAAAAGTTTCCGATTTGTGTTTCAGAAGAAACACATAACCATAACGCGATGCCACATCCGTAAAGGTCACGAAATATTCATATCCACCTCTAGCCTAGCTAGACATGGACCCAATAGCTTCACTATGAACTAGGGCTATCAGATCGGTGGCATTTTCACTTTTACCAAGTAAAGGTGTTATAGGCACTTTGCCCTATAACTAGATTCGTAGACTTTATTTGAATAGAATCAAATTAGTCCTAGTACCCACTCTTCGAAAGTGTGGATATACGATACTTGTTTAATTGTGTCCCAGACAACAATGCCACATTTAGTCTCTTCTGATCAAATCAGTTTGAGCTATTTGTTTGTCATGTCATATATATGAGATTTATTTATATTCAAAATATAAATTCTGTTATTCACATCTAATGTGTTTATCTCAATATCATTTTTATAAAATAAAACACTTTAGTGTTCTAGGATATAAAGGTAAATCCGCAACGGATTATACATTGATAAAGAGATAATGTTTCTAGTCAAATTAGTTACATTATAACAGTTTCTAAATTTATGTACACTTTTTTTTTTGGAAAAAATTATAAGTATATTCCAAAATGTGTTTTATGTACAAAGTACAAGGGGCATCCCCAGGAAAGTGCAAAAAGCATCACAAGGAACCAAAGTTCAAAAAGCCTAATACATGGCCCAAGGAAAACAAAAGCAACATGAGCAGAAGCCCAAAATGCCAAATAATCGGCAACCAATACCCTCCAGCCCAAGCTAAATTCGTTGAGCAAAACAGGCCAAATCGCCTACAAGAGGCAAAGCCCTCAGCGAAGCCCACGCCATCAGCCAGCCCACGTGCTTGTGAATGAATACGCAACAAGCTGAACCGGCAGGCCCAACAAAGCCCAGTGTAGACTGCTCTAGCCATACATGATTTTAGTAGCCATAAGCCTAAGGAGTGATTGGTCTAAATTAACTAATCAACCCATAAGTGCAGGCCACATATCATCAAGCCCCAAATAGCGCATAAAAAAAGACAAAGGCATAAGACTTTTAGTCCCACATCGTCACTGCATACATCCCAAAAGCCCAAGCGCAGGGCCATAACACACCAAAATGCTTGCCCACGCAAAACCCAGCCCATCCGTAAAAGAACCGAACGCATCAGCCATTAGGCCCAGCCCACATGTTTCCACAAATTCAGCCCAAAAATCATTTGACGAAACAGCCAAATTAAGCCCATAGCGCCTGGGTCCGATGCACGCTCACCAAACTAACGTGCAGCAACCACGCAATGCTCGATAAACAGCTCATAGCCCAAAACGCGGCCCACTTGCCCACATCAAGGAACACAAACCACATGCAGGCCCATTTGCTCACCTCAAGCAACACAACCAATAGCTTGATACGCAGGTGAAGTCAGCCCACACGCAAAGTCCAAAATATAACCCACTCAGCATCCACAGCCCAAACGAGGTCAGACCTCTTTTAAAAATCGCCAATCAGCCCATGAAACTGCAGCCCAAAACGAGCCCATTTAGTCCAACGCGCCAATTAGCCCAACACAGCCAAACAATAACAAAATGGGCCTAGCAGCCCACATCACAACCAGTCCACACTTCCAACCGGCCCAGCCCAAAGCGCCAAAATTTTCCAACGATCCACTGGAGGCTATCAAAACCCGAGACTTGCAATCATCCATCCCAAAACCTCAGCACCGTTCAACTTTTAAAGAGTGAACCTCTCAAAGTATGTGTCGAGATTTTACTCATATTAAACAATCCTATGATTTCTTCGTACTTCCCGGTTCCCCCAACCATTACCATACGCTACTGCTCATAGTATTTGCTAAAGTCGAGTTGCTACATCGCCACTACACAACTGAGAAGTGTCCCTTTGACTCATCAAAAGTAGCCAAGGTGATAGGTGGCCGTAGTAGCTATCCATGAGAGAAACGTGATTTTAACCATCCAATTTTGAAGACTCAAAGTTTCTTCACATGTTGATGTCCTCCCGAAATCCTAACATGTGCTACTGTCCTTGAGTACAAATAGAGAGGGTTTGCTACAACGTTCATTCGCAGAAACTTACTACTTTGTAAGCCTGAAGGCCAAGAATTTAAGTCCCCCTGCCATAAAGCGTGACAGCAAATGCGGAACCAATTGATGAAGCCCGGTCACCAGAACTGGCATTTAAAGCCCAGGTTCTTACCAATCTCAGTCCACACCAGAGCCGAAATCATAACATCCTCAGCCCAAACAGCCAACCTATTTGATCACCAATCAGCCCAACAATTAACCCACAGTCGCTGAGCACACAGCATGTTCATGAATTTGTGGACTATTAAGCCCAACGACCACAAGACAAGAATATAAGAAATTTTCCCAGGGGAACCAAGCAACCATCATGATCCAGCCTCATACAACATACATACATACATTTGCCGAGATTTTCCCTTATCGTAATCCTGCCATGTTTCTTCATATCTCATGGCCTCCCTACCATTTGATTATGCTACTGTTCACAGCGGGGACTATCTAAAAGGGTGCTACATCGCCAAAGCATATCCTGACGATGATGGGCGGTACAAGCCACCCACTGGACCAAAATCGCACAAGGCCCCTCCGAAAACATTTCCTTCTTAAACTCATCACCCAAACAAACCTTAAAAACATACTTCAGTCACCTTGACGAGATTTTACTTTTGAATAGTCCGGAATGTTTCTTCGTATCTCTCAATACGCTACTGTTCATATCCGTGTCTAAAATAGAGCTGCTACATCGTCCAGGATCTTGCATATGCTTCACCGGGATCGTTCGAGTGGGAGCTCAGTTCTTCCTTTGAAGTAAAATGGTCGGTTATAGCAGACTATAGCTCTCGCAGATCATCTACTTTTGAAGAATTGAAGATAACAGGCCTAAGCAATTGCCAATAATCTTCAATCTCCTTTTTGAACGCGCGAGATAGGCCTTAGAGTGAACTCGGTCCAAATAGCCCTTCTCTACTCTCGGCCTAAGAGCCCCAATCAAATCTCTCCAGCACAAGCAGAATAGCAGAACAGGCCCAGCTCTTTCAAAGATCAGGCCCACTCTCCAAAAAACAAGCAACAAGACCCGTTATTTCAAGGTCCACTTGGAAATCAAGCCCAAAGAGCCACACAAGCCCAAGTTCCCAAGGCTCATATCCTCGTGCTCATTTTTAATAAAGCACGTGACAACATTAGGTTAAGGAAATAACCCAAAAAAGGCTTAAGCACAATTAGAACAAGCCCAAACCCGAAACTGTCAAAGACCAGAACTTCAGCCCAATCTCAGCCCAGTTCCAAGTCAGCAAACCCACTCGTGATAAACAGGATTTTATCACCGATTTAACTCAGAAATGGATCAAGACCCAGAAAATTGCTATGAACTTGATGAAGATTGTGATGAACTTGATGAATATCATACCAAATTCAATCACTGAAACCTCCAAATTCAATCACAAAACCCTCCAGATTCGAGAATCAACTGAAACCTCCAAATTCAATCACAAAACCTCCAGATTCGAGAATCAAAGACATATCTGGTCAGCAACAGCGATTATCAGTATCAAATCAAGGTTGAAAAGGAATTGTCCAGCTCAGATCATCCGAATTTGGTCACAAAGCGCGTCCAGATTCATAACAAAACTTTGCCAAACAGCTCGCCAACCCAAATTTGCCCTAGCTGCTTCATTTTGTTTCTGCCTTTGGCGCACGTGACAGCCAAGCTCACAACACACAGGCCCAAGCAAAGCCCAAAGCCCAGTCCCAGTAATCACGTGACAAACAGAAATTATCACTCAGAAAACTCAGAAAAAGATCAAATCCAGTAATTTGCTATAAACTGATGAAGATCGTGATGAATTTTGATGAAGATTATGATGAACAGCGTGGTCAAACTGCTGGTCAAAGCCTTCACAAAAATCATTTTCAATCATAGAAGCCATCCTGAAGCAAGGAATAATGCCAGAATTGGCCGATCATAGTGGCAATCAAATTGATTTGACGAAACTATCTCGAGCCAATTCAATCATCCACGTGAAATTCATCAATCAATTGAAGATAACCAGAATACCATCGTAGGCCTTACAGCATTCAAATTGAAGTAAAATTTGAAATCAATTGATAAAATAATCAATAAAGATTGACTTTGAATCAACAGAAATCAAGTCTCTGAAACTGATTCCACAGATCAGCGAAACCGAAATAGAGGGAGGGAGTTCGTCAGATTCATCTACGTTATTCCTCACTCTTCAGCCCAATATTCCATAAGATCCGAGAGAATCACAAAATCTTGGAGGAAATCGGAGAAATTAAATCTCAAAAAAAGAAATTAATTGCAACTCAACACACTTTGTTGACTCGGCAATCCGAGGATCACCCAACAATGGCGAGAATTGGCAAAAATTCCAAAAATTGAGTTGAGAGAATTTTGAAGAGAGGGAAAATGTAGAGAGATAAAAAAATTGACCAAATGAACTCTAAAATTAGGTATCTACGGTTAAAACAGCGACATTCGTCCCGTTTCAATTCGCAGATTAATCTCAACTGAAGTCAGTATCCTGCTCATAGCAGATTCTGAACATCAGTACTTATTTATGTATCACGGTAAGTATTTAAAATCTAATTTTAATACTAGTAATGAACATAATTATGACAAAATATTTGAAGTCAGAGCATTGCTCGTCTTCAATTCCTTCATGTCTGTCTTGTCCAAACCGCAGTCACGCTTCCGCGATCCCATTTGCCACAATTTAGGCAGACATATTGGGATATGTCATTTATCTTCCCAGAAGATTATAATGATTTTGCCTTTGCCCTTTTCACACTCCAGAAGCCTTCAGCCATGCCTTGGACTTCTGGAATATCGAAGTAAGGTGCGCCTTGCGCTTCTTGCCTTATTGCAAATTTTGACTTTGTCTCATTGAGAATAGTCATTAACTCTCCAAGAGTTATCAATTGCAATTTCAGTACTTCTAAAATCTAAGTATAGATTTATGAAGATCCTTCAATTTCATTATCATACTTTAAGAATCTTATCCTTAGTTCTGATTAAGAATTTAAGGAGTGTAATTAGCAAGCTTAATGGATTAAGCACTAAAGCTATCATCACATAAATCTTCCAAAGATTATGCTCTATTATTTGCTTAACACTGGGCTTAGGCCTAATATGTTATTTTATCAAATAAAGTAGCTTATTAGTTTCCAGGACCATCCTAAATTTATTCCCAATTTTGAAAATAAAGTCGTTTAATACATTTTCCCTAGGATTATGTTTTAAACACTAATCTTTCATTTTATCTTGATTCTAATAGTCCAACTATTTAATCAACGATTTAGGTACTATTAAATATAATGATTATTATAGTCCAACTATATTAATCAACTAAACTTTTAATTTGTTTGAATACAGTCCAACTGTTTTAAAACAACGTTTTAAATATTAGTCCAACTAACATTTAATATAATTTCCTAATCAGAACTAAGGATTAGATCCTTAAAGTATGATGAAGAAATTGAAGGATCTTCATAGATCTATTCTTAGATCTTAGAAATATTAAATTGCAATTAATAACTCTTGGAGAGTTAATGGCCATTCTCAAGGAGACAAAGCCAAAGTTTGCAATAGGGCAAGAAGCGCAAGGCGCATCTTACTTCGATATTCTAGAAACCCAAGGCTTGGCCAAAGGCTTCTGGAATGTTGAAATTGGCAAAGGCAAAATCATTATAACTTCTAGGAAGATAAAGGACATATCCCAAAATGTCTGTCTAAATTGTGGCAAACGGAGTCATTGAAGTGTGACTGCCGTATGGACAAAGCAGACATAAAGGAATTGAAGACGAGCAAGGCTCTAACTTCAAATATGTTTGTCATAAAAGTGTACACTACTAGTATTAAAATTGGATTTTAAATACTAAGTGTGATACATAAATATATGTACTGATGTGCAGAATCTGTTATGAGCAGGATACTGACTTCAGATGAGATTAATCTGCGAATATGAAACAGGACGACAGTCGCTGTTTTAACCGTAGATACCTAAGTTTAGGAACTACCATTCGAGTGTGTACTTAAATTAGGAAACTGTTGTAATGTAACTAGTTTGACTAGAGATATTATCTCTATATCGAGTACAACTCGTTGCGAGTATACCTGTATATTCTAAAACACTAAAGTGTTTTATTTTATAAAGATGATATTGAGATAAACACATTATATGTGAATAACAATATTTATATTTTGAATATAAATAAATCTCAAACATATAACATGACAAACAAATAGCTCAAACTGATTTGATTAGATGAGACTTATTTGTGGCAGTGTTGTTTGGGACACAATTAAACAAGACTCGTATATCCACACTTTTGAAGAGTGGATACTAGGACGGATTTGATTCCATTCAAATGAAGTCTACGAATCTAGTTTATTGGGCAAAGTGCCTAAAACACCTTTACTTGGTAAAAGTATAAGTGCCACCGATCTATTAGCCCTTGTTCATAGTGACGTAAGTGGGCCTATGTCTAGCTAGGCTAGATGTGGATATGAATATTTCGTGACCTTTACGGATGTGGCATCGCGTTATGGTTGTGTTTCTTTTGAAGAACACAAATCGGAAACTTTTAGAGTTTCGACACGAAATAGACGAACAGATCGGCTAAAGTATTAAAACATCACGGTTTGACCATGATGAAAATACTTAAGCAATAAGTTTCTCATATACTTGAAATAGTATAGTATTATTTCAATGAGGACTCCTCCCGGAACACGTCAATTTGACGGTGTGTCCGAACGGAGAAACCGAATTTTGTTGGACATGATAAGGTTAATCATGAGTCGCTTTGAGCTACCATTTTCCTTCAGAAGGGATAAGCATTAACAGTGCAATACTTATTTTGAATAAGGTTCCATAAAAATCTGTTTGACAGATTTCATACTAGATATGAACAGGAAAGAAACTGGGCTTTCTCACTCCTGATAATTTGGGAATGCTAGGCATACGTTTGGATGATACCAAACTAGAACCCAAATTGGATAAGTGTCTAATGTAATTGGTTATCCTAAGGAAACCAAAGTATAGTACTTATACAACTCACTAGAGAACAATGTAATTGTTGTTCACCATGCGGTTTTCCTAAGAGGAATACCGATATGCAGTGTTAGGTGGGAGGATAGTAAAACTCGATGAAAAATCAGAGTTATACTGTTCAAGGCACCAAGTCCTTAGTGGAACACAAACAGTTCATCAAGGATGAAGCTATACCAATAATCTTCGAATACACAAGAACAACGTAGGTCGGAGAGATTCAGAAAATAACCTGGGGTATGAGTTTCTGATCTCACCTCATAAAGATGTCAATCTTATTGAGGAATACGAACTGACTACGTATGAGGAAGTGATACAAGGTATCGACTCCCTATTATGGCAAAGTGCCATGAGTCCGAAATGGATTCCATGTATAACAACTATGTTTGGACACTAGTTGTTGTACCGCAAGGCATTGTGCCTATTGGTACTATATAAGTCTTCAAGGAAGACATCACATGATGGCAACATACTAACATACTAAGCTAGGCTTGTAGCCGAAATATATCATTATCAACATTGTGTTGATTACAACGAAATCTTTTACCTGTTGCCACGTTAATCCATTTGGATAATGCTTGCTGATGCTGCATGTTTCATTTAGGAAATATGGCAGCTGAACCGAAAAATCGCTTTCCTGAAAAGGAAACCTTTTGGAAGATGTTTACAACATCCTGGCGGTTTTGTCGAACCAAAACTAGCAAACAAGGTTTGCGGGTTATTCGATCCATAGAGGGATTGAAGTAAGCATAACGTTCTTGGAACTAACGTTTTGATGTAATCATAAAGGAGTATGATTTAATTCAAAATGAAATGATTCTTGTGTATATAAAGAGGTTAGTGGGAGCGCACTGACAGTAAATGTCCTTATGATAATGATATGTCATTTCTTGGAAATGATATTCCCATATTATAATCGGTGAAAGCTTGGCTTTCATGAAAATTCTCCGTAGAATTCTTGGGAGTAACAACCTTTATTCTAGGAATAAAGATCTACTGAGTTAGATCTAAAGGTTGTTGACACTCTGTGAGAAATCGTACATTGAAAAATATACGCGACCTGGTGTCTCATATGCTTTGAGCATATGGATTCACAAACAGGTCAATCCAAGTGATAGTCACTGGATTGATATTAAGAACATCCGTTAGTATCTTAGAGAACTAAGGATGATGTCTTAAACTATGGAGAAATAGAACTTGAAGTGACTGGGATCACTGCTGCAAGTTTCCTAACCGATAAAAACAATGGTACTATACAGTTTGAATAATGGAACAGTGAGCCGGAAATCTTCCAAGCAAGATATTGTTACCGAATAAACAACAAATGCGGGTTATTGCTGCAGTTGAGGCAGCAATAGAAGCCATCTGTTTCATTAACAAATCTAATTAGATTAGATATAGTTATGTTAGCAGCTGAGCTAGGTTACAGCGTAGACTAAAGAATTAATGGTCTCATCAACGATCCAGATATATACTTCGACTATTCATCTGATTCGTTCGGATTACACATCGTGGCGATGTGATGATCGAATAAATTGCATCAGACGATAATCATACAAATCCGCTGACGAAAGCATTTCCTCAGCAGTTTGAGCGAACCGTACATAGTTCGGGTGTAAGACACTCGAGTGACTGGCTAAAGGCCAAGTGGGAGATTGTTGGACAGTTATGACCCATAGCGTCACTATTTGTACAGATCATGGTGTTGTTTTACAAATTAACTATGTGACAAGGAGATTGCGCTCTTATCATTTGTGATTAGATCATCTAGATGTATAAATGACAAGAGGTCCCTATGATTAGTTCCTGGATTGAGATGATATGAGACAGTATCAGTCCTCGAAGGATTAATCATTAAATATCCCTAGTCGTAGTATTATCGAGACTGGACATCGATAATGCGGAATAGACTAGTATTGCACTTGTGCGCGTTGTGGGAGCACAACGGCATAGTTCTCATATATTTAAGTATTGGATACTTATGCAAGTGTGATAGGAGGTTGGTGTTTACCGATGGTGCGGAAACAGCTTCGCTCTGGATAGACCCCTCGGAATTCCATTGGTAGTATACTATGTGTCTATGGAAGTCCGATATCATGGTAGGTGTATTTGGTCTTAACCTGAGACTTGCATTGCTAATACTTGCGACAATCGGTATGCTTTAGTTTTGGTCGTCCAGGGCTTTAACCGGTTCTGTGTACGCCTCTCTGCTGGGTATATTGAGAATCGTAGTGTATTGGGTGTGATGTCAAGACGTAAGTATCACTCCAGTCATATTGGAGATGATGTCACGTAGGATACGGTACTAGTGCTCTTACTACTGCAGTCATCGGAATATTATGACTAGGTCATGTATATCCGATAATAGAGACTAGTTACCAGACATCCGACATGTGCTTGTACGGGGCAGACACAGTTCCAGCCCTAGGCCTAGCACGTGACATTCGATACTGGATCGACATACGCAATACTACGTATACTACACCTGACATATATATATTCCAGTAAAAATATTTCTGGAGAATTGGGTAGGCACGGTGCTTTGCTAGAAGCCAACCATGTCTTGTAAATCGGTAAGCACGTGGTACGAGGTACGCACGTATTCGGATAATCCGATGACCGTATTTACTGCCAACATATCCAGGGATCTCTTGGGTCGCTTCCCAAAGATTCACCGATGACAGTTGATTCGAATTAGAATTAATCTGGGATTAATTAAGAGAGAGAATTAATCTGGGATTAATTAAGAGAGAGAAAATTAATCTAGGATTAATTGAGGTATTATTATCTGGGATTAAATGTGTTTCGGAAGAGAGAGAACGCGATTAATTTGGAATTAATCGGTAGAATAAATTTAATAGTTAAATTTGATTTTTCTATTTAATTTATTCGTATGGGCTAAAATTAATATATCAGATATATTAATATGAATTGGATTTTGTTACGAAATTAAAGTCGGACTTTAATACGAATGAACGAATTAATTTAGAATTAATTCGTAAACGACATTCGTAATATATTTGCGAGTCATCGTTATTTAATTAAATTAGATTTAATTATTTAGCGACGAGAATTCGTTTAATCGGATTAAACGGATCCGAGCCGCGGCAAATATTCGTAGAGACATTTGAATTTTGAATTCAAATGTGGGGACCACTTTAAATGTGGTAGTTGGGAGAGTGGTTTGCATTTATGCCATACCATCCACTTTCCAACCACCTTGGAATGGTTTTGGCAAAACCATTTACCCAACCACCTTGTTTAGGTGAAAAGGGTAAATTGGCTTTTACCAAAACCCTTCTCTCTCTCTCATTTGTGTATGCATCACACAAAACACACTTGGAACAAAATGAAACCCTAATACACTCTCAAATGGGCGTGAACTTGGTGTCTATTTCTCTTTGATTTTGTGGCAAAATCAACAAAGCTAGCACTTCATGGAATCAACTAAGGTGATAGGGAAACTAACTCAAGGGTTGGAATCATCACTCAAAGCTTGGAATCAACAAAGGAATGATCTTGGAGATCTTCAACTCAAAGCTTGGAATCAACAAAGGAAGCATCTGGGAGATCTTCTTCTCAAAATTTTAAAAGCTCAAATCCATTCAATGTAAGTAATTCCGCAACTTATTTTGAATTTATGAACATGTTTTCATGCTTATTAGATCCTTGGAATGTTCTAGGAACACTAAATTCTCGAATTAAATTAAACTACAAAATTAAATCCAATTAATTTGTATTTAATATTAATTCGCTATTTAATTCCAATTAAATACTACACTTTATTTAACGAACCTTTTACGATTTAAATTCCAAATTTAATCGTTACGGGTCTCAAGCCCTTAACGTCCAATGTTAATTTTAAAGTTCAATGGGCTTTTAATTTTTCTTAAGGCGTGGACTTTGGTCAACTCGGGTCAAACCGATAACCAAAGTCCAATCAAGGAGTAACCCCATAAGCCTAGAAATCAATTTAGGCCCATTAAGCCCCATTAAACTTTAAAGGTCCATTAGTTGCATTTGGGCTTTATGGAGGCGGTTTTGGGCCCAATTGGATCCAACCAATTTAGCCTAAACCTAACTTGGTACAACCAAGCCCAATAAGCCCAATTTCCAAAATTAGCCCAATTCAATTAAATTACAAAATCCAATTTCACAATTTAATTACCTAAAGTGTATTACACAATTAATTACCCAATTAACATTTCTAAAACATCAATTAGCCTAATTAATCATGCTCATCAACATCAAATAGTGTCCAACACAATTTAATCAAAATCAAACCCAATTTTACATGCATAAGTCTCGGCAATGAAGGGGATTTTGTGTCCGATTCGGTTTCAATCCAATTAAATCCACAATCGACATTAAATCATCATACCCAATATGATTCCAACTCATCCAATGATTAAAATCAAAAATTCACCAAGACAAATTAGGGCAATGACATTCGGCCAAGCCTCATATTTTGGGAAAATTTGTTCCAAACAAAATTTGATCAAATTGATCCAATCAATCTTCAATTAAAACACATTTAAGATACTAATTCATCCAATTTCATTAAATCATGCTAAAAAACATTTTACCCAAATTTTAAGCCCTAATCAAATTTCATGCTTTTCAATCGCTCTGATACCAATGTTGGAGTTTCTACGGCCCCGAGGATCGAATATAAAACAAGAAACATAGTGCGAATACAACGAGGGAGTTGCGGAATACTTACATCGAGCAGTTGAGTGATGCGGTAATCAACAAAACTTTATTTTCTGCCCTTGTGAGTGCTCGGCAGTGGCAGTTTTGTTTTCCTCTCCATGGATTTGACTTTGGATCATCTTCTAAGCAAGCTCCAAGCTTGTGTTGATTCCAAGCTCATGGGTGGACTTCCCTATCACCTTCGCATGTCTCTCGGAGTGCTAGCTCTTGATGATTTTGCCATAAAATTATCACACTTTTGCTTCCCCTAGCTCACGGCAGTGAGCAAAACCAGAAGAGAGAAAATGGCAGTTATTGCCGATAGAGAGAGGAATAGAATGGAGAGAGAGAGAGATGATAAATGTGTTGTAAAATTGGTAATTGATTTTCAAAAATCATATACACAATTTTTGGCTTTTAAAAAGTCAAACTAATTAAAGCTTACAACTACCAACATCAACTCCCATCAAGTCACACACTCAATCAATCAAATTGTCACATCACTCAAAGTGACATGATTTGACGCTTGATGTGACTAGCGATTTGACGCTTGATTTGACTTGCGTGCCGCACTCGAATTCGAAATGCAAATGCGTTCGCAAACAATCCCGGGCTCGGGTTCGCTAATTCCAAAATAACAATTTTTCGTTGCGACGCAATTAAATGATTATGCCTAGCGAAATCACTATTCACGATTCTAACGAATTAATTCTAAATTAATTCGTTCGCCCGAATTAAAATCTAATTTTAATTCCGCGTCGAAATCTAATTTCGTATAATATATCTAATATATTATTTTATCGATTAATTCCAAATTAATCGTTATCTCTCTTTAATTGATATTTTATCCCAGATAAAATATCTCCTCAATTAATCCCATATTAATTTTCTCTCTCATCTGATTAATCCTAGATTAATAAAAGTGTGAGTCATACGTCATCGGTGAATCTTCGGGAAGCGACCCATGAGATCCCCGGATATGTTGGCAGTAAATTCGGTCGTCGGACTATCCGAACACGTAAGTACCTAGTACTATGTTTATACCGATTTACAAGACAAGGTTGGCTTCTAGCAAAGCGCCATGCCTACCCAATTCTCCAGAAATATCCTTACAGGAATATAAGGATCTATATCAGGCGTAATATACGTAGTATTGCGTATGTCGATCCAGTATCAGATGTCACGTGATTGGCCTGTGGCTGGAATTGTGTCTGCCCCGTACGAAGCACATGTCGGATCTCTGGTAACTAGTCTCTATAATCGGATATACATGACCTAGTCATAATATCCGATAGCTGCAGCATTTAAGAGAACCAGTTCAGTATCCTACGTGACATCATCTCCACTATGACTGGAGTGATACTTCCGTCTTGACATCACACCCACACACTACGATTCTCAATATACCCAGAAGAGGCGTACACAGAACCTGTTAAAGCCCTGGACGACCAAAACCAAAGTATATTGATTGTCGCAAGTATTAGCGGTGCAAGTCTCAGGTTAAGACCAAATACACCTACCCTGATTTCGGACTTCCATAGACACATAGTCATACTACCAATGGAATTCTGAGGGGGTCTATCCAGAGCGAAGCTGTCTCTCGTACCATTAGTAAAACACAACCTCCTACTACACTTGCATGAGTATCATATACCAAATATATGAGAACTATGCAGTTATGCCCTCACAACCCGCACAAGTGTAAAATTAGTCTTTTACGCATTTATCGATGTCCAATCTCGATAATACTCTGACTAGGGATATTTAATGATTTATCCTTCGTGGACTGATACTGTCTCATATCATTCTCAATCCAGGAACAAATCATAGGGACCTCCTATCATTTATATATCTTGGTGATCTAATCACAAATGATAAGAGAGCAATCTCTTTTGTCACATAGTTAATTTGTACAACAACATCATGATCTGTACAAATAGTGATGCTATGGGTCATAATTGTCCAACACATCAGCCATAACTGCATAGCTTTGGCACGATACAACTACAGTATCAGGAAATCATTTGCATCTGTACTGACAAGGCGGTCCGAGAAATAAGTATTCCTAATACTAGTTACTTTAATGCCTTATTTAAGCGGGGATATTCCTAAAGAGGTTCTTTACTCTACATCAAATGCAGATTTTAATCTAGATTAATTTATCAACAATTTAATTCTACTTGGGAAAACATAACTTAACTTAACCATTAAATCTGTGTTAAGTTTTTCGTTAATGTAGAACTGAAAAGTTAAGAAACATCTAAATTACATGCATGAGCAAATATCAAAATTGGATTATATATCATATATCAAGAATGACAAATATAATGGATGAAGGATTAGACCTGCTCTGATACCATTTTTGTTAGGGTTTAAGCGCGGGCGCATCAGAAGCTAGCGGTTCGGGGGAAATTATAACTTTAAAAACTTTTAAAATTACCAAATAAATTATTCAATATCCAATATGAATAATTCAATCATATTTCACCTAAACATATTTATTTGATATCAAATAACGACATAAATAGGTTAGAAACATTGCGAAACTTTTACGAAAATGTTTTTCCGCAAAATAGCATAAAACATGTTTTTATCCGAATCGACCAACCAATACACATGAGGACTACCCAGGTCAGCCCCAATAGTACTTGGACAGTTCATGGGCTACTCAAACAGTGACCAATTCACTGTTTGGAATACGGACACCTGGTAAGCCCAAAACTCACCCAGTAACGCTGGTTTTTCGCCGTTTTCGCATATTTCAACTCCGAAATAATTTCCGGCAATTGTTCCAATGCCCAAAACACATCCAATACATTTATAGAAGAAAGTTTTCATCAAAAAAATCACAGAATTTCCAAACTGATTTGGAAACCAAAAATATCATTTTTCATGCTTTAAATACAATTTTCTCAAAATTAATTGTATTAATACTTACACCAACCAAAGTCACCAAAAATAAAGAAGAAAAATTCTAGGAGTTACAAGAGTGTTCATAACACTCTAGAATGGCCACAAGTCATCAAATGACAAAATTGAACTAATATTACGTTAATATTATCCAATCTAACTTCACACATGTATCTAACCTCCAAATCCATCCAAAACCCCAAAATCTAAGAAAGAAAGAAACCCTAGAACTTGTCTAGATACTAAGAATAAGAAATAAACTTTCTAAGTTTAAGAGTTATGAAGATTACCTCCAAATCTCCTAATTTCCTTAAATTTTTTCTTGATTTATTCACTTTCTTCCTTGATTCTTCAAGAAATTTTTTGGTGCTTTTATGCTTGTTAGGTTCGGCCATGGAGGGCTTATGAATGAGAAAACAAAATTTTATCACTTTAAATAAAAGGCATAACCGACTTTAGGGGGTAAAGAAGGGCATTTTGGTCATTTGGTCAATTAATCTAAATTATTAATAAAAATAAGCTTTAAGTTAACAATTCTAATTTGTAAACCTTAAGCTTAATAAAATCAAGCCACATGTAACCAATAATAATCAAAAATATTGCACAACAATTATGTAATATTGATATAATTTAATTATATAGATATTTAACATTTAAATACCTAAATAATTAATTAATGCGATTATTATTGAATATGTATTTTTATTTAAATTAAATAACAAATACATATATCAATGGAATGTGTCAAAATCTCATTTGACAATTAATTAATATGTATCAAATCAAATCTTGTATCAAATACAAATACATATTAATTATTAATTGACCCAAATGCCCTTAATGCATGTATTTTCGTTTAACTGTTTAAACGATTCGAATTAACTTATTTAATTCGGTGAAGTATTATGAATAATCTATATATTTATAACGCATTGTCCAAATGCTCAACGAGTACACTTCATATTGTGGGACTCTCTAAGTTTAGGTTTATCCGTCACGGAATCCAATTTCGTGTCAGTAATTCACACACTCATGAATTATGACGACCATGGATAATCTCGCTAAACTATGCAAGTCGAGGTCATTGCATACGTATTATCCCTCCGTCACAGGCTATCAATATTATACCGGGGATATAGATAAGAATGTCAAATCCCTAAGGTATAGCATAGTCAACTTTTAAATATACGATCTCTAAGTAACACTCGGAACTCGCTTCCGAAGTATACCACAGCCATGGATTTACTAGATCGCAAATACGTACATGATACCTATGCCATGTACACAAGACTGACAGATTCTATGAGATACCCATATGATATCATGAGCATTAGTCCATACCCAACGAAAATGCGAGGGTTTGATCTAAATATAT
>SKCR01030831.1:0-93254 GCA_019454045.1 Zanthoxylum bungeanum
CGACTGTAGGCACTACAATTTGCATATAAGTCCCGATGATGAGCCTCGTATGGAGGCATTACCCTTTAAGTTGCAGAAGTCGTGGGAAACAGATTTCGGAAGGGAAAAGTAAGAAATCAATACCTTGTTGGACTTAATTCGTTTGCTTAGCTTCAGGTTTGCTCGCTGGACCTCTGTTTTAAAACTTATCCTTGGCCCAAAACCCCCGCAAGCCACACACCCAAGCCCACACACCACCAACCACATGTCCAAGCCCACAAAAAGGCCAAACACATGCCCAGACCTTCCATGCCACATGCCCATCCCATCCAAAATAACAATTAACACATTAAACACATGTTGAAATCTAAACAAATCACATTCCCAAATTAAATAAATCAAATCAAATCACCTTCCCTAATTAAAGAAATCAAATAAAATCCCATAAATCACCTTCCTAATTAAATTAAATCACATGCCAAAACTAAATAAAATAAAATAAAATCCCACAAATTACCTTCCTAAAGTGAATAAAGTTTTCCTTATGACACACTAATTAGAGATATCCTCCATAATTGTATGATACTTTCCCTACTCGTACAAGGACAACCCCTAAACTTTTCTTTTAAAAAGGACCATAAACCAACCATTCATTCCCCTGGCACATTCACACCCTAACTCTCTAAAAAACCCTTCACTCTCTTCCCTCCACTCACGCACTCTCCCTTCTATCATTCACAAAAAACACACCATAAAAACATTGCCGCACACTAGCCATAAGCAAAAAACAAACCCTAACTCAGCACTTGGCAGCACACACTTGCGCCACTCACACACCTCACGCCCTCACTCTTCACAGCACACACTCACGCCACTCACACACCTCACGCCCTCACTCTTCACGCACACCAAAGGCCGCAGCCCCTTGTCACAAACAACTCACCAACTCACGCCTAGCTACCTAACACACATATTTCCCTCCACGCACGCCCTTGACCTTCCACAAAGCAGCATCCCTCACGTCACCAGCCTTTCAAGCCATAGCCACTAAACAAAACAACCCACAAATTAAGCCATTAACATGAAACAAAACAGTCCCTAAATCACCCAATAATAGTCCAGAGAAATAGCCCTTAAAACCAAGACAAAACAGTCCCTAAATCAACCAAAAACAGCCCAAAATGGTCCCAAAACCATTCTAAAAAATCACCAAAATAACGACCAGAAAACAGCAGCAAAAACAGAGGAAACAGCAACCTAAAACATCGAGGATGAAGGAAAACAAAATACCAGTAAATTAGAAAAGTTATGGAGCATCAACCCTTCCGACAACCGCGTAACGCACTTCCAAGAGGTGACTTTAAAGGTTAGACCTAAGGACACCCTTTATTTATTCCCGTTCTTTTTTTCTGTTATTTATTATTATTTTTTCGCATGTGTATTGTCGATTTATGTATGTTGTGGCCATGGGATGAATGATTTTATGCTATCTCTCATCGTATATTGGATGGAAACCCAGACGTAAATTCTGTAGCGGAATCCGAATGGACGGTTTGGCGGTCTGAACTTGGGATACAATTCCACATACCGCTTCAGAAACGCACATATTTCGTTTCATCTAATCTTATATTTATTCGTTATTTATTAGAAATAGTATGTTATTTTTATGCATGATTTAGTTGTTTCTTTCGCACTAGGAGCTTAAGTATATCTCTTCACTGTTTATGTTTAGGCAATAAATTATTTATTTATGTTTCCGTATTCATCAATTTAATGTGTCCACGAGATTGTGTGCTTGCCATTATTTCTACTTACTTTTATGCATTCAAACTTAGATATAGGTTATATGTGAGCTTAGATGTAGGTTATCTTGCATATATGTTGCGTAGACTTGGTTAGATTATTACAAAAATCCATTCATTACAAGTGGCATAAGTAAGGGACCATTCCAAACCCAACGGTTTGAGATCTTCCCTTGCGAGGGGTGAGTACGGCCTTAAATCATTTTCAAGTTCACACTGGGTGGGGACTCATTTTCCAGTTCACACTGGGTGGCTACTCTGTACTCCCGACTAGGCCGCGAGCCTGAACAGCGTCGCCGATTTCTGTGTCCTACAATTTCTTTCTTTACTACTTCTTTCATGATTGGATTCAGCCTTCATTGATGCTCCACTGTGGCTTTGTACTCGTCATTCATCAGAATTTTGTGCATGTAAAATGATGGACTGATGCCTCGAATGTCTGCTATAGTCTAGCCAATAGCTCTTTTGTGCTCACGTAGCACTCTCAACAACTTATCTTCCTACTCCCATGTTAATGATGAAGAAATAATCACAAGTAAATCAGAAGAGTTTTACAAGTATGCATACCTGAGACGGTTTAGAAGTGGCTTTAGTTCCAGCAGTGGTGGTTCTTGAACCGAGGGCTGGATTTGCTTCTTTTTCGATAGTTCCAAGGTTTCCACCTGTTGTGTCGATCTGAAGCGAGAGGCTCCGTCAAGATATTTGATACATTCCAGAATCTCATCATCTAATTCTCTATCAATCATGTTGGTGATGAATGCATCAAGTTTGTCATTGAAAAATTGTATTGCATCTTTGTTCTAGATTATACTATCTATTACTTAAAGTCTGAAACATTCCTCTTCTTTTTCATCTTTCGAGAATTTCATGACTTTGAAAACATTGAATGTTACTTCTTGGTCTTTCACCCTCATGGTTAGTTCACCTTTTTATACATTAAAGATGGTTTGACCTGTAGCCGATAATGGTCTATTGAGAACGATAGGTACATCTTTGTCGTCCTCTATGTCAAGGACAATGAAATCTGCTGGGAAAATGAATTTGTAGACTTTTTGTTGGACAATTATGACCCATAGCGTCACTATTTGTACATATCATGGTGTTGTTGTACAAATTAACTATGTGACAAATGAGATTGCACTCTTATCATTTGTGATTAGATCACCTAGATATATAATGATGAGAGGTCCCTATGATTTGTTCCTGGACAGAGAATGATATGAGATAGTATCAGTCCACAAAGGATTAAATCATTGAATATCCCTACTCAGAGTATTATCGAGATTGGACATCGAAAAATACGTAAAAGACTAGTATTACACTTGTGTGTGTTTGTGAGGGCACAACGACATAGTTCTCATATATTTGGGTATAGGATACTCATGCAAGTGTAGTAGGAGGTTGTGTTTCACCGATGGTATGGAAAACAGCTTCGCTCTGGATAGACCCCCCGCGGAATCCCATTGGTAGTATGACTATGTGTCTATGGGAGTCTGTAATCAGGGTAGGTGTTTTGGTCTTAACTTGAGACTTGCACCGCTAATACATACGACAATCAATATACTGTTGGATAATATGACCCATAGTGTCACTATTTGCACAAATCATTGTGTTGTTGTAGCAAATAACTATGTGACAAGGAAATTGCACTCTCATCATTTGTGATTAAATCACCATAGATATATAAATGAGAGAGAGGTCCATATGATTAGTTCCTGGATTGAGATGATATGAGACAGTATCAGTCCACGAAGGATTAATCATTAAATATCCCTAGCCGGAGTATTATCGAGACAGGACATCGATATAATGCGGAATAGGCTAGTATTGCACTTGTGCGCGTTGTGAGGGCACAACGGCATAGTTCTCATATATTAAGTATTGGATACTTATGCAAGTACGATAGGAGGTTGTGTTTCACCGATGGTACGGGAAACAGCTTCGCTCTGGATAGACCCCTCGGAATCCCATTGGTATTATTATGATATGTGTCTGTGGGAGGACGAAATCAAGGTAGGTGTGTATAGTCTTAACCTGAGACTTGCATCGCTAATACTGCGATAATCGGTAGACTTTGGTCTTGGTGGTACAGGGCTTTAACCGGTTCTGCGTACACCGCTTCTGGGTTTATCAGAGAGTCGTAGTGTATTGGGTGTGATGTCGAGACGGAAGTATCACTTCAGTCATACTGGAGATGATGTCACGCAGGATACGGTATTAGTGCTCTTAAGTGCTGGCCGGCCATCGGGATATTATGACAAGTCATGTATATCCGATTATAGAGACTAGTTACCAGACATCCGACATGTGCTTCAGATGGGGCAGACACTTATCCAGCCCCAGCCCTAGCACGTGACTATCCGATACTGGGCCGATATACACAATACTACGGTATACTACGCTTGATACAGATCTATATATTCCTGTAGAATATTTCTGGAGAATTGGGTAGGCATGGCGCTTTGCTAGAAGCCAACCTTGTCTTGTAAATCGGTATAAACGTAGTACGATGGTACTTACGTGTTCGGGTAGTCCGACGACCGTATTTACTGCCAACATATCCGGAGATCTCATGGGTCGCTTCCTGAAGATTCACCGATGATGTATAACTCGCACTTTAATTAATCTAGGATTAATTAGAAGAGAGAGAAAATTAATCTGGGATTAATTGCGGAGATATTTTATCTGGGATATAAATATTAGTTAAAAAGAGAGAGAACGATTAATTTGGAATTAATCGATAAATTAATATATTTGATATATTATTAGAGAATTGGATTTCGACGCGGAATTAAAATTAGATTTTAATTCGGGCGAACGAATTAATTTAGAATTAATTCGTTAGCGACGTGAATAGTGATTTCGCTAGGCGTAATCATTTAATTACGACGCGACGGAAAATTCGTTAATTTGGAATTAGCGAACCCGAGCCCGGGATTATTTGCGAGCGCATTCGCATTTCGAATTCGAATGCGGCACGCAAGTCAAATCGTGCGTCATATCACTAGTCGCATCAATTGTCAAATCAAATGTCACTTTGAGTGATGTGACATGTTGTCACTTGATTTGAGTGATGTGATGAGTTAAAAGTTGAAAAAGCAACAATTTGCTTTTTACTTTTTGACCTTTGAATTAAAGTAATATATATGTTTTATTTTATTACTTGGTAAAATATAACAATATATATTAAAGCTTTATCTTCTCTCTCCAACAGCAAGAAAAAACGCACTTCTCTTTCCCTCTCTTTCTCATTCCTCTCTTCACGGCTTCACTGCCGATTTGCTTCAAATTTTCTGGTTTCACCGAATTTGTGAGAAGCAAAGGAAGAAGAGTAGTGCTAGCACACACCTAGGGTTATATTATGGTGATAGGGAAACGAATTTGTGAGCTTGGATTGGTTTTTGGAGCTTGAAGCTTGGAGCTTCAATGGTGGTCATCAATGGCCGAATGAACAAGGAGGAAGAAGGCTCAAAATCGTGCAGTCCACTTCATCAAGAAGCCATTGCCGAGCTTCATGGAGGAGCAAAACGCAACTTGTTCTTCCTAGCATCAAACCCATCAATGTGAGTATGATTCCGCCTTACTCTTTGGTTGTATTCAACTCGTTTTTATGCATGTTTGTGATCCTTGGGACTTGATTGAAACTCAACAATGGTATCTTGAGTAGCTTGGTTGCATAAAAACGAATTAGGGTTCTTGAGCTAAATTGGGGTCTTTTGATTTAAGCATGATTTTGACAAATTGTTTGTTTAAGAATGCTTGTATATGATAAATTAGAGTTATATGTAATCAATTTGAAGAAAAATTGATTGGATTGATTTTCCCCAATTTGCTTATTGTTGGCCAAAACTTTAATTTGGGTAAACTCAATTTGAGCATCAAATGATTAAATTGTTTAGTATAGTATGCTTGAATGAGGTTGAATTGATGTTGTGCATAATCAATTTCATGAAATATGGTTGGATCCATTTTCCCAAATTTTGGGCATGACAAATTGGGGTAAACTTGATTTTGAGCATGTTTAATGAAATTGGATGATTTAGAATGCTTGAATGTGTGTTTAATTGATGATTGATTAGATCAATTTGATGAAAAGTGTTTGGAACAATTTTTCCCCAATTTGCTTGTGATGGCCGAATTTGGCAAGTGCCCTAATGTCTTGGTTTTTGATTTTTTGTTCATTGGATGACTTAGAAATCATTTGGGGATGTTGAATTTATGTTTGATTGGGTTCAATTGGATTGAATTTGATTTGGGCATATTTTTCCCCTTTGGCCGAGACACTTGAAGCATGAAATTGGGTTTGATTTTGATCAAATTATGTTGGACATGATTAATTGATGATAAGCATGATTAATTGGACATATTTGATGTTTTGGAAACTTTGATTTGGGTAATTAATAATGCTATGCACTTTGTTTAATTGAATTGTAAAATTGGATTTTGTAATTTAATTAAAATGGGCCTTAAAATTGGATTTGGGCTTTTTTAAGTTGTTATTGGGTTTATTGGACTTTGTTGTACAAAGTTGGTTTAGGCCAAAATTGGTTGGATCCAATTAGGCCCAAAACCGCTTCCAAAAGGCCCAAATGCGACTAATGAACCTTTAACGTTTAATTGGGCCTAATGGGCCTAAATTAATTTATGGGCTTATGGGGTAACTTCCGGATTGGACTTTGGTTGCGGTTTGACCCGAGTTGACCAAAAGTCCACGCCTCAAGAAATTAATAAAAGCCCATTGGACTTTAATTAAATTAATATTGGATATTAATCGGGCTTTGAGACCCGTAACGATTAAATTTGGAATTTAAGTCGTAAAGGTTTATTTTATAAAGTGTAATATTTAATTTGGAATTAAATAATGAATTAGAATTAAATGCGTATTAAATTGGATTTAATTATGTAATTTAATTTAATCGTAGAAATCGTACTTTGAATACGTGTTCGCAATACGAGTTTGACTCGAACAAAATCAAATCTTTGTTTGAACATTGGATGATCACTAATTATCAAGATTAATTAATTTGATTGATTGATTGATAACATGCTTGTATGAATACATGGTTGTGATGTTTGAATAATGTATATCGGATGGATATTAGCTGGGTGGGGCGATTTTGGAAATTGTAATAAATTTGATTTATTAATTGGACCTGCGAGTCCAGCCTTATCTCCTATTCTTTGTATTCTCTTCTCACCTATTCCCCTCTATGTATATGAGGTTTCTTTAGAAGTGTAGTGTAACGGGTAGAAGAAATATTGTGCTAGCGAGGAGAGAGAGAAAGTGAGAGATTTGATCTAGGATCAATGTAAAGTATCCATCCGCATATCATTATTATTTTATCATATGCGCTTTATTATGTGTTTAGAATGCATGTTTAAGGTGTATGATGATGAGACCTTAACAAAGATAATAAATTGGTAGCCTATTTGCACGCGAAAAACCCTCATAAATATCAAGCGTTTTTCCTTCCATTGAGTGATTCTTACTCAAGATCCGAGATTGGCAGGGGTTGTTGGCCAAAGTCAAGCCCTTGTCCGTCAAAGATGTGTTTTAATCACGAGGCTTTGTTCCATATCGGTGTCGTGTCCAAGTTGTGGTTGTTGGCCAAAGTCAAGACCACTTCTTGTCCATTGACATTGATTACGAAGCTTCCATGTCAATGGGTCCGCGCTTGACTGGGATCACTAGGTTTGTTGTGCCAAAGCCAAGGCCTAGTTGATTCAGAGGAAAATGGTTTGGGTATACATTCGATGTATAGGCATATATAAGATATATGTTTGGGACTTGGATGTCCACCTACTGGATCTAGGAGTTGGATGAGATTCAATTGATCTTAGAGATCGACCTAGTTAATTATCATACAATTTGTTGGCCAAAGTCAAGATTGTGTGATATTTAACGGGATCCTAGCCCACTAGGAAACACGGTTTCCTGAGTACTCGACAGAGGGTTAGAGGCTCGACGAAAAATAGTGGGAGGCAAGAATTGAATTTGCAATACTCGTTCAATTACTCGCCATACGCGCTCATTTAAATTATTTCGTGGTAATATTAAATGTTAGTTGGACTAATATTTAAATTGTTGTTTTAATAAACAGTTGGACTGTATTATACTTGATTATATATAATTGGATTATATTAATCAATATATTTGAATTAATTAATTTCAGTTTACAGTTGATTTTATAATTGGATTATAGTAATCAATGTAATTGAGGTTAATTAATTTGGATTATATTTGATTATATAGTTGGACTATTATAATCATTATAATATATATAGTACACTAATCGTTGATTAAATAGTTGGACTATTGTAATCAAGATAAAATTGAAAAGTTGGATATTTAAAATATAATCTGGGATTAAAATATTTTAAATAATTTAATTTTCAAATTGGGAATAAATAATAGGTTACCTTATTTGATAAAATAACTTATTATACCTTAAGCCCAAAATTAAGCAAAATAAGTAGAGCATAAAATCTTTGGAAGATTTATGTGATGATGACTTTAATGCTTAATTTAATATACTTGTCATAAATCTAATTTTAGATTTAAGAAGTATTAAAATTGCAATTTATAATTCTTGGAGAATTAATTGACTATTCTAGAGGAGATAAAGTCAAAGTTTGCAATTGGGCATGTAGCACGAGGTGCAAATCGTTTCGATATTCTAAAAAACCCAAGGCTTGGCCTAAGGTTTCTGAAATATTGAAAAGGATAATAGACATATCCCAAGTGACTACCATTTGGATATGGCAGATACGGAGGAATTAAAGAAAGGGCAAGGCTCTTACTTTGAAAATGTTTGTCTTAGTTATGTTCACAGCTAGTATTGAAATTAGATTTTAAATACTTAGTGTGGTACATAAAATATATGTATTGATGTTCAGAATCTGCTTTGAGCAGGATACTGACTTCAAGCTGAGATTGCTCTGCGAATCGGAAACGGGACGAAAGTCGCTGTTTCGACCGTAGATACCTAAGTTTAGGAACTACCCTTCGGGTGTGTACTTAAATTAGGAACTGTTATAGTGTAACTAGTTTGACTAGAGACATTATCTCTATATCAGTGTTTAACCGTTGCGGATAAACCTTTTATTCTAGAACACTAAAGTGTTTTATTATATAAAGATGATACTGAGATAAACACATTAGATGTGAATAACAGAATTTATATTTTGAATATAATTAAAATCTCAAACATATAAAATGACAAATAAATAGCTCAAATTGATTTGATCAATAGAGACTTATTTGTGGCATTGTTGTCTAGGACACAATTTAACGAGACTCGTATATCCACACTTTGAAGAGTGGGTACTAGGACTGATTTGACTATTCAAATAAGGTCTGCGAATCTAGTTTATTAGGTAAAGTACCTAAAATACTATTTACTTGGTAATAATAGTAAAAGGGCCACCGATCTGTTAGCCCTATTCATGGTGAAGTTTGTGGGCCCATATCTAGCTAGGCTAGATGTGAACATGAATATTTCGTGACCTTAACGGATGTGGCATCACGTTATGGTTATGTGTTCTTTTGAAGAACACAAATCAGAAACTTTTAGAGTTTTGACACGAAATAGACAAACAGATCGGCTATAGTATTATACCGTCACGGTAAGACCGTAATGGAAAATACTTAAGCAATAAGTTTCTTATATACTTGAAAGAGTATAGTATTCTTTCAAATGAGGACTCCTCCCGGAACACGTCAAAGTGACGGTGTGTCCGAACGGATTAACCGAATCATGTTAGACATGATAAGGCTGAGCAACCATTTCCTTCAACGGATAAGTTTTAACAGTGCAATAACTTATTAGAATAAGGTTCCATATAAATCTGTTTGACAGATGTCATATAGGATATGAACGGGAAAGAAACCGGGTTTCTCATTCCTGACAATTTGGGTATGCCAGGCATAACGTTTGGATGATACCAAACTAAGGACCCAAATTGGATAAGTGCCAATATTGGTTATCCTAAAGGAAACCATAAGTATAGTACTTGTAAATCTCACATGAGAACAATATGATTGTTGCTCACCATGCGGTTTTTCCTGAGAGGAATACCGATATGCAGTGGTCAGTGGGAGGATAGTGATACTCGATGAAAATCGAAGAGTAATACTGTTCAAGGCACAAAGTCCTTAATGGAACACAAATAGTTCATCTATGATGAATCTATACCATTAATCTTCAGATACACAAGAAACTCGTAGATCGGATAGAGTCAGAAAACGACCTAGGGTATTTTCTGATCTAACCTCATAAAGATGTCAATCTTATGAAGGTATATCCGCCGACTACGTTTTGAGGAAGTGATACGAGGTATCGACTCCCTATTATGGCAAAGTGCCATGAATCCGAAATGGATTCCATGTATAACAACTTTTGGATACTAGTTGTTGTACCACAAGGCATTGTGCCTATTGGTACATTAAACGTCTTCAAGGAAGACATACATGAAAGGCAACATACCAACGTACAAAGCTGAGCTTTTGACGGAAAGGTATCGTTATCAACATTGTGTTAATAACGGTTCAACCTTTTACCTGTTGCCATGGTAAATCCATTTTGAAGATGCTTGTTGATAACTGCATATTTCATTTATGAAATGTGTCAGTTGCAGATCAAAATCGCTTTCCTGAAAAGGAAAACTTTTGGAGGATGCTTACAACATCCTGACGATTTTGTATAACCGAAAACAAGCTTTGCGGGTTATTCGATCCATGTTTGGATTGAAGCAAGCATAAGGTTCTTGGAACTGACGTTTTGATAATAATCAATAGTTTATGATTTGACTCAAAACGAAATAATTCTTGTGTATATAAGGAGGTTAGTGGGGAGAGCACTGATAATGAAATTCCATAAAACAATCGGTGAAGCTTGGCTTTCATAAGAAATTCTCCGTGGAATTCTGGGGAGTAACAACCTTTATTCAAGGAATAAAGATCTACAGGGATAGATTTGGAGTTGTTAACACTCTCTGGAAATTGTACATTTAAAATGTACTTGTATTGGTGTCTCATACGCTTTGAGCATATGGAGTCACAATAGGGTCAATCCAAGTGATAGTCACTGGATTGAAGATTAAGAACATCTGTTAGTATCTGAGAGAACTAAAGATGTTGTCTTAAACTATGGAGATGGAGAACTTGAAGTGACTGGGATCACTGCTGCAAGTTTCCAAACGGTAAATACTGCGGTACTATTAAGTTTGAATAACGGGACAGTAAGCTGGAAATATTCCGAGCAAGATAACTGTTGCCGAAAAAACAACAAATGCGGATTATTGCTGCAGCTGAGGCAGCAATAGAAGCCATTTGGATCGATAATAAATCTAATTAGATTAGATATAGTTCTTTTAGCAGCTGAGCTAGGCGTCAGCACAGGCTAAGGAATTAAAGGTCTCATCGACGATCCAGATATATACTTCTATATCATCTGATTCGTTCGGATCATACATCGTGGCGATGTGATGATCGTATAAATCGCGTCAGAAGATAATACGCAAATCGCTGACGAAAATCTTTTCTCAGCAATTTGAGCGAACCGTACATAGTTCGGGTGTGGGACACTCGAGTGACTGGCTATGTGCCAAGTGGGAGATTGTTGGATAATATGACCCATAGCGTCACTATTTTCACAAATCATTGTGTTGTTGTAGCAAATTAACTATGTGACAAGGAAATTGCACTCTCATCATTTGTGATTAAATCACCATAGATATATAAATGAAGAGAGGTCCATATGATTAGTTCCTGGATTGATATGATATGAGACAATATCAGTCCACGAAGGATTAATCATTAAATATCCCTAGCCGGAGTATTATCGAGACAGGACATCGATAATGCGGAATAGGCTAGTATTGCACTTGTGCGCGTTGTGAGGGCACAACGGCATAGTTCTCATATATTTAAGTATTGGATACTTATGCAAGTGCGATAGAAGGTTGTGTTTCACCGATGGTACGGGAAACAGCTTCGCTCTGGATAGACCCCTCGGAATCCCATTGGTATTATGACTATGTGTCTATGGGAGGCCGAAATCAAGGTAGGTGTGTATAGTCTTAACCTGAGACTTGCATCGCTAATACTTGCGATAATCGGTAGACTTTGGTCTTGGTGGTACAGGGCTTTAACGGTTCTGCGTACACCGCTTCTGGGTTTATCAGAGAGTCGTAGTGTATTGGGTGTGATGTCGAGACGGAAGTATCACTTCAGTCATAGTGGAGATGATGTCACGCAGGATACGGTATTAGTGCTCTTAAGTGCTGGCGGCCATCAGGATATTATGACAAGGTCATGTATATCCGATTATAGAGACTAGTTACCAGACATCCGACATGTGCTTCGGACGGGGCAGACACTTATCCAGCCCAGCCCTAGCACGAACTATCCGATACTGGGCCGATATACACAATACTACGGTATACTACGCTTGATACAGATCTATATATTCCTGTAAGAATATTTCTGGAGAATTGGGTAGGCATGGCGCTTTGCTAGAAGCCAACCTTGTCTTGTAAATCGGTATAAACGTAGTACGAGGTACTTACGTGTTCGGGTAGTCCGACGACGTATTTACTGCCAACATATCCGGAGATCTCATGGGTCGCTTCCTGAAGATTCACCGATGATGTATAACTCGCACTTTAATTAATCTAGGATTAATTAGAAGAGAGAGAAAATTAATCTGGGATTAATTGCGGAGATATTTTATCTGGGATAAAATATTAGTTAAAGAGAGAGAGAACGATTAATTTGGAATTAATCGATAAATAATATATTTGATATATTATTAGAAATTGGATTTCGACGCGGAATTAAAATTAGATTTTAATTCGGGCGAACGAATTAATTTAGAATTAATTCGTTAGCGACGTGAATAGTGATTTCGCTAGGCGTAATCATTTAATTACGACGCGACGGAAAATTCGTTAATTTGGAATTAGCGAACCCGAGCCCGGGATTATTTTGCGAGCGCATTCGCATTTCGAATTCGAATGCGGCACGCAAGTCAAATCGTGCGTCATATCACTAGTCGCATCAATCGTCAAATCAAATGTCACTTTGAGTGATGTGACATGTTGTCACTTGATTTGAGGTTGATGTAGAAGTTGAAAAAGCAACAATTTTGCTTTTTACTTTTTGACTTTTGAATTAAAGTAAATTATATGTTTTTTTATTTACTTGGTAAATTATTATAAATACATATATTAAAGCTTTATCTTCTCTCTCCAACATGCAAGAAAAACGCACTTCTCTTTTCCCTCTCTTTTCTCCTTCTCTCTCTTTCACGGCTTCACTGCCGATTTGCTTCAAAATTTCTGGTTTCACCGAATTTGTGAGAAGCAAAGGAAAGAAGAGTAGTGCTAGCACACACCTAGGGTTATATTATGGTGATAGGGAAACGAATTTGTGAGCTTGGATTTGGTTTTTGGAGCTTGAAGCTTGGAGCTTCAATGGTGGTTCATCAATGGCCGAATGAACAAGGAGGAAGAAGGCTCAAATCGTGCAGTCCACTTCATCAAGAAGCCATTGCCGAGCTTTATGGAGGAGCAATGTGAGTATGTATTCCGCCTTACTCCTTGGTTGTCAACTCGTTTTTATGCATGTTTGTGATCCTTGGGACTTGATTGAAACTCAACATATACTTTAGTTGAGGTCGTCCAGGGCTTTAACCGGTTTTGTTTTGTACCCGATACTGGGTATATTGGGAATCGTAGTGGTGGGTGTGTGATGTCAAGACGGAAGTGTCACTATCATATTGGGATGATGATGGTCACGTAGGATACGGAACGTTTTCTCTTAAATGCTCGAGCTATCGGGATATTATTATGACAAAGTCATGTATATCCGATTATAGAGACTAGTTACCAGACATCTGATATATGCTTCGACGGGGCAGACATAATCCAGCCTAGGCCTAGCACGTGATCATCCGAACTAGACAGAAAAAACGTAATTACTACGGTTATACTACGCTTGATATAGATCGTATATTCCTATAAGGAATTCCGGAGAATTGGGTAGGCATGGCGCTTTGCTAGAAGCCAACCTTGTCTGTAAAGGTATAAACGTTAGTACGATGTACTTACGTGTTCGGATAGTCCAACGATCGTATTTACTGGCCAACATATCCGGGATCTCATGGTCGCTTCCAAAGATTCACCGATGACGTATGACTCGCACTTTTATTACTATGGGATTAATTTTGAAGAGAGAGAAAATTAATATGGATTAATTCCGGAGATATTTTATCTGGGATAAAAATTAATTAAAGATGAGAAAACGATTTAATTTGGAATTAATTATATATTTAAAATAATATATTCGATCTATTATGCGAATTGGATTTCGACACGGAATTAAAATTAGATTTTAATTCGGGCGAACGAATTAATTTAGCATTAATCGTTAGCGACATGAATAGTGATTTCACTAGGCGTAATCATTAATTTCATCACGACGGCAAAATTCGTTAATTTGGAATTAGCGAACCCGAGCCCGAGATTATTTGCGAGCACATTCACATTTCGAATTCGAGTGCGGCACGCAAGTCAAATCGAGCGTCAAATCATTAGTCACATCAAGCGTCAAATCACTTGTCACTTTGAGTGATGTAACTTGACAACATGTCACTTTATTAAGTGATGTGAGTTGATGTGAATAGTGAAAGGTGGTTGAAAAGCATTATTTACTTTTTGTTTTTTGACTTTTTGATAAAAGGAAAATGCTTTATGTATTTGTTTTGTTTTTGGAAAATAAAACAAATATATATATATATATATATTACATTTTCTTTTATCATTTTCTCTCTCTCCCTTTACGTTTTTAGGGTTTATGGAGCCAAAACAATTAGCCTCTCTCTCTCTCGGTCTTGGACCGATTTCTTCTCAATTTTTTCTAGTTCTGCCGAGTAAAATGGAGAAGCTAATGACCTTGTTGCAAGATCTAAGTGCTAGCACACTCATGGAGGAATACAAAGGTGATAGGGAAGTGTCTTCATGAGCATGGAATCAACAAAAGCTTGGAGCTATAAAATACATCCATGGCCGAATCAACAAGGAGGAAGACAAGCCCAAACCGCACAGTCCTGCAGTTCAAGGAGCTCACTGCCGAGCTTCAACAAAGAGGAAGAAGTGGCTTGTTCCTCGTAGCATCAAACCGTTCAATGTGAGTATGTTTTCCGCCTTACTCCTTTGTGTATTCATGCGTTTTTCATGCTTATTTGATGGATCTTGGTGTTGGTTTCTAATTAGGTCCCCAGATCATGAAATCAACAAGAAAAAACGCATAAATACTTCAAGGAGTAAGGCAGAATACATACTCACATTGAATGGTTTGATGCTAGGAAGAACAAAATCCATTTTGCTCCTTGTTGAAGCTCGGTTTTGAGCTGCTGTTGAGCAGTGGAGAGCTCGGCTGGGGGCTGTTTTGATGCTCCAAAAATCGGCCATTGAAGACTCCATTAAAGCTACAAGCTTCAAGCTCCAAAATGGTTCCATGCTCATGTGTTAGTTTCCCTATCACCATAATATAACCCAAGGTGTGCTAGCACTTCTCTTCTTCCTTTTATTCTCTTCTTGATTCGGCAAAAACCATAAAAACAAGAAAGAAATCGGCTAAAACCGTGAGAGAAGAAGAGAGAAAGAGGAGGGAAAATGGTTTCTTAAAGAAACCGTAAAAATGGGAGAGAGAGAGTCAAAAAGAAAAAGTGTATATTTTTTTTTATATTTCCAAATAATAAAACCTTTTACCACTTTTAATTTTCAAATACCAAAAATCAAAAAGCAAAAGTCAAAAAGCAAAAAGCAAAAGTCAAAAAGCAAATGCCTTTAATGATCAATCAAATTGTCGCATCACTCAAAGTGACATGTGATTTGACGATTGATGTGACTAGCGATTTGACGCTTGATTTGACTTGCGTGCCGCACTCGAATTCAAAATGCGAATGCGCTCGCAAATAATCCCGGGCTCGGGTTCGCTAATTCTAAATTAACAAATTTTCTGTTGCTTCGTAATTAAATGATTATGCCTAGCGAAATCACTATTCAGGTCGCTAATGAATTAATTTTAAATTAATTCGTTCGCCCGAATTAAAATCTAATCTCAATTCCGCGTCGAAATCCAATTTCGTATAATATATCGAATATATTATTTTATCGATTAATTCCAAATTAATCGTTCTCTCTCTTTTATTAATATTTTATCCCAGATAAAATATCTCCGTAATTAATCCAGATTAATTTTCTCTCTCTTCTAACTAATTCCAGATTAATTTTCTCTCTCTTCTAATTAATCCCAGATTAATAAAGTGCGAGTTATACGTCATCGGTGAATCTTCGGGAAGCGACCCATGAGATCCCCGGATATGTTGGCAGTAAATACGGTCGTCGGACTATCTGAAAACGTAAGTACCTCGTACTACATTTATACCGATTTACAAGACAAAGTTGACTTCTAGCAAAGAGCCATGCCTACCCAATTCTCCAGAAATATCCTTATAGGAATATGTGATCTATATCAAGCGTAGTATACCGAAGTATTGCGTATTTCTGTCCAGTATCGGATGTTCACGTGCTAGGCCTGGGGCTGGAATTGTGTCTGCCCCGTACGAAGCACATATCGGATGTCTGGAAACTAGTCTCTATAATCGGATATACATGACCTAGTCATAATATCCCGATAGCTCGAGCATTTAAGAGAACGAGTTCCGTATCCTACGTGACCATCATCTCCATATGACTAGAGTGACATTTCCGTCTTGACATCACACCCAACACACTACGATTCTTAATATACCCAGCATTGGCGTACACAGAACCGGTTAAAGCCCTGGACGACCTCAACTAAAGTATATTGATTATCGTAAGCATTAGTGGTGCAAGTCTCAGGTTAAGACCAAATACACCTACCCTGATTGCAGAATCCCATAGACACATAGTCATACTACCAATGGGATTCCGCTGGGGGTCTATCCAGAGCGGAGCTGTTTCCCGTACCATTGGTAAAACACAACCTCCTATTACACTTGCATGAGTTTCCTATACCCAAATATATGAGAACTATGTCGTTGTGCCCTCACAAACGCGCACAAGTGTAATACTAGTCTTTTGCGTATTTATCGATGTCCAATCTCGATAATACTCTAACTAGGGATATTTAATGATTTATCCTATGTGGACTGATACTGTCTCATATCATTCTCCGTCCAGGAACGAATCACAGGGACCTCTCATCATTTATACATCTAGGTGATCTAATCACAAATGATCAGAGTGCAATCTCCTTTGTCACATAGTTAATTTGTACAACAACACCGTGATCTGTACAAATAGTGACGCTATGGGTCATAATTGTCCAACAATCTCCCACTTGGCCTATAGCCAGTCACTCGAGTCTTTGACACCCGAACTATTTACGGTTGGCTCAAATTGCTGAGAAATGCTTTCGTCTGTGGATTTCCATGATTATCGTCTGATGTGATTTATTCGATCATCACATCGCCACGATGTATGATCCGAATGAATCAGATGAATATCGAAGTATTTATCTGGATCATTGATGAGACCATTAATTCTTTAGCCTGTGCTGACGCCTAGCTCAGTTGCTAACAGAACTATGTCTAATCTAATTAGATACGTTATTGACCCAGATGGCTTCTATTGCTGCCTCAGTTGCTGCAATTAACCCGCATTTATTGTTTATTCGGTAACAATATCTTTCTTTGAAGATTTCCAGCTCACTGTACCGTTATTCAAACTGTATAGTACCGTTGCGACTTTAGTCGTCTTGATCAGTTATAGGAAACTCGCTACAGTGACCCCAGTCACTTCAAGTTCTCCTTCTCCATTGATTAAGACAGCATCCTTTGTTCTCTAAGATACTAACGGATGTTCTTAACATCAATCCAGTGACTATCACTCGGATTGGCCTGTTTGTGAATCCATATGCTAAAAGCGTATGAGACATCAGGTCGTACATTTTTCAATGTACGGTTTCTCGGAGAGTATTTCGAAAGCCAAGCTTTCGCCGATAGTTATTTTATGGGAATATCATTTCCAAGAAATGACATATATTATCATTATTTAATATATAGGACAGCCACTGTCAGTGCGCTCCCACTAACCCTCTTATATACACAAGAATCATTTTCGTTTTGAATTAAATCATAAACCATTATGATTACATCAAAACGATAATTCCAAGAACCTAATGCTTGCCTCAATCCAATCATGGATCAAATAACAAGCATTATCCAAATGGATATACCGTGGCAACAGGTAAAAGGTTGAATCGTAATAAACACAATGTTGGTAACGATACCTTTCCGCTACAAGCCTAGCTTAGTACGTTGGTATGTTGCCATCCATGTACGTCTTCCTTGAAGACACATAAAGTACCAATAGGCACAATGCCTTGTGGTACATTAACAAGTATCCAAACTGGTTAATATACATGGAATCCATTTCGGATTATCTGGCACTTTGCCATAATAGGGAGTCGATACCTTGTATCACTTCCTCATACGTAGTCAGTTGGTATTCCTCATTAAGATATACATCTTTATGAGGTTAGATCAAAAACCTATACCACAGGTTTTTTTCTGACTCTCTCCGACTTACGAGGTTCTTGTGTATTCGAAGATTAATTGTAATAGTTTATATTAAGGTTACCGCCTATATGGCTGGTTGGTAATATCACACAAGTTAATATATTATATTAAGGGAGATATCTAAAATAGTAGTGATAAAATTAAATCCTCTAGCCCTAGCATGTTCTTTTATTGTAATTTTCTTTATTTACTTTTCAGAATTTTACTTTATGTCTTTTATTTTATTTAAGTTTTTACTAGCCCTAGTTATGTGTCGTAACTAAGTTACTTATCAGGGGTTGTGATGAATTCCAATATCACCGGTTTATAAGAGGTTATTTTATAGTTTGGGTAATATAAAGGTTTACTATTTAGTCTTAAGCTTAATGCTTCTTGTTAACTGGTCATTAATAAGATTGATCTGGTAAACTTAAAATAAACTTGAAAAAGGAATTTTAGGTTTCAGCCTTAGACTTAATAGCCCACGATCTTCCTTGAGGATAGATAACCCTTTAATAGATTTCCTTACAGGATAGACATATACCTGTCGGGCAGGGGTAGCCATAATTGGAACTTAATCTTAATAAATCCAGGTAATTTGGTTGACACAGACATATGGTTCAATTGGGTTATATTGGGTATTTGTATCTGACCATCAACATAGGCTTTTACATAATTTCGTGTTCCAGGTTAGTAAACCGACATATTACACAAACATGAAATAACCACTTCATCTTTAAAAAGATATTGGAAGAAATCACATTCCTAAATAGTTTTATAAATTTGAATTTTCCTCAACCTACTTTCGTGTGATTTTATTTATTTGTTTTTAAGTTTAAAGTCATCACCCAGTCAATCAATCAATCTATTAGATACTAGTAATCATTTAGCCTCATAAAAATTTATAGCTTAGGATTTAAGTCCTATTGGGATCGATACTTTTTATACTACTTGAACGATACGTGCAATTGCGTTATACGCGTGTGATTTTGCATCGGTCAGACTTAATACCTAAGCTATTAATTTATTGAAGTTAAATTTCTACAAGTATCTAAAAATTTATTGTTGTTTGGTTGGTGATTTTAACTAAAGACAAGTAATTGAAACAATGCGAAAGTAAATTCTAAAAAGTAATCAATATTATAAAACTATCTAGGGTTGTCAATCCTTCCAATATTCTTCTAAAGATGAAGTGATTATCTCATGTTTGTGTAATATGTTAGTTTATTAACCTGGAACACGAAGATATGCAAAAGCCTCTGTCGATGATCAGATGCAAATACCCAAAGTAACAAAATTAACTATATGTCTATGTTAATTAAGAAACTCCGAATTTATTAAGATTAAGTTCCAATTATGGCTACCCACGCCCAACATGTATATGTCTATCCTGGAAGGAAATCTGTAAGGTGAATGTGAGATGGTGAGCTATTGAGTCTATGACTGAAACCTAAAATCCCTTCGTCAAGTTCATTTTAAGTTTACCAAATCAATCTTATTAGTGGCCAATTAATAAGAAGCATTAAAAACTAGACTCAATAAATAAATTAAACATTGCACAAGACATAAGAAAAATCAACTTATTAAACCATTGGTATTGGAATTCATCACAACCCTAGATAATGTATTTAGTTACGACACATATCTAGGACTACTGAAGACATATAAAATAAAACATCATGCAACTAATTGAAAAATAAAAAGGTAAAATTTACAACAATGAAATAAAATGTTGGGGTTTAGGGATCCACTTTTAGTATTTAAATTCTAGAAATCTCCCTAATTATAATATATAAAATTGCATTATATTACCAATTGACCATATAGGTGGTATCCTGATTTAGTCAGATTTTAATTAATTCCAACTAACCATAAATGCGATATCCAATTAAGTCAGGTTAAAATTGATATATTTTCCACTTATCAAACCTATGTCATAGATCTGTCAGCTAATCGAATCTCTGGTTCCTCGATGTTGGGATCAAACTCATCGAGTTTAATCTTTCTATAATTTTCACTTTCTCTCAAAAATTCATTTTCAAGAAAAGTGGAAAAATGAACAACAAATACATTTCTTTGCTTAGAATCATAGAATTGATACTCCAAAGAATTTTCAGGATATCCAACGAACCTAATTTATACTCTCTGGATGGTAGTTTACCCCGCTGCGCAACTCTAACGTACGCGGGACAACCCTAATTCTTTAAATATCTAAGATTTGGATTTCTATCATACCATATTTGATATGGGGTTGTAGAAACAGTTTTTAATGTAAATCTGTTAAATGTTTGGGCATCAGCAAGTAAATCATAACCCTAAAAGTAATATAGAATATCTATATAGCTTATAATAGATCGTACCATATCCAATAAAGTATGATTTATCTTCTCAGATTCACCATAGTGTTGATGAGTTCCTGGTGGGCTATATTGGAGTAGAATCTCATTCTCCCTTAAATAACATCTGAATTCTTGGTTCATGAATTCACCACCTCGATCTGATTAAAGGCACTTGATGAATTTCATAATTTATTTTTCAACTTCATTTCAGAATATTTTGAACTTCTCAAATATTTTTTACACTTGGATATAATGTAGGACAATTATAACCCATAGCTAACTATTTGTAAAAGACATTGTGGTTTTTGTACAAATTAACTATGTGACAAAGGAAATTACGATTTTATCATTTTGTAATTAGATTACTTGAATATATAAATGATAAAAGTCCTTATGATTAGTTCCGGATTAATAAGATATGAGACAATATCAATCCACGAAAGGTTTAATCATTAAATATCCCCAGTCGTAGTATTATCGAGACAATACATCGATAATGCGGAATAGGCTAGTATTACACCTGTGCGCGTTATGGAAGAGTAACATCATAGTTTTCATATATTTGGGTATTGGATACTCATGAAAGTGTAATATGAGGTTCTGTTTACCGATGGTACGGAAACAGCTTCGCTCTGGATAGACCCATCGGAATCCCATTGGTAGTATAACTATGTGTCTATGGGAATCTGAATCATGGTAGGTGCATTTGGTCTTAACCTGAGACTTGCATCGCTAATACTTACGAGAATCAGTACGTTTTGGTTTTGGTCGTCCGGGACTTTGACGGGTTCTGTATACGCCTCTTATGGGTTTATTGAGAATCGTAGTGTATTGGGTGTGATGTCAAAATGGAAGAGTCACTTCAGTCATATGAAGATGATGATCACGTAGGGATACAGAAATGGTACACTAATATGTTACAACTATCGAGATAATATGACAAGGTCATGATTATCCGATTAAAGAGACTAGTTGCTAGTGATACGACATATGCTTCGTACGGGGCAGACACAATTCCAGCCCCAGGCCTAGCATGTGACATTCGATACTGGATCGTAATACGCAATACTTAGTATACTACGCTTGATAAAGATTAAGTATTCCTTAAAAGAATATTTCTGGAGAATAGGGTAGGCACGATGCTTTGCTAGAAGCCAACCATGTCTTGTAAATCGGTAAAAATGTGGTACGGGGTACGCACGTGTTTGGATAGTCCTACGAACAGGTTTACTGCCAACATATCAAGGAATCTCATGGGTCGCTTCCCAAAGATTCACCGATGACGTTTGACTCGAACATAATTAATCTGGGATTAATTATGAGAGAGAGAAAATTAATCTGGGATTAATTGCGGAAAGAATTTATCTGGGATAAAATTCGATTAGAAGAGAAAGAACGATTAATTTGGAATTAATCGATTAAGTAATATATTTGAATTATTAATTGAAATTAGATTTCAATGCGGAATAAAAATTATATTTTAATTCGGGCAAATGAATTAATTTAGAATCAATTCGTAAGCGACTTTAATATTAAATTATGTCGCAACGGTAAATTCGTTAATTCGGAATTATACGAACCTGGGCCTGAGCGAAGTTGCGTGTTGGATTGTTCGACTTAAATTCAGAATTTACAAGTGGTGGGACCCACTTGACTTACATCACATATTTGACTAGTGATGGAAGTTGTCAAGGTTGAGTGTAAGCATTAGATTGTTTGTTTTTCACTCAATTAAAATCCAACACACTTTGTCATTTTGGAATGACATATACCAACTTGATTTTTTGAAAATGGTAATTGATTTTTGAAATCAAATACACAACACAAAAAAAAACTCTCTCTCTTCTTTTTCTTAGCAATGCCGAGACCTTCCTCCCTCTCCATTTGAGATTTTGTTTTCAAAATTTCAAGTGATCTAGCACTTCCAAGAGTCATTCAAGGTGATGAAAAACCAATCCTAGAGTTTGGAACACAAAGAAAGGACTTGGAGCTCTTCATCAACATCACAAGTTTTGAACTTCATACTTCCATCAAATCCGCTCAATATATATTTTTCTGCAACTTCTTTGAGTATTCACACACATATCATAATTAGAGATCATTGGGATATTCTAGGAACACTAAAATGGTATTAAAAACCAATTCTAAACATGATATGAGTTTAGGGTTTATATACTGTAATTTGGGGTTTTTATGTTTTGAGCATGATTTCTTCCAATTGATTGTTTGGTTGAGCTTTGACGATGATGAATTAAATTTATGCATCTTAGGAATTGAGAAAATGAATTGGATAAATTTTTCCCTAAATTCCTAGCCTTGGCCGAAACTATGACCCTAGTGTATCATGTTTATTTTTTGATTTTAGACCATTGGATGTGTTTAAAGCATGAGATAAATTGATTGTTGATTTAATTGGATTGAAATCAATTTGATTGAAATTTTTTCCCATATTTCTGTGACTATAAGAAGCATGTATAGATTAATTTTGCTTCAATTTGTGTTGGACATGAGTTGATTAAATTAAAGCATGATTAGTTAGTTTAAGTGATGTTTTGGAAATATTGGTTTAACTAATTAATTATGGCTATTACACTTTAATTAAAATTAATGTGAAATTTTGAATTTTGTATTAATTAAAATTAGTCTTTAATTTTGAATTGGGCTAATATTGTTGTATTTGGGCTTAATGGGCTTGGTTGAGCCAAGCTTGGTTTAAGACAATTGGATTGGATCCAAATTGGGCCTAAAACCATTCCATAAAGTCCAAATATAATAATTGGGTCTTTTAATAATTTAATTGGGCCTAATTGGCCTAAATTGATTTTTGGCAAATAGGGTGATTCCTAAATTTGGCATTGGCATTTGGGTATGATCCATATTGGCCAAAGCCCATGCCTTAAGAATTAATTAAAAGCCCATTGGACTTTAATTAAATTGACATTGGATGTAAATTGGGCCTTTGACACCCATTTGGATTTGATTTAGATTCTAAGTCTAAAAGACACATAAATAAGTGTAATTATTTAATTTGGAATTAAATTAGAATTATTATTGAATACAAATTAAATTGGATTTAAAATTATAGTTCGATATAATTAAAGAATACGTACTTTGACTCGTGCAAATCAAATCGTTGTTTGAACATTGGATGGTCATTTATTTAATGATTAATTAATTGGATTAGATTGATTGTATAACATACTTTGTGTGAATACATGGATGTATTGTATGAATAATGTATATCAGATGGATATTAGAAGGGTGAGGGTTTTTTTGGAAATTATTGTAATAAATTTAGAATTTATCAAATTGGACCTGCGCGTCTAGCCTTTTATCTCTTGACTCTTTGTATTTATCTTCTCACCAATTCCCCTCAATGTTAATGAGGTTTCTTTATTGTATTATGTAATTGGGTAGAAGTTAGAAGAGTCCTAGCGGGAGAGAGGAAATGGAGAGATTTATTCTAGGAACAATTTGTTAAATATTCATCCTCATATCATTATTATTTATTCCGCGCCTTATTATGCTTTTAGAATGCATGCTTAAGGGTGTATGATGAGACCTATTCAAAGATAATAATTTGGTTGCCAATTTACGCAAAAAAAAACCCACAATACAATATTAAGCGTTTTCCTTTCATTGAGTGGTTCTCTCTCAAGATCCAAGATTGGCATTGATTTGTTGGCCAAAGTCAAGATCAATGTCCATCGCGGATGTGCTTGAACCACGAAAGCTTTGTTCTATATCATATGTCTTGGGCGGTTGTGATTTGTTGGCCAAAGTCAAGGTCACTTCTAGTTCATCGACGTGGATTACGAAGCTTTCCCACTGTCAATAGGTCCCGCTTAACTGGAATCATTAAGCTTGTTGAGCCAAAGCCAAGGCTTAGTTGATTCAGAGGAAAATGTTAGGAAATATATTGGATATATTGACATATATATTGTATATATGTTTCGGACTTGGAGGTCCACCTACCGGATCTAGGAATTGGATGAGATCCAACTGATCTTAGAGATCTACCTAGTTACATATCATACAGCTTGTTGGCCAAAGTCAAGGTTGTGTGTATTTAACGGGATCCTAGCCCACTAGGAAACTAGGTTTCCTGAGTACTCAACAGAGGGTTAGAGGCTCGCCGAAAAATAGTGGGAGGCCAGTATTGAATTTTTAATTTCGTTCAAATACTTGCCAAATACGCACTTTCAAATTATTTTCGTCATTTTATATATTTATTTCAGTTAGACTAATATTTTATTATTTTTTTGTAACAGTTGGACTGTACCCAAAATCGTTAATTGAATAGTTAGACTATTGCAATTAAGATGGCTGGAAAGGTCAATGTTAGAGACATTTTCATGAGCGAAAATGTCTTTAATGGTGCAAACTTTCCTGACTGGGATATGAACCTCAGGATTGTCCTGGGGGCTGAGAGATTGCTCTATATGATAGAGAGACCTCTTGGGAAGACTCACAGTGATGATAACTCAACTGCTCAATCCGTCATACTTGCTGCAATGAACCTACAATTTCGTCGTCAAACTAATGGATTGGATCGCTACGAAATGATGTTGAAATTGAGGGACCTTCACCGATCTAACATTAGATCGTAGAGATACGAATTACAGAAGAAGCTCTTTCACTCTCGCATGTCAGAGGGTACATCTGTTGAGCACCATGTATCACAAATGATTGTTGACATCGAACAGCTGGGACATCTAGGCATAGTCTTCGAGGCTGAGACTTCCATAGATTTGATCTTACAGTCTCTTCTTGACAGCTGGAGCGGGTTTATCATGAACTATAATATGATGAACCAAGAAAATACTCTAGGAGAGTTGATGGAAATGATGAAAGAGGTAGAAAAAGAGCTTTTGAAGGGCAAAAAGTGTGAGGCGTACTTCTCTTCGACATCTCAGAATGCCAAGGCTTGGCCGAAGGCTTTGGAGGTGTGAAGAAGACGAAAAAGAGAAAAGGTAAGGCCAAATCATCAAAGTTTTCTGGGAAGGCAAATGACAAATCCCAAGTTGTCTGCCTACAGTGTGGAAAACGGGGTCACTAGAAGCGTGACTTCCGTGAGTACAAGGCGCACATGAAGGAAGTGAAAGCGGGCAAGGCACCAGCTTCAGGTATGTTTGTTATTGAAATAAACATGTCTACTTCCAGTTTTAAAAATTGGATTTTTGATTCTGGTTGTGGTACTCATATATATACTGATGTGTAGGATCTGCAGATTAGCAGGAGAATGGCTTCAGGAGAGATCGACCTCCGAGTTGGAAATAGGACTAGAGTCGCCATTTTGGCTGTTGGGACCTATATTTTGGAACTGCCCTCGGGGCATGTACTTAATTTATCAAACTACTATTATGTACCTAGTTTGACTAGAAACATTATATTTGTATCTTGTTTAACCCAATGTGGGTATACTTTTGTATTCAGAAACACCCAGTGTTTTGTTTATAAAAATGATTTTGAGATACGTAGTGTTAATGTTAATAATGGTCTTTATATTTGGAATATAAATCAATCTCAAGCATATAACATGACAAACAAAAGGCTTAAATTAAGTAACAAATATGAAACTTATATGTGGCATTGTCGTCTAGGACATATTAACAAAACTCGTATATCCACACTTTCGAAGAGTGGATACTTGGACGGATTTGATCCAAATTCATATGAAGTCTGTGAATCTTGTTTATTAGGCAAAATGCCTAAAACACCTTTTAACGGTAAAGGTGCACGTGCCATCGAACTGTTAGCCCTCGTTCATAATGACGTATATGGGACCATGTCTAGCCAGGCTAGAGGTAGATATGAATACTTTGTAACCTTTACGGATGATGCATCGCATTATGGTTATGTGTATCTTATGAGACACAAGTCAGAAAACTTTGATAAATTCATAGAGTTTCGACACGAAGTAGAAAAACAGACTGGAAAAAGTATTAAAACATTACAGTCGGACTGTGGTGGAGAATACTTAAGCAATGAGTTTCTAGATTACTTGAAAGAGTATGGTATTCTTTCACAATGGACTCCTCCCAGAACATCTTAATTAAATGGTGTGTCCGAATGGAGAAACCGAACGTTGTTAGACATAGTAAGGTCTATGATGAGTCGTACTGAACTACCAATTTCCTTATGGGGATATGGATTGAACAGTGCAATACTTATTTTGAATAAGGTTCCGTCAAAGTCTGTTCAACAGACTCCATATGAAATATGGACAGGAAAGAAACCAGGTTTCTCATTCCTAAAGATTTGGGGTTACTGGGGATACGTTAAACGTTTGTATGGTACCAAACTAGAACCCAAATCGGATAAGTGCCTATTTGTAGGTTATCCTAGGGAAACCAAAGGATATTACTTCTACCACCCACAAGAGAACAAAATATTCGTTGTTCTTCATGCGGTTTTCCTCGAAAAGGAATTCCTAAATGCAGTGGTAAGTGGGAGGAAAGTAGAACTCGATGAAAATCATAGTGATACTGTTCCTGGCACCGACACCCAAACGGAACACGAACAGTTCATCAGGGACAAGACTGTACCACAATCTTCGAATACATAAGAACTGCGTAGATCAGAGAGTGTTAGAAAACAACATGAGAGGTATGGGTTTCTGATCTCACCTCACATAGATATTAATCTTATTGAGGATAATGAGTCGGCTACGTATGAGGAAGCGATACAAGGTATCGACTTTATTTTATGGCAATAAGCCATGAAGTCCGAAATGGATTCCATGTATACCAACCAAGTTTGGACACTGGTTCATGCACCAGAAGGCGTAAAGCCTATTGGTTGTAAATGGGTCTTCAAGAATAAGACTGACATAGATGGCAACATACAAACGTACAAAGCTAGGCTTGTAGCGAAATGGTATCGTCAACGACATAGTGTCGATTACGATGAACTCTTTTCACCTGTTGCCATGATTAAATCCATTCGGATAATGCTTGCTATTTCTGCATATTTCGATTATGAAATATGGCAGATGGACGTCAAAACCACTTTTCTTAACGAAAACCTTTTGGAGGATGTTTATATGCAACAGCCTGACGGTTTTGTCATACCAAAACATGTAAACAAGGTTTGCAAGTTAAATCGATCAATTTATTGATTGAAGCAAGCATCACATTCATGGAACCAACGTTTTGATGAGATTATAAAAGAATATGACTTCATTCAAAACGAGGATGATCCTTGTGTATATAAGAAGGTTAGTGGGAGCGCACTGACATTCATTGTCCTTTACGTAGATGATGTAATGCTTATTGGAAATTTCATTCCCATGCTACAATCGGTGAAAGCTTGGCTTTCATTAAAATTCTCCGTGAAAGATCTCGGAGAAGCAACTTTTATTATAGGAATAAGGATCTATTGGGATAGATCTAGAAAGCTGCTTGGACTCTCCCAGAACTCATATATTGATAAAGTGTTGAAGAGATTCAATATGGATCAGTCTAAGAGGGGACTGTTGCCAGTGTCATATGGCATCTCTCTATCTAAGGACATGTGTCCTAAAACTCCAGATGAGAGAGACAACATGAGTCGGATCCCTTTCGCTTATGCAGTCGGATCGATCATGTATGCCATGATATGTATGCGACCTGATGTCTCGTATGTTTTGAGCATGTGTAGTCGCTATCAGGCCGATCCAGGTGATGGTCACTGGGTTTCGATTAAGAACATCCTTAAGTATCTTAGAAGAACTAAGGATGATTTCTTAATCTATGGAGATTGAGAACTTGAGGTAACTGGGAGAACAACGGAGCAGAGAGATGGAAATCTTCCAAGCAAGAGACTGTTGTCGATTCAACAACAGAAGCAGAATATATCGTTGCTGCTGAGGCAGTAAAAGAGGCAGTTTGGATATATGAATTCCTAATTGGATTAGGAGTAGTTCTGTTAGCAGCTGAGCCTGTTCCTTTGTATTATGACAATAATGGGACGATATCACAGACTAAGGAACCACAGTCTCATCAACGAACCAAGGATGTACTTCGACGTTTCCATTTGATTTGTGAGATCATACATCGCGGTGATGTAAAGATCGAGAAGGTCGCATCAGATGACAACATTGCAGATCCGCTGACGAATGCTATTTCTCAACCAAAGTTTGAGCGACATGTACATAGCTCAAGTATTAGATACTTGAGTGATTGGCTATAGGCTAAGTGGGAGACTGTTGGACAATTATAAACCATAGCATCACTATTTGTAAAAGACATTGTGGTTTTTGTACAAATTAACTATGTGACAAAGGAAATTATTATTTTATCATTTTGTAATTAGATTACTTGAATATATAAATGATAAAAATCCTTATGATTAGTTCCCGATTAATAAGATATGAGACAATATCAATCCACGAAAGGTTTAATGTTTAAATATCCATAGTCGTAGTATTGTCGGGACTGGACATCGATAATCAGGAATAAGCTAGTATTACACTTATGCACGTTATGGAAGCGTAATGGTATAGTTCTCATATATTTGGGTATTGGATACTTATGCAAGTGTAATAGGAGGTTCTGTTTACCAATGGTACGGAAACAACTTTGCTCTGGATAGACCTCTCGGAATCTCATTGGTAGTATGACTATGTGTCTATGCGAATCCGAATCATTGTAGGTGTATTTGGTATTAACCTGAGACTTGCATTGCTAATACTTGTGACAATCAGTACGCTTTGGTTTTGGTCGTCCGGTACTTTGACAGGTTCTGTGTACGCCTCTTCTGGGTTTATTGAGAATCGTAGTGTATTGGGTGTGATGTCAAGATGGAAGTGTCACTTCAGTCATATGGAGATGATGATAACGTAGGCATACAAAACTGGTACTCTAATATGTTGCAACTATCGGGATAATTTGACAAGGTCATGATTATCTGATTAAAGAGACTAGTTGCTAGTGATTCATATATGCTTCGTATGAGGCAGACACAATTCCAGCCCTAGCCCTAGCATGTGACAGATCTGGATCGTAATACACAATACTTAGTATACTATGCTTGATAAAGATAATGTATTCCTTAAAAGAATATTTCTGGAGAATTGGGTAGGCATGGTGCTTTGCTAGAAGCCAACCATGTCTTGTAAATCGGTAAGAACGTGGTACGGGGTACGCACGTGTTCGGATAGTTCGACGACCAGATTTAGTGCCAATATATCCAGGAATCTCATGGGTCGTTTCCCAAAGATTCACCGATGACGTTTGACTCGAACAGAATTAATCTGAGATTAATTATGAGAGAGAGAAAATTAATCTGGGATTAATTGCGACAAGAATTTATTTGGGATAAAATTCGATTAGAAGAGAGAGAACGATTAATTTGGAATTAATCGATTAAAATATATATTCAATATATTAATTGAAATTACATTTCAATGCGGAATAAATTAGATTTTAATTCGGACAAACAAATTAATTTAGAATCAATTCGTAAGCGACTTTAATATTTAATTATGTCACAACGGAAAATTCGTTAATTCGGATTTAAACGAACCCGGGCCCGAGTGAAGTTGCGTGTTGGATTGTTTGACTTAAATTCAGAATTTACAAGTGGTGGGACCCACTTGACTTACACCACAGATTTGACTAGTGATGGAAGTGGTTAAGGTTGAGTGTAAGCATTAGATTGCTTGTTTTTCACTCAATTAAAATCCAACACACTTTCTCAATTTGGAATGACATATACTAACTTGATTTTTTTAAAATGGTAATTGATTTTTGAAATCAAATACACAACACAAAAAAAAAACTCTTTCTCTCCATTTTCTTAGTAATGCCGAGAGCTTCCTCTCCCTTCCATTGAGATTTTGTTTTCAAAATTTAAAGTGAGCTAGCACTTTCAAGAGTCATTCAAGGTGATAGGGAAACCAATCCTAGAGTTTGGAACACAAAGAAAGGACTTGGAGTTCTTCATCAACATCAAAAGTTTTGAATTTCATACTTCCATCAAATCCGCTCAATGTAAGTTTTTCTACAACTTCTTTGAGTATTCACACACATATCAAGATTGTAGATCCTTGGCATGTTCTAGGAACACTAACATATAATGCTTGTGTGTATTTTTAAGTAATAAAATGGAATACCATATTCTATTACGAGTTCAGAGAAAAAAATCACAGAAAAATCATAGTCCGAAAGCCCAGAAATGGGTAGAAACGGTTTCAGTGAGCGCGTACGCAGTGTGCACGAGCACTATTCACATGTGCAGTGCACGCATCCACTGTTCACTTGCTGAAGCATTATTTTTTTTCCTTCATCACCTCTTTATTCCAAATATTTGATGAATTGGATTTTCACCCAATTAATTTCAAACATTCCCTAAACACTCCAAAATCTAATTTTTAGCATCAAAACGAATATCAACTTATGTTATAAAATAAAAATAAATGTATTATATATACATAGATGCATTACTGTAACGCAACTTTCATAATTTTAATTAACATTAGGAGTGGGTGATTTTGAAAAATTTTCTCTGACCTTTATCAGAAAATACTTTTTTGGAAACGACTCATAGACGGTGGACCTAGTGTTGGTTTGTTGGGCCTAAGTGTTATAGAATTGGGAATGACCATATTCTCCAACAAAATAACTAGCCAAAATCCATGCCCAATAAGAATCAAACATTTAGGCCCAAGTCCTCAACTTTTCGAGATAATTCCACAACCTTCAAGGTTTTACTTAACATTTTGTGATTAAGACAAAAAGAAGAAAAAAAACAAAAGCTTCATTTTTCTCCCTCTTGGCCGAAAATCACCATAAGAGGGAGAGTGGGAATTTCTTTCATCCCTTAGCAAGATACCAAGGGAAACACAGACTATTTTACTTCAAGTAAGTCCAAGTAAGGAAAATGGATGCTTAGAGACTCTATTGGTGGGCAAATAATTTGAATTAAGGTAAGAAAAACTTAACCCAAATCTTGGAATTTTGAGTATTGAGGAGTGGATGTTGACTGATAGTAGTGGGATTATTGATGTTTGTTGGGTTGAGAAGTTCATGTTTGGGAAAGTTTTAGGTATCTCACCCTACTTGAAGCACTAAGTAAGGATAATGGAATTTGGGGATGTTGGGATGTTAGGTACTTAGTATAATAGTAAATTTAGTGTTGGGAATCGCTTTTTGTTGAATAAAAATGGAAGTTGTGGGCTTGATTATTGAAAAGGTGAAAATTGGCCATGGAAATGGCCGAGCGTTGCGACCCCATTAGGCTAGCATCGCGACACATAATGAGGCAGAGCCTCTATTTCAGACCTTATGATAGAGCGTCACGATGCTATTGGGCCAGCGTTGCAATGCGTATCAAACTAGAGCCTATATTTTGGTTCTGATTTATGGGAGTCACGACAAGCATGAATGTCGCGACGCGTGGCACTTAGTGTTGCGACACATAATAAAAGTTGCTTTCTGCCTCCACCCAACCTAGGTGGGAATCACGACGTGCAAATCTTGGCGTCGCGATGCGTGACTTTTTTGTTTAAAAAATTAATTAGCCATTTGCACTTTATTCAATAGGTTAGAGGACACCCTATGGGACTCATACCAATGTAGGAACAATCATGCACGACATATAGAGATGATAATTTAACTGAATTAATAAGTCTAATTTAATTAAAAATCATATCGTATAACTCATATTCTAATTAAGTTTATCCAATATAGATATTTGACATGAGCCACGATCTCCCTCAGCGACATGAAGCGGATTTAACCAAACTTTAAGATATGTGAGTGGACTTTTCTTACCAAGTTGAAGTTTATTTATCATTTTTTGACTCAAGACTTATTTTAAATGTTTTGGGGTGTTAGCCAAATTGAATTCAGTTGCTACATATATAAGAAAGTTTTAAGAAAACTCTTGATTTAAAAGTATGAGTTTTTAGTGATTTTGGAGGCATGGGGGAAAAACCTACCTCAATATGTAACTTGTGGAATTTACGGACAGAAAATGTGTGCACATGTAGTTCAGGACTATGGATGATTGATGCCTCTAGATCCTAGTTCAGGGCTAGGGGGACGTCAATACGTAACACCCCTAGACCCTAGAATCAGGGTAAAGAAGTAGCATGGATCAATGCTCATTTCATTAGTTCAGTTGCTTGGGGGACGGCGATACTAACGGCCCAAGACAACTAGTTAGGCGTATGGGGGATGGTGATGCATAACGCCACCATGCGTCAGGTTTTCTACAGTCCCAGAGATTTTAAACATAAAATATTTCAGAAACAGTTTTCTCCAAAACTGAAAGAAAAGAATTAGTTTCAAAAAAAGGATTTCAAAAGTGATTTAAATTTAAGATAATTTTACTCAATCATACTGATACAGTTTTCTTTGATTTTGTAGTTCCACTCACTAAGTTCCATAGGACTCACCCCATCACTCTCCAGTTCTTTTGCACGATCTATCTTTTGGTGAGCCACACGCAACTTTCGGAGACTTAGTTCGGGGACAAGAGTTATGCTACAGTCACTAGTTACGAAGTCCATAATTTTAGATCTACATTCATCTAGAACGTATTTTTCTGTGATTCCATTTTAATGTATGATAGACATATGATGATAATTTGTATATGATTAGAGTTTTTCAGATATGTACATATTTTATAAATATGCATTTGTGTTAATTCTAATATTATGTGTGTGATTATTCATGTGATTGCATAGTATAATAGTAAAAGTGAGTTTCCTTTTGCATACGTCAGTGGTTTATGCGGCAATAAGATTTGTTGTCTACCGGTAGAATTCTCGGATCGGGGATGTTATAAAGATGGTATCAGCGCATGGTCTAGGGATTCAATCACTGCAATAAGGGAGTAGCGGTGTCTTATATATGTAGTATACCCAGGGTACTACTATATATAAGAGGCTGTTTTCTCTGGTAATGTTGTCCCGATGTATGTCTCATTCTGATTAATCATAACTTCTTTAAGTGAAATTAACCATTTTTCATTTCAATTTCTTAGATATCATGCCACCGAAGGGTAGAACCCAAGCCAGAGGTAGGCCCAAGCGTGTTAAGGTTCCTCGGGGTGAAGATCCAGATTAAAGATCAGTAGTACCTTCCCTTAAGCCAGACAAGGGGCGGAGAGTGGATTCTGTACATGAGGGTGGTGTAGGATAAAATAAAGCAGCACAAGTGGATCAACCTAATGATCCCGTAGCTACAGGTTTACAACAGATTCATCAGTTAGTTAAAGCTTTTGCCCAATTGATTGCCCGTCAGCAGCAGCCACTAGGCCCAGAGCCGAGAACTGTAGATACCACAGTTAATGTTCCACCCGTACCTATACGACATTCAATGGCTCACCAAACAGTAGTTCCTCCAAACAGACCAGATCCTACTACTTTCCAAGCAGGACATTCTATTATACCTCATAAGCCACCTTCAGTAACAATCCAGGTTATGCAGCGACATGAGCTGCAAATGTCCTTACTTAACTTTTGGAAGCTTCATCCTCCTTCGTTCTTGGGAATAGAGTCCTCCCCTGACCCATGTATCTTCATGGAGGAATCAGAATGCATATGTACAGCTTTGAGGTATTCATCGGAGAGGGCAGTTGAGTTAGGTAGTTTTCAGTTGAGGTATTTCACCAACATGTTGGGAAATCTCTAAGTCCCGAGATCGATTAAAGCAATGAAACATAAGTACGAATACATCGAGGAAGTTACGGAATACTTACATCGATCGGTTGAGGCGATGCGGTGGACAACAAAAACTTTTCTACCTCCTCATAGAGTGCTCGGCAGTGGGCTGTTTTTGCAGTTCCAAAATTTTTGGCTTTGGTCCTCCAAGTGTCCTCCTCCATTCGGTCCAAGCTCCAAGCTTTAGGGTGGTGATTCCAAGCTCACAAGTTGGTTTCCCTATCACATTAGTATGCCTCTTTGTGTGCTAGCACCTTGATGATTTGCCACAAATCATCCTATTACTTGTTATAGTTTTCGGCCAAGCCAAGAAAACAAGAAGAAAATGGTTTCAAAAACCAAAAGGGAGAGAAGGAGAAGAAAGCCTCATGGCCGAATGCATAAGGGAGAGAGAAAGAAGAATTTTGTGTTTTGTAGATATAATACACAAAACCAAAAATTCAAATATAAAAAAATATTGATAAATGTCTTTCAAGCTTTCAAAAGCTTTTCAACCACTTACATCAATCATGAATAGTGACTGGTGTCAATCACTCCAAGTGAAAGACATCTATCACTTGATTGACGAATGATGTGATGCTAGATGTGACTTACGGATCCCACTTCGATTCTAAATGAGAATGCTTCCGCAAACACTCCCGGGCTCGGATTCGCTAATTCTGAATCAATGAATTTTCCGTTGCGACGTAATTAAATCAAATTTAATTAAATAATTATGCCTAGAAAAATTAATATTCACGTCGCTTATGAATTAATTCTAAATTAACTCGTTCGGCCGAATTAAAATCCGATTTTAATTCCGCGTCGAAATCCAATTTCGTTTAATATATCGAATATATTAATTTATCGATTAATTCCAAATTAATCGTTCTCTCTTCGGGAAGCGACCCATGAGATCCCCGAATATGTTAGCAGTAAATTCAATCATCGGACTATCAGAACACGTAAGTACCTAGTACTACGTTTGTACCGATTTACAAGACAAGGTTGGCTTCATGCAAAGCGCCATGCCTACCTAATTCTCCAGAAACATCCTTAAAGGAATATGTGATCTATATCAGGCGTAGTATACGTAGTATTGCATATTTTGATCCAGTATCAGATGTCACGTGCTAGGCTTGGGGCTGGAAATGTGTCTGCCCCGTACGAAACATATATCGGATCTCTGGTAACTAGTCTCTATAATCAGATAATCATGACCTAGTCATATTATCCCAATGACCGCTGTACATTAGAGAACCAGTTCCGTATCCTACGTGACCATCATCTCTACTATGACTGGAGTGATACTTCTGTCTTGACATCACACCCAACACACTACGATTCTCAATATACCTAGCAGAGGCGTACACAGAACCTGTTAAAATCCTGGACGACCTAAAACCAAAGTATATTGATTGTCGCAAGTATTAGCGGTGCAAGTCTCAAGTTAAGACCAAATACACCTTCCCAGATTCAGACTTCCATAGACACATAGTCATACTACCAATGGAAGCTGTTTTCCGTACCAACGGTAAAACACAACCTCCTACTACACTTGCATGACTATCCTATACCCAAATATATGAGAACTATGCCGTTATGCCCTCATAACGCGCACAAGTGTAATACTAGTCTATTCCACATTATCGATGTCCAATCTCGATAATACTACGACTAGGGATATTTATTGATTAAACCTTTATGGATTGATACTGTCTCATATCATCTCAATCCAGGAACTAATCATAAGGACCTCTTATCATTTATACATCTTGGTGATCTAATCACAAATGATAAGAGAGCAATTTCCTTTGTCACATAGTTAATTTGTACAACTACACCATGATCTGTACAAGATGCTCCTCGACTGACATGGTTGAGTTCAGTATAGCTTTTGTATCCAGATTTTTACCGCAAAGTATCAGAGATGCTAGATTCAGGGAGAGCATATGACAATTTCTGAGTAAGATATATGATTTACTTGATTGTCTCGATATGCCCCACATTTAGTCAGTACAGAGAAGATGAAGCTGATTAGGTTTTTTTAATGGGCTTAGAGATTTATTATTTCGCTCCATTCATTTCACATAGACTACTACCTATACTGATGTTTTAGATGCAGCTCTACGATTTGAGGCACGAGTTAAATAGAGACAAGTAGAAAGGGAATCGTGAAAGAAACTGAGATTAGAGGAAAGGGTTAGGCAACAGTAGAGTGGCCCTAGTAGACGGCAGCAGATGTCAGCTCCACCTACTACACGTAGAGATATGGGCTCAGTCCAAGGAGGTCAGGATCATAGACTGACTCAGAGTGCCACCTCTCTAGCAGTTTCTTCTCCCTCGGTGGCCCATCCAGGGCGAGGTCTTTTGTTATGTTTGATATGCGGGCAGACTCATTCGGGGGCTTCTTGATCTTGGATTAAGGGTTGTTATCGATGTGGACAGATGGCTAATCTGTAGAGAGACTGTCCAGTACCAGCATACTAGTTTCCATCTTTCAATATCTCTCCATCTACCTCAGCCACAGCCTAACATGAGTGTAGAAGGAGGAGAGTAGAGACTTGTGAGTAGAGGACATGTGGTATGAGGAAGGGGACAATCAGTAGGTGATCGTGGATAGGCTTCCTCCAGTAGAGCTAAGAACAGGGTGTATACCCTCACACCCCGGAAGGTGCATGCATCCAATGCAGTCATCATCGGTACATTATTGATTGGTTCTGTGCAAATGATGGTGTTATTTGCTGTGGGCGCTACACACTTTTTTATGGCACTGTGCTTTGTAACTCAGTTGGCTAGAGATACCGAGCCTGTAGATTCACCTATCATCATAGCTACACTAGTAAGAGGTCCCATAGAATATACGAAGGGTGTGAAACATTATTCTGTAGATATTGATGAGTATAATTGTTATGTCAATCTAAAAGTATTGAGCATAATGGGCTTCAATGTCATATTGGGGATGAACTAGTTAGCCATGCACCATACAGTATTAGATTATTGGGAGAAGACTGTTACATTACATATTCCCAATCAATCTGTTAGGGTCTATCAGGGGGATAAAAGTGTAGCACCTCAAAATTTAATTTTAGCAATGCAAGCATTTAAGTTACTATAGAGGAGAAACATGGGTCATTTGGCTTATGTGATAGATAGTAGAGTGGAAAATATAGGCCTTGAGTAGATTTCGGTGGTAGAGAGTATCCCTATGTATCCCCAGATGAGTTGCTAGGGTTATCGCAGGACAGAGAGATTGAATTTTTTATAGATATAGTACCAGACACACACCTTATATCAATTTCCCCGTATCGGATGGCCCCTAGAGAACTTAAGGAGTTGAAGTCGCAGTTGCAAGACTTTTTGGATAAGGTTTTTATTCACCCTAGAGTATCCTCGTGGGGTGCTCCGGTGTTATTTGTGAGGAAGAAGGATGGGATGCTACAGTTGTGTAAAGATTATCGACAGTTGAGTAATGTGACAATCTAGAATAAATATCTGCTACGGGGATTGATGATCATTTGATTAGTTACAAGGGCACATTATTTATCAAAAATTGATCTACAATAAGGTTATCATCAATTGAAGAATAGGGAGAGTGACATCTCGAAGACAGCTTTTCGGACTAGATATGGACATTACGAGTTTTTAGTTATATCCTTTGGTTTGACCAATGCCTTGCGGCGTTTATGGACTTGATGAATAAGGTTTTTAGACCCTTTTATAGATCAGTTTGTAATAGTTTTCATTGATTACATTATGGTCTATTCATGCAATGAGCAAGAGCATGTAAGGCATTTGTATTAGGTGTTACAAACACCGAGAGAACATAAGTTGTACGCCAAGTTCTCAAAGTGTAAGTTTTGGTTCACTAGTGTGGTATTTTTGGGGCACATGGTATCGAAGGAAGGGATTGGAGTAAATTCCCAGAAGATTGAGGCTATTCAGAACTAGCACCGACCTAAAAGTGTGACAGAGATTCATAATTTCTTGGGGTTAGCAGGGTATTATAGGAGATTCATAGAGAATTTTTCCAGAATAGCTACTCCGTTAACATGAATAACTTTGAAGAATGTGAAGTTTCAATGGTCGGATGCTTGTGAAAAGAGATTTCAGGAACTCAAACAATGATTGACTACTGTTCATGTTCTTACACTGCCAGCGGAATCATGAATATTTACAGTTTATTGTGATGCTTCTAGAGTAGGATTGGGATATGTGTTGATTCAGAAGGGAAGAGTTATTGCTTATGCTTCCAAACAACTAAAACCCTATGAAAAAAATTACCCCACTCATGATTTGGAGATGGCTGCAATAAGTTTTTCTCTGAAGATATGGCAGCATTATTTGTATGGTGAAAAGTTTGAAATCTTCACCGATCACAAAAGCCTTAAATATATCCATAGTCAAAGGGAGCTTAATTTAAGACAGAGACGATGGATAGAGTTATTGAAAGATTATGGATGTTCCATTCAGTATCATCCCGATAAAGCTAACGTTGTAGTTGATGCCTTAAGTAGGAAGTCTAATGGGAGTTTAGCCCATCTTCTAATTGAGAAATGACGTCCTGCTAATTAGATGCAAAAATGTATACTGGGTGGAGTGAATTTTCAAGTGACAGCTCAGTGAGCAGTATTAGCACAGATACAGGTTCAATCTACCCTCATAGATGAAATCAGAGTTTCACAGGAAGCAGATCCTGAAATGTAACAAATTAAAAGCAGGTTGACGTAAGGTACGGTAGAGGAGTATCATATAGACAATGAGAATCTCATCAGAAAGTAGAATATAATTGTTGTTCCCCCTGTTCAAGAGTTGAAACATTCATTATTAGACAATTCCCACACTTCATCTTATACCATGCATCCTAGGATCACTAAGATGTACCATGACCTTAAGAATTTTTGTTGGTGAGGTGGAATGTAAAAGGATGTAGTAGAGTTTGTTACAAAATGCCTCACTTGTTAGTAGGTTAAGGTAGAACACCAGAGACCAGCAGGGAAACTTCAAATTTTAGACATTACAGAGTGGAAATGGGAAAGGATTACTATGGATTTTATAGTCGAGCTTCCTCGTACTTCAAAAGGGGTACGATTCTATATGAGTAATTGTAGATAGATTGACTAAATCTGCATATTTCCTTCCAGTAAGAACCAATTACACATCAGCTCAGCATGCCAAACTATATTTGGATGAGATAGTGTCGTTTCATTGAGTACATATCTCAATAATTTCTTATCGAGGTTATCAATTTACGTCCAAGTTTTGGCAATCATTTCAGGAGGCTTTGGGTTCCCAGTTACGCTTTAGTACAACCTTGTATCCTCATACTTCGGGCATGTGTTATTGATTTTGAGGGTAATTGGGATTAGCATTTGCCACTTATAGAATTTGTCTAAAACAATAGCTATCAAGCTAGTATTCAAATGTCACCATTCGAAGCTTTGAATGGTAGGAAGTGCAGATCCCTAGTTGGATGGTTTGAAGCTGGAGAGCAAAAGTTGATGGGACCTGATTTGGTACAAAATACGGTGGAGAAAGTAAAGTTAATCAGAAAAAAGGATGAGTATAGCTCAAAGTCGCCATAAAAGTTATGCAGATCACCAGATGAAGGACTTGGAGTTTCAGGTGGGAGACTTTGGGTTCTAAAAGTATCTTCTTTCACGGGAGTTAGGAGATTCGGCAAAAAAGGTAGGCTCAGTCCTAGATACATTGGGCCATTTCAGATACTTCGGAGAGTTGGAGGGAGAGCTTATGAATTGGCACTTCCACCCAGCATAGATATAATACACCCAGTTTTCCACGTGTATATGCTTTGAAAGTACCTACATGATGAATCTCATGTATTGGAACCCCAATCAGTCGATATCCATCAAGACTAATCCTATTGGGAACAACCAATAAGTATAGTGGGTAGAGAGACGAGAAAGCTACGATCTCGATGGATTCCCTCGGTCAAAGTGGTTTGGCAACTCCATAAAAAACATGAGTACACATGGGAACCAGAAGAAACCATGAGAAAGCAAAACCCCAAAATGTTCACAGAAGAAGGTACGCTTCATATATTTAAATGTATTGATTCCAGGATGAATCATTTTAAGGGGGGAGAATTTATAACGACCCAACATTCATAATTTTAATTAACATTAGGACTAGTTGATTTAGAAAAAATTTCTCCGACCTTTATCAGAAAACTTTTCTTTGGAAATGACTCAGAGACGGTGGACCTAGTGTTGGTTTATTAGGCCTAAGTGTTCAAGAATTGGGAATGGCCATATTCCATAACAATTTAACTAGCCAAAATCCAAGCCCAACAAGATTGAAACATTTAGGCCCAATTCCACAAACTTCAAAGTTTTACTTAACATTTTGTGATTAAGACAAAAAGAATATAAAGAAACAAAAGCTTCATCACCCCCTGGTCGAAAATCACCATTGGAGAGAGAGAGGGAATTTCTTTCATCTCTTAGCAAAATCCCAAGGGAAACCAACACTAATTTACTTCAAGCTAAGTCCAAGTAGGGAAAATGGAGGCTTAGAGACTCTATTGGTGGGCAAAGCATCCGAATTAAGGTAAGAAAAACTTAACCCAAATCTTGGAATTTTGAACATTGAAGAGCGGATATTGGTAGTGTGTTGTTGATTGATAGTAGTGTGATTATTGATGGTTTTTGGGTTGAGAAGTTTATGTTTGGGAAATTTTTAGTTATCTCACCCTAGTTGAAGCACTAAGTGAGGATAATGGAATTTAGGGATGTTGGGATGTTAGGAACTTAGTATGGAAGTAAATTCAGTGTTGGGAATTGCTTTTGGCTTAATAAGAATGGAAATTATGGGCTTGATTACTAAAGAGGTGAAAATTAGCCTTGGAAATGGCCGAGTGTCGGGACGCCATTTGGCTAGCGTCGTGATGCGTAACGAGGCAGAGCCTCTATTTCAGACCTGATGATTGAGGGTCGCAATCGGTATCAAACCAGATCCTATATTTTGCTTATACTTTTTGGGAGTCGTGACCCGCGGTACCCAGCATCGCGATGCGCAACAAAAGTTGCTCTCTGACTCGATCCAAACCAGGTGGATGTCACGACGAGCACACCTTGGTGTCGCGACGTATGACCATTTTGTTTAAATAATTAATTAGACATTTCCACTTTATTCAAGAGGTTAGATGACACCATATGGGTCTCATACCAATAAAGGAACACTCATGCATGTCTTATAGAGATGATAATTTAACTGAATTAAGAAGTCTAATTTAATTTCGAATCATACCTTACAACTCATATTATAATAAAGTTTATTCAATATAGATATTCGATAGGAGCCGCAATCTCCCTCAGCGACGTGAAGTGGAGTTTACCAAACTTCAAAATCTGTTACTGAAATTTTCTTGCCAAGTTGAAGTTTATTTATCGTTTTTAGACTCAAGAATTATTTTAAATGTTTTAGGGCATTAGCCAAATTGAATTAAGTTTGTTCACACATAAGATCGTTTTACGAAAACTCTGATTTAAAAGTATGAGTTTTTCGTGATTTTGGAGGCATGGGGGAAAAATCCACCTCAGTATGTAACTTATGGAATTGAAGGACAGAGAACGTGTGCACACGTAGTTCAGGACTAGGGGTGATTGATGCCTCTAGATCCTAGTTCAGAGCTAGGAGGTCGGCGATACGTAATGCCTTTAGACCCTAGTTTCAGGGTCAGGTAGTAGCATGGATCAGGACTCCTGGCTCTAGTTCAGTGGTTTGGGGGATGGCGATATGTAATGCCCCAAGACAACTATTTAGGCGTATGGGGGGACGACGATACGTAATGCCCCCATGCGCCAGGTTTTCTACAGTCCTAGAGATTTTAAACATAAAATATTTCAGAAACCATTTTCTCAAAGTTTGAAGAAAAGAATTAGTTTCAAACAAAGGATTTTAGAAGTGATTTAAATTTAAGATGATTTTACTCAATCATACTGATACAGTTTTCTTTGATTTTGTAGTTCCACTCACTGAGTTCCATAGGACTCACCCCCTCACTCTCTAGTTCTTTTACTGGATCCATCTTCTGGTAAGCCACAAGTAACTTTTGGATACTTAATTCAGGGATAAGAGTTATGCGACAGTCACTAGTTAAAGGGTCCATCATTCCAGATCTACATTCATAAAGAAAGTAGTTTTATATAATTCCATTTTGATGTATGACAGACATATAATGATGATGTGTATATGATGATTGTTTTTCAGATATGTACATATTTTTTTTAATATGAATTTATGTTAATTCTAAGATTATGTGTGTTATTATTCATGTGATTTCATAGTATAATAGTAAAAGAGAGTTTCCTTTTGCATATGTCAGTGGTTTAGGCGACAATAGGATCTGTTGTTTGCCGGTAACATTCTCGGATCGGGGATGTTACAATTACTTTGATTCAAAATACAAACCAACTTAGAATCCCATAAAAAATGACTTGTGAATAATTTTATGTCACTTAAAGGTGGTCAAATGATTCTAGAATGGTAGTCATAGCTCCAAGGTTTTATCTAGAGTTCCAAACTCTAATTTTATTTTTCATATCAAACATGAACATATTTGACCCAGTCACAAGCATATTGTGTTTATGCTTCCAAAGCATCTATACATAATTTATTAACTTAATTTTAACTTCAAGCTACGTAATTATGTATCCAATACATAATACATCATGATATGCTTCACTAATGATAATGACTCACTAATAAAAACATAGTTTTAGAGAAGATCAATCTTACATAGCAAGCTTGATTTCAAGATCCAATCGTCTTCTTCTTATTAAAAATGTAGAGAATTTTCAAAGTTTCTCTTACAAATACTTTATTTAGGTTAATTTTTCTTATGCTTTTCCTTATACTTACCTAATCAAAAACTTGTTCAAGCTTGCCTTTTATAATCAAGCTTTTGCATTTTTAATTAATAAAAGTTGTAATAAATTTTTATGTGAGCTTAATTTAATTTGTCCAAATATGCATATTAGGTGTAACTTAACTTTGTCTACCACTTTGATTTAATCCAATAAAATCTAAATAAAGTTTAAGTACTTGATTTGTTCATTGTCTACCACTTTAAAATAATCCAACTAAATCAAGCCAAATACACTTATTATTATATATTCTTATAATTACCAAAATATCTTCCAATGGTAGAGATATTTATGAAATTACAACCAAATATTTATGTGATTTTTTATTAATCCAATTAATCCTAATAGGACAAGTAAATAATTAATGTTATCAATAATATTTAATAACTTTGATTGATAATTTTAATATTAAATATTATTTATTATTAAACATTATCGGCTACCCAAGTTCTCTTCGAGTACACTTTATATTGTGGGACTCTTTAAGTTCAGACACGTTCGTTATATAAACCTAGCTCATTTGTACGCAATTTGGCTACCTTCAAATTTGTGAAGAAAAAGAACGACCTTTCTAAATGTAGGACACAGAAATCGGCGACGCTGTTCCAGGCTCGCGGCCTAGTTGGGAGTACGGAGTAGCCCACGGGGGAACTAAACCGGAGAAATAACATGGAGTCGCCACCCGGTGTGAACTAGGAAAATGATTTAAGGCCGCACTCACCCCTCGCAAGGGAAGACCTCAAACCGTTGGGTTCGGAATGGTCCCTTAATTATGCCACTTGTAATGAAAATATTTGTGCAATAACTTAACCGTGTCTACGCAACATATATGCCCAAGAGTAACTTAGATATAGTTCACATTCGTCAAAGTAAATACTATGTCTAAGTTTGCATGCTTTAAAAGTAAGTCATTATAACGGCAAGCATACAATATCACACAATGAGCATGTTGAATTATCAAATACAAAGAATAAATAAAATAATCACTTAAACACAAACGTAAACGAAATTCCTAATGCGAAAGCAAAGAACTAAATCATGCATAAAGAAATAACATAATCATATTTAAAAATAAATAACATATTAGACTAAATCATGCTCAAATACATGGTTGGAAAAACGAAATATGTATGTCCCTCAAGTGGTACGTGGAATTATTTCCCAACTACAAACCGCATTACCGTCCATTCAGATTCGGCTACGGAATTTACGTCTAGGTTTCTATCCGATATACCACAAGAGGGAACACATATTCCATTCATCCAAAGGCCACAACATACATCAACAAATGACTCTCTTGCGAAGAAAATAAATAAAATAATCAAAAGCTGAATGAAAATAAATAAGGAAGGTGCCCTCAGGTCTAACCTTTTATGTCACCTTTTGGAAGTGCGTTACACGGCCGTTGGAAGGGTTAATGCTTCGCAACTCCTCCGATTCACCGGTTCATTATTTTCCTTCGCTGTATTGCTATTTTGGGCTGCTATTTTCACTGTTTTTACTACTGTTTTTGCAGCTGTTTTCGCTATTTTCGTGGTGGTTTTAAAGTGCAGTGTTTATGGTAATAAAGAGAGATTTAAAGTGCAGTTTTTTGGTGATTTTTGAGATGTTTTGAAGTGCTGTTTTTTGTGGTTTAAGGGTGCAGTTTGGGGCTATTTTGTGGTGAATGGGGGCTATTTTGGGGCTGTTTTTGGTGTGATTATAGGGCTGTTTAGGCTGCTGTTTTTGTGGAATTTTGGGGGCTGATTTGTGGACTTTTTTGAGGCTGTTTGGAGGTTGTTTGGAGGGGTGATTTTGGCGTGAAAGTGAGGGGGGTTTTGGGGCTGTTTTGGGGCTAAGATTCACGGCAATTGGAGGGTGTGTTGGTGTTGTTCTTGGCGGCAATGGAGGGCTAATGGAGGCTTGTGTTTTTTTTTTGGTGATGAAGGGCAATTCTTTTGTTGGGCGTGAATCCTAGGAATTTTGCAGAGCTTGGTCGTGGATGCACTAGTCTTGAATTTGTTGGTGTAGGCTTCTTTTTATATGCAAAAGGTTGAGGGTTTACCTTATACGAATAGGGAAAGGATTTTGAGTAATTATGGGGGATATCTCATAATTAGTATGTGATAAGGAAAATCTATTTAATTAGGAAGGTAATTGGATTTTATTTGATTTCTTCTCTTTTGATTAGGGATATGATTTGATTTTATTTGATTTGATATTTTTTTAATTAGGGAATGTGATTTAATTGAATTAGGAAAGCATTTGATGAGATTTGATTTGTATCTTTTAATTAAGGAATGTGATTTATCTTGATTTTATCATGTATTTAATGTGTGTTTTTTTGTTATTTTGGGAGGCATGGGCGTGAAGTAGGTGGTGTATGTGTTGGATAATATGACCCATAGCGTCACTATTTGCACAGATCATTGTGTTGTTGTAGCAAATTAACTATGTAATAAGGAAATTGCACTCTCATCGTTTGTGATTAGATCACCATAGATATATAAATGAAGCGAGGTCCCTATGATTAGTTCCTGGATTGAGATGATATGAGACAGTATCAGTCCACGAAGGATTAATCATTAAATATCCCTAGCCGTAGTATTATCGAGACTGGACATCGATAATGCGGAATAGGCTAGTATTGCACTTGTGCGCGTTGTGAGGGCACAACGGCATAGTTCTCATATATAAGTATTGGATACTTGTGCAAGTGCGATAGGAGGTCGTGTTTCAACGATGGTACGGGAAACAGCTTCGCTCTGGATAGACCCTTCGGAATCCATTGGTATTATGACTAGGTGTCTATGGGAGGCGAAATCAAGGTAGGTGTGTATAGTCTTAACCTGAGACTTGCATCGCTAATACTTACGACAATCGGTAAACTTTGGTTTTGGTGGTGGGGGATCTTAACTGGTTCTGTGTTCACCTCTTCTGGGTTTATCAGAGAATCGTAGTGTATTGGATGTGATGTCAAGACGGAAGTGTCACTCCAGTCGTAATGGAGATGATGTCACGCAGGATACGGTATTAGTGCTCTTCAAGTGATGCGCATCCAATCGTGATATTATGACCAGGTCATGAATATCCGATTATAGAGACTAGTTACCAGACATCCGATATGTGTTTCGGACGGGGCAGACACTTATCCAGCCCCAGCCCTAGCACGTGATTATCCGATACTGGGCCAATACGCACAATACAATTGTATACTACGCTTGATACAGATCTAGATATTCTTTAATGAATATGTCCGGAGAACTTGGGAAGACTTGGTGCTTTGCTAGGAGTCGACCTTGTCTCGTAAATCGGTAGAACGTAGTACTTGGTACGTACGTGATTCGGATACTCCGACGACCGTATTTACTGCCAACTTATCCGGGGATCTCATGGGTCGCTTCCCGATAATCCACCGATGACGCACAACTCGCACTCTTGAATAATCTGGGATTATATAGAAGAGAGAGAAAATTAATCTAGGATCAATAACGGAGATATTTTATCCGGGATAAAATGTCGTCTAAAGAGAGAGAACGATTAATTCGGAATTAATCGATGTATTAATATATTCGATATATTAGACGAAATTAGATTTCGACGCGGAATTAAAATCAGATTTTAATTCGGGCAAACGAGTTAATTTAGAATTAATTCGTTAGCGACGTAAATAATAATTTCGCCAGGCGCAATTATTTATTTAAATTCGATTGAATTAACGTCGCGACGTTAGCTCGGTATTTCGGAAATATCGAACCCGAACGCGTGAGTGCACGTGGGCCCACTTTCATTTGGAAACGTGTGGGGCCCACATGACACATGTCATTCTAATGCTTTGCATGTAGATTGTGTACATTGCACTCAATGTCATTGCATGGAGTTTGAGTGTTTGACACTCTAAGCCATTGCATGTGTTGTGTCATAAATTTATTATTAATTTAATAAATTATGGCATAAATATAAATTGATTTTTGGTAAATCATTTTAATTAACATAACACAACTTCTTCTCTCTCAAAATTTCTCTCTTCTCCTCACGCCAAACACAAAGTGTGGACTGTTTTCTTGACTGGTTTGGGCGTGACAATAGGGAAGCAAGAGTTGGGTTTTCATGGTGAAAACCGCAAGTGCTAGCACACTACGAGTCTTGCGAAGGTGGTAGGGAGGTTCACCCATGAGGGGGACTCATCCGACGGAGTTTGGAGCTTCGTTTTGAGACCCGAAACTGCCAAGACAGTGAGCATGGACTGCTGCAGTGGGCTTACAAAGGCAGTACGTTTTTGGGCATGATTCATCTTCAAATCGACATAACCGATCAATGTAAGTATTCCGCTATCTTCGTTGATGTATTCACGCATTATTTCATGTATTGATTTGTTGGGACCTTAGAATAAACCAACAATGGCATCAAGAGCTAATGTTGCAAGCATGAAAAATGTAGGGCTTAAAATTTGGGTAAATGTGATTTGAGCATGATTTGAATAAATTGTTTGTTTGAGTATGTTTTTAACATGTTTAAATTCATTTTGGTTGGACTAATTTGACGAAAATTGATTTGGAATAATTTTCCCCAATTTATTCACCTTGGCCGAATGTATATGCATTTTTGGGTTCTTGGAATTTTTTCATTTTAATTCATTGGATGAGTTATAATGATAAAGGATGATGTTAATTTGAAGTCAATTTGATTGAATTTTGAGTTGAACAAAAATCCCCAAAATCTTACCTTGGCCGAATTGGTGTAATGCCCTAATGTCTTGGTGTTTTTGATTTTGTGACATTGGATGTGTATAGAATCAAATCGGATGGTGATTTGATGTCGATTGTAGGTTCGATTGGATCGAAACCGAATCGGACACAAAATCACCTTCCTTGGCCGAGAGCATGAAAGCATGTAAATGGGTTTGATTTTTCATTATGTGTGTTTGACATGTAATAATGAATTAAGTATGATTAATTGGACTAATTTAGTGTTTTGGAAATGTTGATTTAGTTGATTAATCATATAATGCACTTTTGGTAATTAAATTGTGAAAATTGGATTTTTGGATTTAATTAATTGGGCCTAATTTTGGAAATTAGAATTTAAAGTTGTAATTGGGCTATTGGGCTGATTTATCAAGTTTGGTTTAGGCCAAGTGGATTGGATCCAATTGGGCCCAAAACCTTAACCATAAAGCCCAATTGCTGCTAATGAACCTTTAATGTTCAATTGGGGCTAATGGGCCAAGATTGATTTATGGGCTTATGGGGTAAATCCCGGATTGGACTTTGGTTATCGGTTTGACCCGAGTTGACCAAAAGTCCACGCCTTAAGAAATCAATCAAAAGCCCATTGGACTTTAATTGAATTGACGTTGGACGTTAATCGGTCTTTGAGACGCGTTACGATTAGATTTGGAATTTAAATCGTAAAAGGTTTATTAAATAAAAGTGTAATATTTAATTTTGAATTGAATAGTGAATTAGTATTAAATACATGTTTAAATTAGATTTAATGATGTAGTTTTATTTAATTCATGAATTCGTACTTTGAGTACTTATTCGCAAAAACGAGTTTGACTCGAACAAAATCAATCGTTGTTTGAACATTGGACGATCACTTAATTATCAGATTAATTAATTTGATTAGATTGATTGATAACATGCTTATGTGTGTGAATACGTGGTTGTGTTGAATGAATAATGTATATCGGATGGATATTAGTCGGGTGGGCAATTTTAGAAATTGTTGTAATAAATTCGATTTATTAAATTGGACCTGCGTGTCCAGCCTTATCACCTTCTTTCTCTTTGTATTCTCTTCTCACCTATTCCCCTCTATATATATGAGGTTTCTTTAGAAGTGTAGTGTAACGGGTAGAAGTAGTACAAGTGCTAGCTTGAGTGAGAAAGGGAGAGATTGATCTAGGATCAATGTGTTAAGTATCCATCCGCATATCATTATATTTATTTTCATACTCGCTTTATTATTATTAGAATGCATGTTTAAGGGTGTATGATGATGAGACCTTAACAAAGATAATTAAATTGGTAGCCAATTTGCACGCGAAAATCCCTCAATTTTATATTAGCAAATATCCTTCCATTGAATGATTCTTGTTCGTGTTGGTTAATTCTAAGGTCCCAAGATCAAATCAAGACATGAAATTATGTGTGAACACATCAACGGAGGTAGCGGAATACTCACATTGATCGGTAGAGTCGATATGGAGACGATTCAAGCCCAAAAACGCACTGCCATGTAAGCCTACTGCATGCAGTCCACTGCCTACAAAAACAGAAAATTAAGTGAAGAAACGGAGCTCCTAGCTTCGTCGGATGGATCCCGTCTCATGGTCGAACCTCCCTACCACCTTCGCAAGACTTGTAAGTGTGCTAGCACTTGATTTCTCACCATGAGAAACCACTCTTGCTTCCCTTTAGCTCACGGTTTTTGGCTTCCAAAAACAGTCCACACCTTGTGTTTGGCGTGAGGAGAAGAGAGAAATTGAGAGAGAAGAAGTTTTGTGTTATATTAATTAAAATGATTTACCAAAAATCAATTTATATTTATGCCATAATTTATTAAATTAATAATAAAATTATGACACATAACATGCAATGGCTTAGAGTATAAAACACTCAATTTCCATGCAATAACATTGAGTGCATGTACACAATCTACATGCAATGACATTGAGTACAATGTACACAATCTACATGCAAAGCATTAGAATGACATGTGTCATGTGGGCCCCACACGTTCCAAATGAAAGTGGGCCCACGTGCACTCACGCGTTCGGGTTCGATATTTCCGAAATACCGAGCTTACGTCGCGACGTTAATTCAATCGAATTTAAATAAATAATCGCCCCCGGCGAAATTATTATTTACGTCGCTAACGAATTAATTCTCAATTAACTCGTTTGCCCGAATTAAAATCTAATTTTAATTCCGCGTCGAAATCTAATTTCGTCTAATATATCGAATATATTAATACATCGATTAATTCCGAATTAATCGTTCTCTCTCTTTAGACGATATTTTATCCCGGATAAAAACATCTCCGTTATTAATCCTAGATTAATTTTCTCTCTCTTCTATTATAATCCCAGATTATTCAAGAGTGCAAGTTGTGCGTCATCGGTGGATTATCGGGAAGCGACCCATGAGATCCCCGGATAAGTTGGCAGTAAATACGGTCGTCGGAGTGCCCGAATCACGTACGTACCAAGTACTACGTTCTACCGATTTACGAGACAAGGTCGACTCCTAGCAAAGCACCAAGTCTTCCCAAGTTCTCCGGACATATTCATCAAAGAATATCTAGATCTGTATCAAGCGTAGTATACAATTGTATTGTGTATATTGGCCCAGTATCGGATAATCACGTGCTAGGGCGGGCTGGGGCTGGATAAGTGTCTGCCCCGTCCGAAACACATATCGGATGTCTGGTAACTAGTCTCTATAATCGGATATTCATGACCTGGTCATAATATCACGATTGGATGCGCATCACTTTAAGAGCACTAATACCGTATCCTGCGTGACATCATCTCCATTATGACTGGAGTGACACTTCCGTCTTGACATCACATCCAATACACTACGATTCTCTGATAAACCCAGAATAGGTGAACACAGAACCAGTTAAGATCCCCCACCACCAAAACTAAAGTTTACCGATTGTCGTAAGTATTAGCGATGTAAGTCTCAGGTTAAGACTATACACACCTACCTTGATTTCGGCCTCCCATACACCTAGTCATAATACCAATGGGATTCCGAAGGGTCTATCCAGAGCGAAGCTGTTTCCCGTACCATCGGTGAAACACGACCTCCTATCGCACTTGCACAAGTATCCAATACTTATATATATGAGAACTATGCCGTTGTGCCCTCACAACGCGCACAAGTGCAATACTAGTCTATTCCGCATTATCGATGTCCAGTCTCGATAATACTACGACTAGGGATATTTAATGATTAAACCTTTTGGGGACTGATACTGTCTCATATCATTCTCAGTCCAGGAACTAATCATAGGGACCTCTCTTCATTTATATATCTATGGTGATCTAATCACAAACGATGAGAGTGCAATTTCCTTATTACATAGTTAATTTGCTACAACAACACAATGATCTGTGCAAATAGTGACGCTATGGGTCATATTATCCAACATGTTCAAGATCCGAAGTTGGCATTGGTTTGTTTTTGACCAAAGTCAAGACCTTTGTCAATCTAGGATGTACTTGAATCATGAGAGTTTTGTTGCATATCGGTGTCTTGTCCAAATCGTGATTTTTATTGACCAAAGTCAGATCACTTTTTGTCCAATGACATTGATTACGAAACTATCCTCGTCAATGGGTCCCGCTTAACTGGAATCATTAGGTTTGTGTTTGGCCAAAGCCAAGGCCTAAATGATTCAGAGGATATGGTTAGGAAAATGTAATGGATACATTGACATTATTCATATGTTTCGGACTTGGATGTCCACCTAACCGGATCTAGGAATTGGATGAGATCCAATTGATCTGTGAGATCTACCTAGTTAAATAGCATACAGCTTTTTATTGACCAAAGTCAGGGTTGTGTGTTATTTATTTATAGGATCCTAGCCCACTAGGAAACACGGTTTCCCGAGTACTCCACAGAGGGTTAGAGACTCGACGAAAAATAGTGGGAGGCAAGTATTGAATTTGCAACATTCGTTCGAATACTCGCTAAACACGCTCATTTATATTTTACTCGTCATATTAATCAAAAGTATTAGTCGGACTAATATTTTATGTTGTTTTTAAAAATATATATAGTTGGACTATATACAAACTCATTCAATATATAGTTGATTTTGTAATTGGATTATAGTAATCAATATAATTGAATTAAATGATAGTTGATTTTATAATGGGATTATAGTAATCAATATTAAAATATATATAGTTGGACTATATACAAACTCATTCAATATATAGTTGATTTTGTAATTGGATTATAGTAATCAATATAATTGAATTAAATGATAGTTGATTTTATAATGAGATTATAGTAATCAATATTAAAATTATAGTTGATTAAATAATTGGATTATTGTAATCATTATAATAAATAGTACCTTATTAAAAATTGATTAAATAGTTGGACTATTGAAATCAAGAAAGAATTGAAAGGTTGAATATTTAAAATATATAATCCTTTGATTAAATGTTTTAAATGATTTAATTTTCAATTGGGAATTAATAATAGTTAATTTATTTGATAAAATAACTTATTATGACTAAGCCCATAATTAAGCAAATAGTAGAGCATAAAGTCTTTGGAAGATTTATGTGATGATGACTTTAGTGCTTAATTAATATACTTACAATAAATCTATCTTTAGATTTAAAAGTATTAAAGTTGCAATTAATAATTCTTGGAGAATTAATTGACTATTCTAGTGGAGAAAAGTCAAAGTTTGCAATTAGGGCATGTAGCACAAGGTGCACATCGTTTCGATATTCCGAAACCCAAGGCGTGGCCAAAGGTTTGTGAAATATTGAAAAGGATAATTGACATATCTCAAAGTGACTACCATTTGGATATGGAAGACACGAAGGAATTAAAGAAAGGGCGAGGCTCTAACTTTAAAAATATTTGTCAGAGTTATGTTCACTGCTAGTATTGAAATGGAATTTTAAATACTTAGTGTGGTACATAAAATATATGTATTGACGTTCAGAATCCGCTGTGAGCTGGATACTGCTTCAAGCCGAGATTTCTCTGCGAATTGGAAACGGGACGAAAGTCGCTGTTTCGACCGTAGATACCTAAGTTTAGGAACTGCCCTTTGGGTATGTACTTAAATTAGGATATGTTATATGTAACTAGTTAGACTAGAGACATTATCTCTATATCAGTGTTTAATCCGATGCGGATAAAACCTTTATATTCTAAAACACTAAAGTGTTTCATTATGTAAAGATGATACTGAGACAAATACATTAGATGTAAATAACATAATTTATATTTTGAATATAAATAAAAATCTCAAACATATAAATGACAAATAAATAGCTCAATTGATTTGATCAATAGAGACTTATTTGTGGCATTGTTGTCTGGGACACAATTAAACAAGACTCGTATATCCACACTTTGAAGAGTGGGTACTAGAACTGATTTGACTATTCAAATAAGGTCTACGAATCTAGTTTATTAAACAAGACTCGTATATCCACACTTTTTGAAGAGTGGATACTAGGACTGATTTGACTATTCAAATAAGGTCTACGAATCTAGTTTATTAGGTTAAATACCTAAAATACTATTTACTTGGTAATAGTAAAAGGGCCACCGATCTGTTAGCCCTATTCATGGTGAAGTAAGTGGGCCCATATCTAGCTAGGCTAGATGTGAACATGAATATTTCGTGACCTTAACGGATGTGACATCACGTTGTGGTTATGTGTTTCTTTTGAAGAACACAGATCGGAAACTTTAGAGTTTCGACACGAAGTAGACAAACAGATCGGCTATAGTGTTATTCCGCCACGGTAAGACCGAAATGGAAAAATACTTAAGCAGTAAGTTTCATATATAAATGAAAGAGTACGGTATTCTTTCATATGAGGACTCCTCCCGAGACACGTTAGTTAGACGGTGTGTCCGAACCAAAAACCGAATTTTTGTTGGACATGATAAGGTTTATCACGAGTCGCTCTGAGCTATAATTTCCTTCAACAGGATATGTATTAACAGTGCAAAACTTATTTAGAATAAGGTTCCATATAAATCTGTTTGACAGATATCATATAGGATATGAACAGGGAAGAAACGAGGTTTCTCATTCCTGATAATTTGGGTATGCCAAGCATGACGTTTGGATGATACCAAACTAAAGGACCCAAATTGGATAAGTGCCAATATAGGTTATCCTAAGGGAAACCATAAGTATAGTACTTATAAATCTCACATGAGAATAATGTGATTGTTGCTCACCATGCGGTTTTCCTAAGAGGAATACCGATATACAGTGGTCAGTGGGAGGATAGTGATACTCGATGAAAATCGGAGTAATACTGATCAAGGCACGAAGTCCTTAATGGAACACAAATAGTTCATCTATGATGAAACTATACCATTAATCTTCAAATACACAAGAAACTAGTAGATCGGATAGAGTCAGAAAACAACCTAGGGTATGGGTTTCTGATCTAACCTCATAAAGATGTCAATCTTATGGTGGTGTACCATCCGACTACGTTTTTAGGAAGTGATACGAGGTATCGACTCCCTGTTATGGCAAAGTGCCATGAGTTCGAAATGGATTCCATGTATAACAACTATGTTTGGATACTAGTTGTTGTACCACAAGGCGTTGTGCCTATGGTACATTAAATGTCTTCAAGGAAGACATACATGGAAGGCAACATACCAACGTGCAAACCTAAGGTTTTGACGGAAAGGTATCGTTATCAACATTGTGTTAATAACGGTTCAACCTTTTACCTGTTGCCATAGTAAATCCATTTTGAAGATGCTTGTTGATAACTGTATATTTCATTTATGAAATTTGTCAGTTACAAATCAAAATCGCTTTCTTGAAAAGGAAACCTTTTGGAGGATGCTTTCAACATCCTGACGATTTTGTATAACCGACAAACAAGGTTTGCGGGTTATTCGATCCATGTTTGGATTGATGCAAGCATAAGGTTCTTGGAACTGTTATTTTGAAATAATCATAATGGTTTATGATTTGATTCAAAACTAAATAATTCTTGTGTATATAAGGAGGTTAGTGGGAGAGCGCACTGACAGAAAATTCCCATAAAGCAATTGGTGAAAGCTTGGCTTTCATAGAAATTCTCCGTAAATTCTGGGGAGTAACGACCTTTATTCAAGGAATAAAGATCTACTGGGATAGATTTGGAGTTTGTTAACACTCTCTGGGAAATTGTACATTTAAAATGTACTTGTATTGGTGTCTCATACGCTTTGAGCATATGGAGTCACAATCGGGTCAATCCAAGTGATAGTCACTGGATTGAAGATTAAGAACATCTGTTAGTATCTCTGAGAACTAAAGATGCTATCTTTTACTATGGAGAAGGAGAACTTGAAGTGACTGGGATCACTGCAGCAAGTTTCCAAACGATTAAATACTGTGGTACTATAAAGTTTGAATAACGGGACAGTGAGCTGGAAATCTTCCTAGCAAGATAACTGTTGCCGAATAAACAACAAATGCGGATCATTGCTGCAGCTGAGGCAGCAATAGAAGACCATCTGGGTCGAAAATAAATCTAATAAGATTAGATAAAGTTCTGTTAGCAGCTGAGCTAGGCGTCAGCATAGGCTAAGGAATTAAAGGTCTCATCGACGATCCAGATATATACTTCTGTATCATCTGATTCGTTCGGATCATACATCGTGGCGATGTGATGATCGTGTAAATCGCGTCAGACGATAATTAAGCAAATCCGCTGACGAAAACCTTCCTCAGCAATTTGAGCGAATTGTACATAGTTCGAGTGTAGGACACTTGAGTGACTCGCTACGTGCCAAGTGGTGATTTGTTGGATAATATGACCCATAGCGTCACTATTTGCACAGATCATTGTGTTGTTGTAGCAAATTAACTATGTAATAAGGAAATTGCACTCTCATCGTTTGTGATTAGATCACCATAGATATATAAATGAAGAGAGGTCCCTATGATTAGTTCCTGGATTGAGATGATATGAGACAGTATCAGTCCACGAAGGATTAATCATTAAATATCCCTAGCCGTAGTATTATCGAGACTGGACATCGATAATGCGGAATAGGCTAGTATTGCACTTGTGCGCGTTGTGAGGGCACAACGGCATAGTTCTCATATATATAAGTATTGGATACTTGTGCAAGTGCGATAGGAGGTCGTGTTTCAACGATGGTACGGGAAACAGCTTCGCTCTGGATAGACCCTTCGGAATCCCATTGGTATTATGACTAGGTGTCTATGGGAGGCCGAAATCAAGGTAGGTGTGTATAGTCTTAACCTGAGACTTGCATCGCTAATACTTACGACAATCGGTAAACTTTGGTTTTGGTGGTGGGGGATCTTAACTGGTTCTGTGTTCACCTCTTCTGGTTTATCAGAGAATCGTAGTGTATTGGATGTGATGTCAAGACGGAAGTGTCACTCCAGTCGTATGGAGATGATGTCACGCAGGATACGGTATTAGTGCTCTTCAAGTGATGCGCATCCAATCGTGATATTATGACCAGGTCATGAATATCCGATTATAGAGAGACTAGTTACCAGACATCCGATATGTGTGTCGGACGGGGCAGACACTTATCCAGCCCAAGCCCTAGCACGTGATTATCCGATACTGGGCCAATACGCACAATACAATTGTATACTACGCTTGATACAGATCTAGATATTCTTTAATGAATATGTCCGGAGAACTTGGGAAGACTTGGTGCTTTACTAGGAGTCGACCTTGTCTCGTAAATCGGTAGAACGTAGTACTTGGTACGTACGTGATTCGGATACTCCGACGACCGTATTTACTGCCAACTTATCCGGGGATCTCATGGGTCGCTTCCCGATAATCCACCGATGACGCACAACTCGCACTCTTGAATAATCTGGGATTATATAGAAGAGAGAGAAAATTAATCTAGGATCAATAACGGAGATATTTTATCCGGGATAAAATGTCGTCTAAAGAGAGAGAACGATTAATTCGGAATAAATCGATGTATTAAATATTCGATATATTAGACGAAATTAGATTTCGACGCGGAATTAAAATCAGATTTTAATTCGGGCAAACGAGTTAATTTAGAATTAATTCGTTAGCGACGTAAATAATAATTTCGCCAGGCGCAATTATTTATTTAAATTCGATTGAATTAACGTCGCGACGTTAGCTCGGTATTTCGGAAATATCGAACCCGAACGCGTGAGTGCACGTGGGCCCACTTTCATTTGGAAACGTGTGGGGCCCACATGACACATGTCATTCTAATGCTTTGCTGTATTGTGTACATTGCACTCAATGTCATTGCATGGAGTTTGAGTGTTTGACACTCTAAGCCATTGCATGTGTTGTGCCATAAATTTATTATTAATTTAATAAATTATGGCATAAATATAAATTGATTTTTGGTAAATCATTTTAATTAACATAACACAACTTTCTTCTCTCTCAAATTTTCTCTCTCTCCTCACGCCAAACACAAAGTGTGGACTGTTTTCTTGACTGGTTTGGGCGTGACAATAGGGAAGCAAGAGTTGGGTTTTCATGGTGAAAACCGCAAGTGCTAGCACACTACGAGTCTTGCGAAGGTGGTAGGGAGGTTCACCCATGAGGCGGGACTCATCCGACGGAGTTTGGAGCTTCGTTTTGAGACCCGAAACTGCCAAGACAGTGAGCATGGACCTGCTGCAGTGGGCTTACAAAGGCAGTACGTTTTTGGGCATGATTCATCTTCAAATCGACATAACCGATCAATGTAAGTATTCCGCTATCTTCGTTGATGTATTCACGCATTATTTCATGTCTTGATTTGATCTTGGGACCTTAGAATAAACCAACAGTATGTGTGTGGGTTTTTGGTATTTTAGTGGGCTTTGTGTGTGGCTTGGTGATGTATGGGCTTGGTGTGTGGCTTGGTGTGAGTTACGGGGATTTTGGGCCAAGGCTAATAGTTAAAACAGAGATCCAACAAGCGAACCCACAGGTAGGCAAACGAATTAAGTCCAACAAAGTACTAATTTCTGACTTTTTCCGGGACTTATATGCAAAAATGCAGTGCCTACAGTCACCCCCACTTGATGGGACTTGTGCAGTATGTGACAATGAAAATCATATCAAAGTTATGCATGTATTTTTATTAACCTGGCTCGGCAGCTGCTTCTTGACTTGCATGTTGCTTCGAACTGAATTAATCTGGTGTGAGGTGCTTCGACCCCAAGGTTCATTCATGAACCGTTACTTTTGAGATGAGGGTCTTATTCCCGATTTGAGTTGAGTTATGGGTGTTGTTCCCAATTTGAGTTGTGGGTCTTGTTCCCGATTTGAGTTGAGTTGTGGGTCTTGTTCCCAATTTGAGTTGTGGGTCTTGTTCCCGTGGGTCTTGTTCCCAAATTTAGTTGAGGGTCTTATTCCCTGAATTGTAGGTCTTGTTCCCAATTTGAGTTGAGGGTCTTATTCCCTGAATTATAGGTCTTGTTCCTGATATTTGTTGAGGGTCTTGTTCCCTGAATTGTGGTTCTTGTTCTCGTGGGTCTTGTTCCCAAATTGAATCGCGGGTTTTGTTCCCGATTGTGGGTCTTGTTCCCAAATTGAATTGCGGGTCTTGTTCCCGATTGTGGGTCTTGTTCCCAAATTGAATTGCGGGACTTGTTCCCGATTGTGGGTCTTTTTCCCAAATTGAGTTGAATGTGGGCTTTATTCCCGAACTGTGTGGAAGGTGGACTTTGTTCCTGAGCTGTGCTGAGATTGGGCTTTGCTCCCTAGGCTTTATTCCCGAACTATGTTGACTGTGGGCTTTGTTCCCGAGTTGTACTGAATGTGGGCTTTGTTCCCGAATTGAGCTGACTGTGGTTTTTATTCCCTGGGCTTTGTTCCCGAATTGTGTAGAATGTGGGTTTTGTTCCCAAACTGTGTTAAGAGTGGGCTTTGTTCCCGAACTTATATTGACTGTGGGCTTTATTCCCTGGGCTTTGTTCCCGAACTTGTGTTGACTGTGGGCTTTATTCCCGAACTGAATTGGTTGTGGGCTTTGTTCCCGAACTGTTAATTGTGGGCTTTGTTCCCGAACTGTTGATGGTGTGTGTTGCCATTCCCGGCTTGCTCGTATTTGCCATTTTTTTCCATTTCTTTAAAACCTGCGAACAAAAACAAACAATGCGTTTATGTGATGTGTATACATGTATGTATTTCCTATTTCGTTGGGTTAGGTCTCCTGCCAGTTCTCTCGGTGTCCTTCGCCTATAACTGTCTTTGGTCGCCCCATGGGTCTACTTACAATTTCCTCATGCTGGTTCTTTTCTGGTGGTTGTTCTGTCATTTTCTGTCTCACGGATCAAGTTCTCGATACATCCCTTATTCGTGGGGTGGTAGACTGGTCGCCCCAGTTCTTGGCTTAGCTTTCTGTTCTTCACTTCTTGCACTTGGTCAAAGTAAATCGTGTGCTGATCCCAAAACTAATGATGATGTTGATATGAGCCTCAGCCCTCGGACTCATCCCAAACTGATACTGGTGCCGATGTGAGCCTCGACCCTGGGACGCATCCCTAAAACTGATACTGATTTTTATGTGTCTCCATACCCGGAGTGTTGATAATATGTATCTCCATGCCTGGAGTGCTGATGAAGTGTGTCTCCATACCCGGAGTGCTGATGATGTGTGTCTCCATACCCATAGTGCTGATGTGGGCCTCGCCCCCAAACTAATACTGATGTGGGCCTCGCCCTCAACCTGATACTGATGCGGGCCTCGCCCCAAGACTAATACTTATGTGGGCATCGCCCTCAAACTGATACTGATGTGGGCCTCCCCCCAAACTGATGCTGAAGTGGGCCTCGCCCTCAAACTGATACTGATGCGGGCCTCACCCCCAGACTGATACTTATGTGGGCCTCGCCCCCAGACTGATATGGATGCGGGCCTCACCCCCAAACTGATACTTATGTGGGCCTCGTCCTCAAACTGATACTGATGTGGGCCTCGCCCCAAACTGATGCTGATGAGGGCCTCGACCCTGGGACTCATCCCTAAGCTGATACTGATGTGGACCTCGACCCTGGGACTCATCCCCAAAACTAATGCTGATGTTGATGTGGTGGTTCATTCCAACTTACTGTACTGCCTCTCACGACATAATCCTGATAGCTAAACATATTTTCGTCCTCAATGGATGATTCACGTCAAAACCAGAGAACCTTCAAAGTACTTAATACACTTAGATCCGCTCGTATGAATGTGTTATCTGAACTAGACTCCTAGTATGTGTGTGTCAAGGCTCTTTCCCAGCTTAATCCTTAAGTAAGCCAACTCGATGATTTTGTCTCGGAGAATTGGATCGGTGGGTCTAACCATCCTAGATGTCTTGATCACACTTTGTGATTACTTCGTCATACTCAACATGATATGGTCTTCTTCTTTTTTCTCTTGTCTCTTTCTTTTCATTTTGAACTTTCTTTTTTCTTTTTTCTTTTTTTCTCTTTTCTTTCTTTTTCTTTCTTTGACACACCTACCCTTTAAGGTAGCATTTCTCCTCATTGTGGTTATAATAATCACCCATGGGTAGCTTCACGCTTATTGGTTATAGGTGGTCTATTTTTCTTTTCTTTTCATTGTAGATACTTTTTCTTTGTTCCCAACCATATCATATATCTGGGCATAGGTAAACCAAGATGGACATCCAGGCAAATGGTCATCCACTAATCCACCATCTCTTCAACTAGTCATCTCACCGACTACTCAGGCTTCTACTGCTGAGATCCCGTAATCAAGTGCTCGTGAGTCTAGCCGAGATCAACTACACAAAATATCAGATGAGAGTACATCTCGCACTTATCGTTTCTAAGGTTTCACCCTGAAGCAAACAATTTCATCATCGGACTTATGACTAACTATTGAGGACTTAAAATAATTTTTTTTTTAAATTTTTCCTTTTTTTTGGCCCACCATGGTCTTTCTATCCTTACTGTACAGTTTTCTGTTGCTCGATTTTCTTTTTTCCCACTATCCATGTTTGCTAAACCCTTCTTGACAAACATTTTATTTTTAATCTCTAACCCAACGGATATCTATGATGGCTTTTAAGACATAGGTGTTAACATGATGCATGTATGCATGAGATGCGTGCGATATATGGAATATATAAGTCGGCCCATTATCATTTTGAAGCATTCAATTATGTTATTGCGCGGTACAAACTTGTCCCAGTTGAAAAGGCCCAACAGGTTTACACTTTTGCGATAATATGGCTAAACGACTTCAAATGACACGAGGCCTAAACAGAAAATGGCCCATCGACATTTTAGAAGCTTTTGGCCCAATTGCAATAAAGCACAGACTCATCCCAGTTTAAATGGCCCAACAAGCCCATACCTCATGACAAAAGTCAAACTGAATCTAAATAACGGTGGTCCTAAACGCAAACATAAAGGAATAGTCTCTATTGGTCCTACAACTACAGTTAACACACGGGTTTATAGGGGTATAAACAAAGGCTCTTCTCGACGAAGGGTTGCCCACAACTAGGTCTCCCCACTCAAGGGTCCGAGTGGCCAAGTGAGCACACCTTTTTTATACACTAAGGTATGTGCCAACGAGTTATGGTGCGTGACTGACTGTCAAATGGATTTCCCGTTGTACATTCCCCATAGTGAGGGTGGAGCGAACTCTCTTAAAAACCCAAGCCTCTTAGGCTCTAATCACTTGGTGACAGGAATAAACAACGAGTCCTCCAAATTAGTCCATCACACTAGGCTACGAGTAGATGATTATCTAGGTGCCTTCACAGCTTTTCCTTATAGAAAGGTAGTGAATGAAGGCAGACATCAAACCATTACCTAGCCTTAAAAATGTCTTTGATTAAACCCCTTTCAACCCACGGTAGACACGGTTAATTAAAGCAAAAATCACAAACATTACAAGACATTATTTCGGGGCTGATTCTCTATCCCCAGTGGAGTCGCCAGACTGTAGGACACATAAATCGGTGATACTGTTCTAGGCTCGCGGCCTAGTTGGGAGTATGGAGTCGCCACCCAGTTCACACCGGGTGGCGACTCCATGTTATTTCTCCGGTTTAGTTCCCCTTTGGGCTACTCCATACTCCTAACTAGGCCGCGAGCCTAGAACAGTGTCGCCGATTTCTGTTTCCTACACTAAAAATTATAATTTCAGGTCATCACATATGTTTAACAATCACTATATCATAGGCTATCTTAGTTGTGCTTAGGAAACATAGATTACACAGACAAGTTTCCAAGACACACATCTCATATTGTCGATATATCCATGATTATTTATAGCTAATAAGAACACTATTTCTGATATATGCGATCAAACTTAGGTGATTGGCTTTGGCCAAAGTCTTAAATATCATGACTTACTCACATGGATACCTAACCTCTTATGGTACACATATAAGGGCGGTTGTGGGACCTCTAGTGTCTGATCGGTACCCCTTACAGCGGAATTGGGTCTAACTCTTATATATCTAGCATGGATATATTTTTAAATTATTTTATTGAATACTATATTCCGTTACGAGTCAGTAGGAAAAAACGGGGACCAAATCGGAGTCTAGAAACTCCAGAACATAGAAAATGAAGTTTCAATGATCATAGGCAGCGACTGTCAGCATGTCGCGATGCGCAGGATTTGGAGTCACAACTCCCAATCTATGAGAGCTCGACGTCATGACTTGAAAGGGTGAGCATCGCGATGCCCATAGCTCTGAGAGGTGAAGGTCGCAATGTTGGAGTTCGGAGTCACGACATTGCCATGTGTAACATGTTGGTAATGACCATCAAATCAACAAGGAATTTCATAATCATAAATGTCTGATCTAAAAAATTTTACAACATAACTTAGGTACTCACGCAAAATATAATGAAGATTTAGATTTGAGTGTTTAACCGATGTAAATTCAAGATCACTAAATGTGTATGAAGATGTAGTGTATGAGCTTTGATGATCAAGAAATTGTATGATAAAGAAGTCTTAAGAAAGTTTTATGCTTTTTCTTCTTCTAAAATGTATGAAGGTTGTAGAAGTTAGCAAAAAAGAAATAGGTATTCAATTTATAGTGAAAGTGTAAGTAACTCAATCTCTGTCCCGAGACTGGTATGCTGGTCTATAGTGACCGCTACGTCGGTCCTTCAAAATTCATACAGCTATATTCAAAATATGACCATTGAACATTAACGCGTATTATATTTTGTATTACTGACTGATATGAAGATCAGTATGGACTGGACCAGTTCTAGTAGCTAAGCAAACTTCGGAATGACCGGTATAGCAGACAAGTATAGAGTAGCCCCAGCTCCGGAGAGCATGCAAAACTGTCCAATGTAGAGCAGTGATACTGGTATGCCATTTCAGGGGCTGGTGTCTCAGTCACAGTATAGAAAACGCATGATTTGAATTTTAAAACATTATACATTTGACCTAAATGCATTTTATGAATGTGTATGAGTCTTATGAGCTTAGAATACTTGAATTATCAACCACTTACATTGAGAGCCCTAAGTTGTAAGCCTTCACTTGATTTCTTCATTAAGTGTCCGAGTCTTCACATTCAATATGCTTTGACTTCTTTTTGTAATCCTCTCGAATGCGCTTCAAAGTCGCTAGTGTTGCATCATCAAAACCTTTCATCAAGTGCAATAATGCTTACAATCTCCCTCTTTTTGATGATGGTAAAGTTTAAAACTTGTGAGCTTTGAGAGTTCTAAATTTATTGATGATTATAACACCCCATCAATATTAGCTCCTCCTCAACAAGTGATTTCCTTTCAATATAGCTCTATAAACACTTATAGTTTAATTAATCCGATTAAATTAGCACATTTGTGAAATAATTATTAAATCTAAGTTTTATATATTCTTATTGTGATTTTTATTTCTTATGTAGGTGAAATAATACTTTAAATACGAAACTACAAAAATGGACCTTACATTTGGATTTTGGAGGCTGGAAACTCAAAATAATGTTCCATTAGTGTAAAATTTCTGAAATTCTAACCTTGCATAATTTTTATATTTTGGCCATAACGTTTTACTCCGATATCGGATTTAATCAATTATAATTCAAAATGAAAGAAGACTCAAATATGTACATTTTTTCTCTTTACAACACTTTAGAGTTCTGATGTTTTCAAGGTCAAAATGGATGAAGAAACCAACTTATGGTGTATGTAATTTTAATTATTAGAAAAAAAAAAGTTAAGTTTTTTTAAATTAGTAAAGGAAATAAAAGGAAACCAAAGTCGAAAGAAAAAAATATAAAGTATTAAAAAGGAAGATTAAAAAATCATATAGGTGTTGAGCTCTCTACTATAAATAGAGGTGTCCAGCTCCTCATTTTCTTCAATCTGCTCCATAATTCTGTCTTAAGAATTTATAGAGTTTCAACTCTTTCATGTTTTAATTTCCAGTATTTGTTGTAATTTCTTCTTTTATTATTAATAAAATTATGCATGTTTTTATTCAAATCATAGGTAGCTAATTGCATTATGCGGGGGGGAATGGTGAAACTCTTAATATGAAAATATAGATTAATCTTATTTATATTATAATATATAAATTAAAATTTGAAGGGTAATATTTAATCTTCTCGTGTATTTTGTGGGTGTCTTGATTCAATGTAGGCAATCTCTTCTTTGTTAGCACAGTTACTATTTTACATTATATTATATGAGAGAGTAATTTCAATTTGGACTAATTATCGAATAAACTGTATCACCACCTTTATGGATGGATTTATATGTTCTAGCATAATTGAGTACCTATTTGGACAAGTTATAGAAAAACAGTATCACCACCTTTATGGATGGTTTTATATGTCCTAGCATAATTGAGTACCTATTTGGACTAGTTATAGATAACTCGTATCACCACGTTTATGGATGGTTTTATATGTTTTGGCATAATTAAATCCTAAAATAAATTAACTGGGTAATAATGATAATTTATATATTTAAAAATGTAAGATTTCTCTATATTTGAAATATCAAGAGTGGATCCCCTAACACAGGTATTGTAATTTATGTTGTATTCTAATTTAAAAATTGTCCATCACGTCAATCAATTTAATCTTTTTATTTTGTTATTCCAATTGCTATTTTATTTTACTAAATGTATTCTCAGTGGATCGACCCCCGGACTTACCGGGTTATTTTATTATTTCGACACTCTTATACTTGTGAGTAAAGAACCACTTTGTGGGTCTGTCAAATTTTTGGCGCCATTATCGGGGAATTAAAATTTATAGATAGAATAATAATTTAACAACCTCTAATTTTTTTTTCTTTTCTTTTCTTTTTATTTTTGTGTATTTTCTGCTTCTTACCTTTTTTTTCTTCTTTGCATTTGTGTAGATCCAAGATGTCCTGATTGATCCTAAATGAATTTTGAACCTAGAAATCTCACATATAGACAAACCCTGCACTTGATTCTTCAAGGTCACGGGAGATAGAAAAAATCAATTAAAATAGAGCTTGTATTTTACCAAAAAATTTATTGAACCATTTATATCTAGAGATCCTTACATAATTTTTTTTTAGAACCTAATTCATGAAATTGATGATGTTTTTATGATCTAATCACTACATTTGTGTTTTTTTTTTATCACTTAATTTTTTTTTTCCTTTTTTACTTGTTTAATTTTTTTCTTTTTTTAAATATTGCAATTGCATAATTAAATTTTAGCATATTCTTTGCATTTAGATTGCATGAGACATTAGTCTCGATCATCTAACGGTAGATTAAATAGTTAGTCTCAAACGCCTTAATCGTCAGCTAAAATGGTTGATAACTAAAATGAAACCCACCTGACCGAGTTGAAAATCCAATTGATCAGGTAAAAAATAAGTATCATTATGGCCATATTAATCATCCTAAGACACTCAGAGAACTCATGAATCCCACTAGGACACGGTCACCATCCTCTATTGCTTCCCCTCAGATGGATCATGTTTCAATTTTAAATCAGGTGTCATCCAACTTTTAACCACATTCCATAATCTAGAATCACAAAATCCTTATCAGAATTTAAGAGAAATTGAAGAGGTATGTAATACTTGCATAGACAAAATTATAGCATGTATATAATTCGACTCAAGTTTTTTCTCTTTTCTTTAAAAGATAAAGCTAAAATTTGGCTACAAAACCTTATATCAGGATCCATCATAACATTGAATGATTTACAAGAGTAATTTCTGAGAAAATTCTTTCACTCTCTTAGGACAAACCCCTTTAAGAGGAGAATCAAAAATTTCACACAAAAGTATGGGAAACACTTTACCAATGTTAGAAAAGATTTGAAGAAATATTCAATGTCTATGCACATCACAGGTTTGAAACATGGAGGCTGGTTTCCTACTTTTATGAGGGTTTAACACCCCAAAGTAGGCAAGTTATGGAAATGATGTGTAATGGTGAATTTAGGGACAAAAGTCCAAAAGATTCACTAGAGTACCTAGAATACTTAACAGAGAATACATAATATTGGGACACCGTTGGCACTTATGAGTCGTCTATAAAACCACAATCATCTGGTTTATGCATGTTTAACCTTAGGGAAGACCATGACATTTTCTGCTAAATATGAATATCTAACTAAAAAAGTTGAGGCATTAGAAATGAGGAAGAGTGATCATGTTAAGTCAATTCAAGAAATTACAAGTCATATATGTAATTGAAATGAACATAGCACACAAGTTAGTCCAACCTTGCTAGCCTTGCAAGAATGTCTCCATGACCATCTAATCTTTTTGACTTTCACGATCTATTTTATTGTTCATCTAACAATTATCATTCTGCAGATACTAGTGCCTTTGTTACTCACCCCTTTTCAGGATCTATAAATACAGCTAATCGTTTATCTTTTCGACACATCCAAATAAGAGAACGCAATATGGAGAAAACTTCAAGATGACAAGTCTCTAATATCTGTGTATTTTGTGGATCTAGCACTGGAACTAACCTAGAATTTGTTAAGGCCATAAAAGAATTAGGTAGAGTTATAGCATAAAGAAACATGCACTTAGTATATGACGGTGGCAATCTTTGATTGATGGGATGTATTTCCAGGCCAAACAAGAAGAAGGTAGTCAAGTTCTAAGAATTATCCCAAAAACTTTGGCAAACATAAATCTCATCGGAAAATCAAATGGAGAAGAATATAGTGTCCCATGTATGTCTGAAAGACTTACTGAAATGATTTGCATGCTATTGTTTTTATTGCTTTACCAGGTGGGCTGGACACATTGGAAGAAATATTCACAGTTGTGTCATGGGTGAATTGGAACATTAACCGGAAATCCATTGGACTACTTAATGTAGATCATTTTTTTGATTTTCTTTTAGTATTTCTAGAGGATGCTAAAAGACTCGGGCTTATTTCAATATCAGAAAAAGATATTATTCTTACTATAGGAAAAGCTGATGAATTAATCAACCAACAGTTAGCCAATGAACCAGTAATCTATCCAATTCTTTCTCAATGGGACTGGTCAGATAATGATCGTGGCAAGAAGCTTATAGTGGACTTGAATCTTAATTTATAATATTTTTTTGGTTAAATAGTAGTATTTTCGAATCAATTATCTTTTCCACACTAACCAGTGTTGGACAATTATGACCCATAGCATCACTATTTGTAAAAGACATGGTGTTCTTTGTACAAATTAACTATATGACAAAGGAAATTACTCTTTTATCATTTGTAATTGGATTACTTGGATATATAAATGATAAAAGTCTTTATGATTAGTACCAGATTAATAAGCAATGAGACAGTATTAATCAACGAAAGGTTAATCATTAAATATCCCTAGTCGTAGTATTATCGATACTGGACATCGATAATGCGGAATAGGCTAGTATTACACTTGTTCACGTTATGGAAGCCTAACGATATAGTTCTCATATATTTAAGTATTGGATACTTATGCAAGTGTGATAGGAGGTTCTGTTAGCCGTTCGATCGTGAACAGCTTCGCTCTGAATAAACCCCTCGGAATCTCATTGGTAGTAAGACTATGTGTCTATGGGAATCCGAATCAGGGTAGGTGTTTTGGTCTTAACCTGAGACTTACATCGCTAATACTTGAGACAATCAGTATACTTTGGTTTTGGTCATCTGGGGCTTTAACAGGTTATGTGTACGCCTCTTCTGGGTATATTGAGAATCGTAGTGTATTGGGTGTGATGTCAAGATGGAAGTATCACTTCAGTCATATGGAGATGATGATCAAGTAGGATACATAACTGGTACTTTTAATTGCTGCAGCTATCGGGATAGTATGACTAGGTCATGATTATCCGATTATAGAGACTAGTTGCTAGTGATCCGATATGTGATTCGTACGGGGCAGACACAATTCCAGCCCTATGCCTATCATGTGACATTAGATACTGGATCTTAAAACGCAATACATAGTATACTATGCCTAATAAAGATTGTATATTCTTCGTTGAATATTTATGGAGAATTGGGAAGGCACGGTGCTTTTCTAGAAGCCAACTATGTCTTGTAAATCGGTAAAAATGTGGTACCGGGTACGCACATGTTCGGATAGTCCGACAACGGATTTACTGCCAACATATCCATGGATCTCTTTGGTCGCTTCCCAAGATTCACCGATGAGATTTGACTCGAACAGAATTAATCTGGGATTAATTATGAGAGAGAAAATTAATCTGGGATTAATTACGGCAATAAATTAAACTGGGATTAATTATCAAAGAGAGAATTAAACTGGGATTAATTCGACTATAAGAGAGAACGCGATTAATTTGGAATTAATCGGTTTAAAATAAATTTAATAGTTAAATTGGATTTTTCTATTTAATTATTTATTTGGGCTAAAATAATATATTGAATATATATTAATTGAAACCGGATTTCAACACGGAAGTAAAATTGGATTTTAATTCAAGCGAATGAACTATTTTAGAATTAATTCGTAAGCGAATTCCGTATTATTTTTGCGATGTATTATTTTTTAATTAAATTTTATTTAATTATGTCGTAACGAAAAATTTGTTTAATCGGATTAAAAGAACCCGAGCCCGAAGTGTGTTGAGCAACCCAACTTGAATTTTGAATTTAAATGAGGGACCCACCAACTTACATCAACAAGTCACTTGAGTGATGGAAGTGGTTGGGATCTTTAATGCTAACTTGTCCAACACACTTTGCATTTCTTTTTTGGAAAAAGGATAAACAAATTTTGGTTGCTGACTTTCGGATAAGTTTTAGAAGATCAAAAATATAAAAAACACTCTTTCTTCTCCTCTTCCTTTCTTGACCGAAAGTTTGCTACTCTTGGAGAGAAATTTTTCTTTCATTTTTGTTCTTGCTAGCACATAAAGGATTGAATCAAGGTGATAAGGAAACTCATCCATGTGTTGGAAACACTCTACAAAGCTTGGAGCTTCAACAAATACAAAGAAAAGTTTTGAGTCTCATCCGATCAAAGTAAGGTTTTCCGCAACTTGTCTTTGATTTTTCACACAAAAAATCATCTTAGTGATCTTGTGGCATGTTGTTGGTTTATTCTAAGGTCCCAAGATCAAATCAAGACATGAAATAATGCGTGAATACATCAACGAAGATAGCGGAATACTTACATTGATCGGTTATGTCGATTTGAAGATGAATCATGCCCAAAAACGTACTGCCTTTGTAAACCCACTGCAGCAGTCCATGCTCACTGTCTTGGCAGTTTCGGGTCTCAAAAAGAAGCTCCAAACTCCGTCGGATGAGTCCCACCTCATGGGTGAACCTCCCTACCACCTTCGCAAGACTCGTAGTGTGCTAGCACTTGATTTAGAATTAATTTAGAGAGCGAATGGATTAATTTAGAATTAATTCGAGAGCGAATTTCGTATAATTTTACGAGGCATTATTATTTAATAAATTAGATTTAATTACATTGCGACGGAAAATTCGTTTAATCGGATTAAACGAAATCGGCCCAAAGTGAGTTGAGTAAACCAACTCAAATTTTGAATTTAAAGTGGTGGGACCCACTTTACTTACATCAACCTTTTGACACTTGATGGAGTAGTTGGCCACATTTAATTATGATGGAAATTGTTTGAAAAGTAATTGGATTAATTTTAAAACATATACCAACCAAGTCAACACACACACTTTTGGATTAAGTGTGAACTATTCACTCTCTCATGAACTCTCTTCCTTGGCCGAAACTTTGAACCTTGGAGGGGAATATTTTCTTTCAATTTATGTTCTAGCTAGCACATAAAGGAGTGAATCAAGGTGATAGGGAAACACACCCGAGAGTATGGAACTCGATTTCAAGCTCCGAAGCTTCCAACACATCCAACAAAGAAGGAATTTTTGAAATCTCCTCAACCAATCAATGTGAGTATTCCGTAACTCTCTTGATAATTCACACACAAATCACCCTTAGACAATCTTGGCATGTTCTAGGAACACTTACAATTGGTATCAGAGCTATCTAAGTTTGATTTGAAAAATCTAGGGTTCTAAACTTTAATTTGGGATTTTTGTGATTGGAGCATGAAATGCCTAAATTGATTGTTGGGTTATGTTTGTATAATGTTGAATTGGATTTGTGCATTGTTGGATTTGTGAAATATTGGTTAGATCAAAAATCCACAAATCCTAAGCATGGCCGAAAATTACCCCTAGGTTGCTCATGGTGATTTTTTGAAAATTAGCAATTGGATACGTTAATTGGCATGAAATGTATGGTATATGTTGATTTAATTGGATTGAAATCAAATTGTATGATAATTTACTTGCTAAAACCGTGAGTATGAAACATGTAATGAATTGTTTTGCTTCAATTTATGTTGAACATGAATTGGAATTAAATAGCATGATTAAATGAATTAATTAGTGTTTTGGAAGCATTAGATTAATTAATAAATTATGGTAATTACACTTGAATTGAATTAATTTGTAATTTGGAATAATGAATTAATTTAATTGTTGTATTTGGGCTTAATGGGCTTGGTTGGGCCAAGTTTGGTTTAGGATAATTGGTTGGATCCAATTGGGCCTAAAACCATTTCCATAAAGTCCAAATATGATAATTGGGCCTTTAAAATTTTAATTGGGCCTAATGGGCCTAAATTGATTTTTGGCATAGGGTGATTCCTAATTGGGCCTTGGCATCTTGGGTTTGACCCATAATTGCCAAAGCCCATGCCTAAAGAATTAATTGAAAGCCCATTGAACTTTAATTGAATAGTATCGGATACTAATTGGGCCTTTGAGGCCCATAAATATTGGATTTGGAATCCAAGTCTAAAAGGCACAATTAAAAGTGTAATTATTTAATTTGGAATTAAATATGAATTAGTATTGAATATAATTTAAATTGGATTTATATTTTTAGTTCGATATAATTTCAGAATACGTACTTTGAGTATTTTTTCTTAAACGAGTTGGACTCGCGCAAATCAAATCGTTGTTTGAACATTGGATGGTCATTAATCAATGATTAATTAATTGGATTAGATTGATTGATAACATGCTTTGTGTGAATACTTGGATGTATGTATGAATAATGTATATCAGATGGATATTAGATGGGTGAGGGCAATTTTGGAAATTGTTGTGATAAATTTGGAATTTATTAAATTGGACATGCGTGTCCAGCTTATTACCTCTTTTCTCATTGTATTCTCTTCTCACCAATTCCCCTCAATGTAAATGAGGTTTCTTTAGAAGTATTATGTAATTGGGTAGAAGTATGAATAGTGCTAGCGCGAGAGAGGAAATGGAGAGATTTGTTCTAGGAACAAATTTGTTATATATTCATCCGCATATCATTATTAATTTTATCGCGCCTTATTATGCTTTTAGAATGCATGTTTCAGGGTGTATGATGAGACCTAATTAAAGATAATAAATTGGTTGCCAAATCGCGACAAAAGGCCTTATTTTAATATTAACCGCTTTTCCTTCCATTGAGTGATTCTCTCTCAAGATCCAAGATTGGCATTGGTTTGTTGGCCAAAGTCAAGACCTTTGTCCATCGCGGATGAGTTTGAATCATGAAGGCTTTATTCCATATCGTACGCCTAGGGCAAGTTGTGATTTGTTGGCCAAAGTCAAGGTCATTTCTTGTTCATCGGCCTCGATTACGAAGCTTTCCCACTGTCGATGGGTCACGCTTAACTGGTTTCATTAAACTTGTTGAGCCAAAGCCAAGGCTTCGTTGATTCAGAGAAAAAAGGTTAGGCAATATATTGGATATATTGGCATATATTGGATATATGTTTCGGACTTGGAGGTCCACCTACTGGATCTAGGAATTAGATGAGATCCAATTAATCTTAGAGATCTACCTAGTTAAGTTTCATACAACTTGTTGGCCAAAGTCAAGGTTGTGTGTTATTTAACAGGATCCTAGCCCACTAGGAAACTAGGTTTCCCGAGTACTCCACTGAGGGTTAGAGGGTCACCGAAAAATAGTGGGAGACAAGTATTAAATTTGCAATTTCATTTAGATACTTGCCAATACACGCTCATTTCTTTTTTCGTCATTAATTATTTATTTATAAATATATTAGTTGGACTAATATTCAATTGTTGTTTTAATTGAACAGTTGGACTATATTCAAACTACTTCATTTGTAGTTGGTTATATAATTACATTATAGTAATCAATATATTTGAATGTAAACAATCAATAGTAGTTGATTATATAGTTAGACTATAGTAATCATTATATTCGATTGTACCTGAAATCGTTGATTGGATAGTTGGACTATTGGAATCAAGATAACTGAAAGATTAACGTTTAAAACGTAATCCTGGGTTAAAATGTCTTTAAGCGGCTTCAATTTTCAAATTGGGAATAGAATCTCAGGATAGTCCTGAGAGCCGAGAAGTTACTTTATTTGATAGAGTGACATCTCGGGCCTAAGCCCGGAGTTGAGCAAATAGTGGAGCATGAGCTTTGGAAGACTCATGGTGATGATAACTTTAGTGCTCAATCTGTTACGCTTGCCGCAATGATTCCTTAATTTCTTTGTCAGAACTAAGGATTAGATCTTTAAAGTATGATGTTGAAATTGAAGGATCTGCATAGATTTATTCTTAGATCTTAGAAGTATTAATTGCAAAAGAATACACTTGGAGAGTTAATGGCTATGCTCAAGGAGACAGAGCCAAAGCTTGCAAAAGGGGCAAGAAGCGCAAGGCGCATCTTACTTCAACATCCAAGAAGGTCAAGGTTTGGCCGAATGTGTTGGATAAAGAAATCGGCGACATTGTTCTAGGCTCGCGGCGTAGTTGGGAGTACGGAATAGCCCGCGGGAGACTAAACCGGAGAAATAAAGGAGTCGCCATCCGGTGTGAACTAGGAAAATGATTTAAGGCCACACTCACCCCTCGCAAGGGAAGACCTCAAACCGTTGGGTTCGGAATGGTCCCTTACTTATGCCACTTGTAATGAACGAATTTGTGCAATACTTTAACCAAGTCTACGAAACATATATTCCCAAGAGTATTCTATTTCTACATTCACGTGCATGAAAATAAAACCTATATCTAAGTTTGCATGCTTTAAAAGTAAGTCATCATAACGGCAAACACACGATAACACATAATAATCTCATTAGCATATTGAATTATCAAACATTAATAAATAACAACCTACACATAAACGTAAATTAAATTCCTAATGCGAAGCAAATAACTAAATCATGCATAAAGAAATAACATACTAACGACTAAATCTTGCATAAAATGAATAACGTACTAACGACTAAATCATGCTTAGAAAAATAAATAACATACTAAATAATTAAATCATGCTCTAACACAAGGTTGGATGAAACGAAATATGTGTATCTCTCAAGTGGTACGTGGAGTTGTTTCCCAAGTATAGACCGCACTACCGTCCATTCGGATTCGGCTACGGAATTTACATATGGGTTTCCATCCGATATACCGCAAGAGATAACACATATTCCATTCATCCGAAGGTCATGTCATGCACCAATCCACAATACTAATGTGAAGTAAAATAAATAAAAAAATAAAAAAATAAAGGATAATAAATAAAAGAGGTGCCCTCAGGTCTAACCTCTTAAGTCGTCTCTCGGAAGCGCGTTACACGGCCGTCGGAAGGGTTGATGCTCCGTGACTCCTCCGGTTCACTGGTTCAACATTTTCCATCGTTGTTTCTTTGTTTGGGCTGCTATTTTTACTCTGTTTTACGGTGTTTCTAGTCACGGTTTAGGCTTACTGTTTTGCGGTAATGTGGGACTGTTTTGGTTTACGGTTTGCGGGTTTATGGGGCAGTTTCTGGTGCAGTTTTGTGGTAAATTTTGGACTATTTTTGGGAGTTTTCTACGTTCATTTTGTGGTAATTGCAAGGGTAGTTTGCGGGGTTATATGGGGTAATGGACTGGGCATATTTTAGGGACAGAATTCAGTGGTTTATGGACAATTTTCACGGCAGTTTAAAGGTGCAGTTTAGGACAGTTTGTTCGGTGAATTTGGGGGCTATATGCGTGTGAACTGGGCAATTTGTGAGGAGGTCTTGTGTGCTGATTTAGGGGCTTTGTGCGTTGAAGGAGACAGTATTGGCGTGAAGTAGTGGGGACGTGTTGAGGGCTGTTGATGCAGGTTATTGGATGATTTGAGGACGTGAGTGGGGTGTGCAGGCCTATGTGGCTTGCGTGAAATGGGGCTGGTGAAGGGACTTTTTTGCGTGAATGGAGGGTGCTAGAGCGAGGGTTTTAGTGTTAGTGTTCCTAGAACATGCCATGGATCTAATAAGCATGTTAAGGTGTTCATAAATTCAAAATAAGTTGCGGAATATACTTACAATGAACGGATTTGAGCTTTAAAATTTTAAGAAGAGATCTCCAAGATCCAAGCTTTAAGTGATGATTCCAACTCTTGAAGTAGTTTCCATATCACCTTAGTTGATTTCTCCAAGTGCTAGCTTTGTTGATTTTGCAACAAAATCAAAGTGTAGAGAGGATGGCCATTCACGCCCATAGAGAGATTTTTAGGGTTTCATTTTGTTCAAAAAGTTTGAAGTGTAGGAAGTGAAGAGAGAGAGAAGGCTTTTGGTAAAATCTCTTTTACCCTTTTCACCTAAACTAGGTGGTTGGGTAAATGGTTTTACCAAAACCATTACAAGGTGGTTGGATGGTTGGTGGCTTGGCATAAATGCCAACTACCCTCCCAACTACCACATGTGAAGTGGGCCCCACATTTGAATTCAAAATTCAAATGCTCTACGAACATTTTCCAAGGTTTGGTTCCGTTTAATCGGATTAAACGAAATTTCGTCGCTAAATAATAAAATCTAATTTAATTAAATAACGATGCCTCGTAAATATATTACAAATGTCGTCTACGAATTAATTCTAAATTAATTCGCTCGTTCGCATTAAAGTCCAACTTTTATTTCGTAATGAAATTCAATTCATATTAATATATCTGATATATTAATTTTAGCCCATGCGAATAAATTAAATAGAAAAAATCAAATTTAACTATTAAATTTATTTTACCGATTAATTCCAAATTAATCGCGTTCTCTCTCTTCCGAACACATTTAATCCCAGATTAAATAATACCTCAATTAATCCCAGATTAATTTTCTCTCTCTTAATTAATCCCAGATTAATTCTAATTAAATCAACTGTCATCGGTGAATCTTTGGGAAGCGACCCAAAAGATCCCTGGATATGTTGGCAGTAAATACGGTCATCGGATTATCCGTATACGTGCATACCTCGTACCACGTGCTTACCGATTTACAAGACATGGTTGGCTTCTAGCAAAGCAGCGTGCCTACCCAATTCTTCAGAAATATTCTTACTTGAATATATAATCTATGTCAGGCGTAGTATACGTAGTATTGCGTATTGCGATCCAGCATCGAATGTCACGTGCTAGGCCTGAGGCTGGAACTGTGTCTGCCCCGTACGAAGCACATGTCGGATGTCTAGTTACTAGTCTCTATTATCGGATATACATGACCTAGTCATAATATTCCGATGACTGCAGTACTTAAGAGCACTAGTACCGTATCCTACGTGACATCATCTCTACTATGGCTGGAGTGATACTTCTGTCTTGACATCACACCCAATACACTACGATTCTAAATATACCCAGCAGAGGCATACACAGAACCGGTTAAAGCCCTGGATGACCAAAACTAAAGCACACCGATTGTCGCAAGTATTAGAGATGCAAGTCTCAGGTTAAGACCAAATACACCTACCCTGATTTCGGACTTCCATAGACACATAGTCATACCACAAATGGAATTCCGAGGGGTCTATTCAGTGCGAAGCTATTTTCCGTACCATCGGTAAAACACAACCTCCTATTACACTTGCATTAGTATCCTATACCCAAATATATGAGAACTATGTCGTTATAATCTCACATAACACGTACAAATGTAATACTAGTCTATTCCGCATTATCGATGTCCAGTCTCGATAATACTACGACTTGGGATATTTAATGATTAATCCTTCGTGGACTGATATTGTCTCATATCATCTCAATCCAGGAACTAATCATAAGGACCTCCTATCATTTATACATCTAGGTGATCTAATCACAAATGATAAGAGTGCAATCTCTTTGTCACATAGTTAATTTGCACAACAACATCATGATCTGTACAAATAGTGACGCTATGGGTCATAATTGTCCAACAATCTCCCACTTGGCCTATAGCCAGTCACTCGAGTGTCTTAGACCCGAACTATATACGGTTCGCTCAAACTTCTGAGGAGAGGCTTTCGTCAGTGGATTTGTATGATTATCGTCTGATGCAATTTATTCGATCATCACATCGCCATGATGTATGATCCGAATGAATCAGATGAATAGTCGAAGTATATATCTGGATCGTTGATGAGACCATTAATTCTTTAGTCTGCGATGTAGCCTAGCTCAGCTGCTAACAGAACTATATCTAATCTAATTAGATTTGTTAATGACCCAGATGGCTTCTATTGCTACCTCAGCCGCAGCAATGACCCGCATTTTTTATTTATTCGGTAACAGTATCTTGCTTGGAAGATTTCCAGCTCACTGTTCCGTTATTCAAACTGTATTGTACCGTTGTTTTTATCGGTAGAAAACTTACAGTAGTGATCCTAATCACTTCAAGTTCTCATTCTCCATAGTTTAAGACATCATCCTTAGTTCTTTAAGATACTAACGGATGTTCTTAATATCTATCCAGTGACTATCACTTGGATTGACCCGTTTGTGACTCCATATGCTCAAAGCGTATGAGACACCAGGTCACGTACATTTTTCAATGTACAAGTTCTCAGAGAGTGTTAACAACTTTAAATCTATCCCAGTAGATCGTTATTCCTATAATAAAGGTTGTTTCTCCTAAGAATTCTACGGAGAATTTTCATGAAAGCCAAGCTTTCTCCGATTGTAATATGGGAATATCATTTCCACGAAATGACATATCATCATTATTTAGGACATCATTGTCAGTGCGCTCCCACTAACCTCCTTATATACACAAGAATCACATGCGTTTTGAATCAAATCATACACCGTTATGATTACATCAAAACGATAGTTCCAATAACCTAATGCTTGCTTCAATCCAAACATGGATCGAATATCCTGCAAATCTTGTTTTCTAGTTTTGGTACGACAAAACCGCCAGGATGTTATAAACATCCTCCAAAGAGGTTTCCGTTTAAGGAAAGCGATTTTGACGTTCAACTGCCATATTTCATGAATGAAACATGCAGCATCAGCAAGTATTATCCCAATGGATTTAACGTGGCAACAGGTAAAAGATTTCGTTGTAATCAACACAATGTTGATAACGATACCTTTCCACTACAAGCCTAGCTTAGTACGTTGGTATGTTGCCTTCCATGTATGTCTTCCTTGAAGACTTATATAGTACCAATAGGCATAATGCCTTACGGTATAATAACTAGTGTCCAAACATAGTTGATATACATGGAATCCATTTCGGACTCATGGCACTTTGCAATAATAGGGAGTCGATACCTTGTATCACTTCCTCACACGTAGTCAGTTCGTATTCCTTAATAAGATTGAAATCTTTATGAGGTAAGATCAGAAACCCATACCCCAAGTTGTTTTCTGACTCTCTCCGACCTACGCAGTTCTTGTGTATTCGAAGATTACTGGTACAGTTTCATCATTGATAAACTGTTTGTGTTCCATTAAGGACTTGGTGCCTTGAACAGTATAACTCCGATTTTTCATCGAGTTTTACTATCCTCCCACTTACCACTGCATATCGGTATTCCTCTTAGGAAAACCGCATGGTGAGCAACAATTACATTGTTCTCTAGTGAGTTATATAAGTACTATACTTTGGTTTCCTTAGGATAACCAATTACATTAGGCACTTATCCAATTTGGGTTCTAGTTTGGTATCATCCAAACGTATGCCTAGCATTCCCAAATCATCAGGAGTGAGAAAGCCCTGTTTCTTTCCTGTTTATATCTAATATGAAATCTGTCAAACAGATTTTATGGAACCTTATTCAAAATAAGTATTGCACGTTAATGCTTATCCCTTTTGAAGGAAAATGGTAGCTCAGAGCGACTCATGATTAACCTTATAATGTCCAACAAAATTCGGTTTCTCCGTTCAGACACAGCGTCAAACTGACGTGTTCCGGGAGGAGTCCTCATTGAAAGAATACTATTCTTTTTCAAGTATATGAGAAACTTACTGCTTAAGTATTTTCATCATGGTCAAACCGTGATGTTTTAATACTTTAGCCGATCTGTTCATCTATTTCGTGTCGAAACTCTAAGAGTTTCCGATTTGTGTTTCAAAAGAAACATATAACCATAATGCGATGCCACATCCGTAAGGTCACGAAACATTCATATCCACCTCTAGCCTAGCTAGACATAGGCCCACTTGCTTCACTATGAATATGGCTAACAGATCGGTGGCTCTTGCAGTTCTACCAAGTAAAAGGTATTTTAGGTACTTTACCTAATAAACTAGATTCGTAGACTTTATTTGAATGGAATCAAATCCGTCCTAGTATCCACTCTTCAAAAGTGTGGATATACGAGTCTTGTTTAATGTGTCCCAGATAGTACTGCCACAAATAAGTCTCATCTGATCAAATCAGTTTGAGCTATTTGTTTGTCATATTATGTGTTTGAGATTTATTTATATTCAAAATATAAATATTGTTATTCACATCTAATATGTTTATCTCAATATCATCTTTATAAAATAAAACACTTTAGTGTTCTAGAATATAAAGGTATACTCGCAACGAGTTATACTCGATATAGAGATAATGTTTCTAGTCAAACTAGTTACATTATAACAGTTTCCTAATTTAAGTACACACCAAATGATAGTTCCTAAAATTAGGTATCTACGGTTGAAACAGCGACTATCGTCCCGTTTTCGATTCGCAGATTAATCTCATCTGAAGTCAGTATCCTGCTCACAGCAGATTCTGCACATCAATGCATATTTATGTATCACACTAAGTATTTAAAATCCAATTTTAATACTAGTAGTGAACATATTTATGACAAACATATTTGAAGTCAGAGCCTTGTTCGTCTTCAATTCCTTCATGTCTGCTTTGTCCATACGGTCGTCATGCTTCAATGACCCCGTTTGCCACAATTTAGGCAGACATCTTGGGATATGTCCTTTATCTTCCTAGAAGATTATAATGATTTTGCCTTTGCCCTTTTCACATTCCAGAATTCTTTGGCCAAGCCTTGGCCTTCTAGAATATTGAAGTAAGATGCGCCTTGCTCTACTTGCCTTATTGCAAACTTTGGCTTTGTCTCCTTGAGAATGGTCATTAACTCTCCAAGAGTTATTAATTGCAATTGAATACTTCTAAGATCTAAGAATAGATCTATGAAGATCCTTCAATTTATTCATCATACTTTAGGATCTAATCCTTAGTTCTGATTAGGAAATTAAGGAGTCTTTATGGCAAGCATAATGGATTAAACATTAAAGTTATCATCACATGAATCTTCCAAAGATCATGCTCTACTATTTGCCTAACCGGGCTTAGGCCTAAGATGTTATTCTATCAAATAAAGTAACTTCTTAGTTCAGGACTATCCTGAAATTATTCCCAAATTGAAAATAAAGTCGTTTGAACAATTTCCTAGGATAATGTTTTTAAACATTAATCTTTCAATTTAATCTGATTCTAATAGTCCAACTATTTAATCAACGATTTCAGGTACAATCTAAATGGATGATTACTATAGTCTAACTATATAACTTATTACAATTTTATTGTTAAAATCAATATTTATGATACTATAATCCAATTAATAATCATTATCAATGATCGTAAAAATCCAAATATATTGACTATTTAATCCTAGTATACATCTTATAAATGACGGTAAAAAATCCAAATATATTGATTACTATAATCCAATATATATCATTATAAATTGATCGGTAACATCCAAATATATTGATTACTATAATCAATTTATTTATATCATTATAAAGAAGTAGTTTGAATAAATCCAACTGTTAATTAAAAACAAACTATTAAATATTAGTCCAACTAACATTAATTATTTGATGAAAATATTGATTGAGCCGCGTTTTATGGCAGTAACTGTTGGTTTCTATAATATGTCCCAAACAAAGATTAAGCATGTGAAATACTATAAAGAAATATATTTAAACATGAAGTATGGCGGAATCATACTTACAATGCCTTGTGATGAAGTAGAAGATCAAATGGTAGAAGCTCCAAGTGGTGGAGGATTCGGCCAAGAGGAGGAAGAAGACTTGAAGCTCCAAGCTTTTGTATTCCAAGCTCTTTGATGGTTTCCCTATCACCTCTTTTGATCCCTTGCTTGTGCTAGCAAAAATGGAGAAGTGGAAGATCAAATCTTCCTTGCCCTTGACAATGGTGTTCACGGCAATTTGAGAGAGAAGAGAGAGTTTTGTGAAAATGTCTTGATTAATTAATCTTTGTTTTACCAAAAATCAATTTATATTTATGTTATAATTTATTAAATTAATAATAAATCTATGACATAAACCATGCAATGGCTTAGAGTGTCAAACACTCAAACTCCATGCAATGCCTTTGAGTGAAATGCACACTATCACCATGCAATGCCTTAGAGTGTTTTGTACACTATTAACATGCAATGCCATATCAATGACAAGTGTCATGTGGGCCCCACACGTTTCCCAATGAAAGTGGGCCCACGTCCACTCACGCGTTCGGGTTCGATATTTCCGAAATACCGAGCTAGCGTCGCGACGTTAATTAAATCGGATTTAAATAAATAATCGCTCCTAGCGAAATTATTATTTACGTCGCTTACGAATTAATTCTAAATTAACTCGTACGCCCGAATTAAAATCTAATTTTAATTTCGCGTCGAAATCGAATTTCGATTATTATATCGAATATAATAATTATATCGATTAATTCCAAATTAACCGTTCTCTCTCTCTAAATAAGGCACTTTATCCGAGATAAAGTTTCTCCGCAATTAATCCAAGATTAATTAAGTTCGAATCAAATATCATAGGTGAATCTTCAGGAAGCGACCCAAGAGATCTCCGGATATTTTGGCAGTAAATACGGTCGTCGGATAATCCGAACACGTACGTACCTCGTACTACGTCTTTACCGATTTACAAGACAAGGTTGGCTTCTAGCAAAGCGCCATGCCTACCCAATTCTCCAGAAATATTCTTATAGGAATATAAGATCTGTATCAGGCGTAGTATACCGTAGTATTGCGTACATCGATCCAGTATCGGATGATCACATGCTAGGCCTGGGGCTGGAGAGATGTGTCTGCCCCGTACGAAACATATATCGGACATCAAGCAACTAGTCTCTTTAAATCGGACAATCCTGACCTTGTCATATTGTCCCGACGGTTGCAACCTTTTATAGAGTACTAGTTCTGTGCCTGCATGATCATCACCTCCATATGTCTGAAGCGATACTTCCATCTTGACATCACATCCAGTACACTACGATTCTCGATAAACCCAGAAGAGGTGTACACAGAACCGGTTAAGGTCCCCAACCACCAAAACTAAAGTTTACCGATTGTCGCAAGTACTAGCGATGTAAGTCTCAGGTTAAGACCATATACACCTACCCTGATGCGGCCTCCCATAGACACGCACACATACTACCAATGGGATTCCGCGGGGTCTATCCAGAGCGAAGCTGTTTTCCGTACCATCGGTAAAACACAACCTCCTATCGCACTTGCATAAGTATCCAATACTTAAATATATGAGAACTATGCCGTCGTGCCCTCACAACGTGCACAAGCGCAATACTAGTCTATTCCGCATTATCGATGTCCAGTCTCGATAATACTACGACTAGGGATATTTAATGATTAAACCTTTGGGGACTGATACTGTCTCATATCATTCTCAGTCCAGGTACTAATCATATGGACTTTCGCCATTTATAAGTCAAAGTAAATAATATTACAAAACGGCAAAAGGCAATTTCATTATCACATAGTTAATTTTGTACAATAATACAATATCATTTACAAACAGTGACGCTATGGGACATAATGTCTAACAATCTCCCACTTGGCCTATAGCCAGTCACTCAAGCATCTAATACCCGAACTATGTATGTGTCGTTCAAAAACTTGCTGTAGAACAGCTTTCGTCAGCGGATCTGCAATGTTATCATGATGTGACCTTCTCGACTTTTACATCGCCACGATGTATGAATCTCCCGAATCAGATGGTAACGTCGAAGAACATGCTTGGACCGTTGATGAGACCTTGGTTCCTTAGCCTGTGCTATAGCCCCGTTATTGTCACAATACAATGGAACGGGCTCAGCTGCTAACGGAACTACTCCTAATCCGATTAGGAACTTTCGGATCCAAACTGCCTCCTTTGCTGCTTCAGATGCAGCGATGTACTCCGCTTCTGTTGTTGAATCGGCAACAGTATCTTGCTTGGAAGATTTCCAGCTCACTGCTCCGTTATTCAAGCAAAAAATGTACCCGGATTGCGACTTGTAGTCATCCTTGTCGGTTTGGAAACTTGCATCGGTATACCCAGATACCGCAAGTTCTCCACCTCCATAAATTAAGAAAGCATCCTTAGTTCGTTTAAGATACTTAAGGATATTCTTAACTGCTATCCAGTGACCTTCACCTGGATCGGCCTGATAGCGACTGCACATGCTCAAAGCATATGAGACATCAGGTCGTGTACATATCATGGCATACATGATCGATCCGACTGCCGAGGCGAACGGTATCCGACTCATGTGGTCTCTCTCTTCCTGAGTCTTAGGACACATGTCCTTAGACAGAGAGGTACCTCGTACCATTGGAACCAATCCCCTCTTGGATTGTTCCATGTTGAATCTCTTCAACACTTTATCAATGTATGTACTCTGGGAGAGTCCAAGCAGCTTTCTAGATCTATCCCTGTAGATCTTTATTCCAAGAATAAAGGCTGCTTCTCCCAGATCTTTCATGGAGAATTTTAATGAAAGCCAAGCTTTCACCGACGTTAGCATGGGAATGTCATTGCCTATAAGCAATACGTCGTCGACATAAAGGACAATAAAAGTAAGTGCTCTCCCACTAACCTTCTTGTATACACAAGGGTCATCTGCGTTTTGCACGAAATCATATTCCTTTATGATCTCATCAAAACGCTGATTCCATGACCGTGATGCTTGCTTCAATCCATAAATGGATCGATTTAACTTACAAACCTTGTTTGCAAGTCTAGGTACGATAAAACCGTCAGGCTGTTGCATATAAACATCCTCCAAAAGGTTTCCGTTAAGGAAAGCGGTTTTAACGTCCATCTGCCATATCTCGAAGTCGAAATATGCAGCTATTGCAAGCATTATCCGAATGGATTTAATCATGGCAACGGGTGAGAAGGTTTCGTCATAATCAATACCATATTGTTGACGATACCCCTTCGCTACAAGCCTAGCCTTGTACGTTTGTACGTTGCCATCCATGTCGGTCTTCTTCTTGAAGATCCATCTGCATCCAATAGGCTTTACGCCTTCTGGTGCATCAACCAGTGTCCAAACTTGGTTGGCGTACATGGAATCCATCTCGGACTTCATGGCTTCTTGCCATAAAGCGGAATCGATATTTTGTATCGCTTCCTCATACGTAGCCGGCTCATTATCCTCAATAAGATTAATATCTATATGAGGTGAGATCAGGAACCCATACCTCTCAGGTACTGTTCTGACTCTCTCCGACCTACGCGGTCCTTTGTATGTGAAGTTTGTGGTACAGACTCATCCCGGACGGTCTGTTCTTGTTCCGTCGTTGATTCATTGCCAGGAACAGTATCACTACGATCTTCATCGAGTTCTACTTTCCTCCCACTTACCACTGCATTTAGGAATTCCTTCTCAAGGAAAACCGCATGTAGAGCAACAAATACTTTGTTCTCTTGTGGGTAATAGAAGTAATATCCTTTGGTTTCCCTAGGATATCCAACGAAAAGGCATTTATCAGATTTGGGTTCAAGTTTGGTACCTTCCAAACGTTTAACATATGCCCAGCATCCCCAAATCTTCAGGAAAGAGAAACCTGGTTTCCTTCCTGTCCATATCTCATATGGAGTCTGTTCAACAGACTTCGACGGTACCTTATTCAAAATAAGTATAGCACTGTTTAATGCGTATCCCCAGAAGGATATTGGTAGCTCAGTGCGACTCATCATTGACCTCACCATGTCCAACAAGGTGCGGTTTCTCCGTTCGGACACACCGTTTAATTGCGGTGTTCCAGGAGGAGTCCACTGTGAAAGAATACCATATTCTTTCAAGTAATCTTGAAACTCATAACTTAAGTATTCGCCACCACGGTCTGACCGTAATGTCTTAATACTCTTCCCTGTTTGTTTCTCCACTTCGTGTCGAAACTCTTTGAATTTCTCAAAAGTTTCCGACTTGTGTCTCATAAGATACACATAACCGTAACGAGATGCATCATCTGTAAAGGTTACGAAGAAGTAGTGAAATCCACCTCTAGCCTGGCTAGACATGGGCCCGCATACGTCAGTATGAACGAGAGCTAACAGTTCTGTGGCACGTTCACCTTTACCGCTAAAAGGTGATTTAGGCATTTTGCCTAAAAGACAAGATTCGCAGACGTCATATGAATTGGGATCAAATTCGTCCAAGTACCCACTCTTTGAAAGTGTGGATATGCGAGTCTTGTTGATGTGTCCCAGACGACAATGCCACATATAAGCTTCATCTTTTAGATTACTCCTTTTGAGCCTTTTGTTTGTCATTTTAGGAGATTCATTTATATTCAAAATATAAAGACCGTTATTTGCAACAGCTGTGCAAATTTCTGCATCATTTTATATAAAATAACACCCTGTGTTCCTGAATACAAAAGTGTAACCCTGCTGGGTTAACAAGGATACAGATATATATTCCTAGTTAAACTAGGCACAAAATAACAGTTCAAAAGTTTAAGTTCATGCCCTGAGGGCAGTACTAAAACAAAAGTCCCTACGGCCAAAACAGCAACTGGTGTTCCGTTTCCGACCCGTAGATCCATCTCCCCTGATGCCAGCACCCTGCTATCATGCAGATCCTGCACATCAGTACAAATATGAGCACCACAACCAGAATCAAAAATCCAATTTTTAAAACTAGAAGTATTCATATTTATCTCAATAACAAACATACCAGAGGCAATGGCCTTGCCAGCCTTGATATCCTCCCTCTGCACAATGCTCATTCGGCAGTCACGTTTCCAGTGACCCCTCTTGCCGCAGTTGAGGCAGATGTCGCGAGATTTGTCCTTTGGCTTCCTAGAAGCCACTGTCAACTTGCCTTTACCCTTCTTCTTGAACTTCTTCTTCCTTGCACCTCCAATTGCCTTGGGGCCACCCTTTGGCGCATGAGAGGTCAATGCAAAATGCGCCTCGCGCTTGCTCCCCTTTAGGAGTTCCTTTCGGACTCCTTCAGCACAGACAACAACTCTCCAAGAGTGTCGTCAGTATCCATCAACTTGTAGTTGACTATGATTTGTTTCCAAGTATCAGGAAGTGACTGCAAGATCATATCTATAGTCAGATCAGCCTCCAAGACTATTCCCATATTGGCCAACTCATCAATATCGGCAATCATTTGAGCCCCGTGGGCTTCAACTGATGCGCCATCTGTCATCCGGGAGCGGAAGAGAGTTTCCTTACTAGCTCGTACCTCTTCATCCGCTTATTGGTGCGGTGAAGATCACGCAATCTTGCCATCATGTTATAGGGATCCAAGTCCCTATTCTGGCGTCTGAAATGCTGAGTCATTGCAGCTAGCATAACTGACTGAGCTTGGTCACAATCATCACTATGAGTTTCCATAACTCTAGCTCCAGTGGCTCAGTGGGTTTAGGCGGGAGAGGTCTCTGAATAGTATACAGTATCCTCTCAGCCCCAAGCACTATCTTGAGGTTCATTTCCCAGTCGGCAAAGTTTGTCCCTTTGAAGACATTATCGCCCATGATTATGTCGCGGATATTACCTTTGCCAGTCATCTTGACAACTATAGTCCAACTATAAAGTCAACGATGTTATGGGTACAGTCAAACTGTTACATATAAAAATAACAATATATTAGTCCAACTAATTATTTAAAATATTGACGAAATAATTTTGAAAGACGCGTAAGGCTAAATATCTGAATGAAATTGCAAATTCAATAATAGCCTCCCACTATTTTCTTCAAGTTTCTAACCCTCTGTAGACAACTCGGGAAATCGAATTTCCTAGTGGGCTAGGATCCCGTTAAATAACACACAACCTTGACTTTGGCCAACAAGTTGTATGATATTAACTAGGTAGATCTCGAAGATCAATTGGATCCCATCCAATTCCTAGATCCGGTAGGTGGACATCCAAGTCCGAAACATATATATCTAATACATATGTCAATGTATCTAATACATTTTCCTAACCATTTCCTCTGAATCAACTAAGCCTTGGCTTTGGCACAACAAACCTAATGATTCCAGTTAAGCGGGACCCATTGACAAGGAAAATTTCGTAATCAATGTCGATGGACAAAAAAGTGATCTTGACTTTGGCCAAACAAATCACGACTTGGACAGGACACCGATGTGGAACAAAACTCTCATGATTCAAACACATCCTCAATTGACAAAGGTCTTGACTTTGGCCAACAAACCAATGCCAACTTCGGATCTTGAGAAAGAATCATTCAACGGAAGGAAAATCGCTTAATATTGTTTGAGGGATTTTTGCGTAATTGGCAACCAATTAATTTATCTTTGTTAGGTCTCATCATCATACACCCTTAAGCATGCTTCTAAAACATCATAAAGCGCGTAAAGTAAAATAATAGTGATATGCGGATGGATATATAAACAACTTGTTCCTAGAACAAATCACTCCCTTTCCTCTCCCCGTTAGCACTATTCTACTTCTACCCAATTACATAATACAATAAGAGAAACCTCATTTACATTGAGGGGAATTAGGTGAGAAGAGAATACAAAGAGATAAAGAGATAAGGCTGGACACGCAGGTCCAATTTATAAATTCCAAATTTACAATAATTTCAAAAAATTACCCTTTCCCTTCTAATATCCATCCGATATACACTATTCATTCATCACATACATATATATTCAAACAAGACATGCTTTTACAACCAATCTAATCCAATTAATTAGTCTTTGTTAAAGTGATCATCCAATGTTCAAACAACGGTTTGATTTTGCGCGAGTCCAACTCGATTGAGAATAAGTACACAAGGTACGAATTCGCGAATTATATCGAACTACTTATTAAATCTTATTTAATTCGTATTCAATACTAATTCAATTATTTAATTCCAAATTAAATGTTTACACTTTAATGTGCTTTAAAGACTTAGATTCTAAATCCAATTCTATTGGGTCTCAAAGCCCAACTAACATCCAATGTTTAATTTAATTCGAGTCAAATGGGCTTTCAATTGATTTATTAAGGCTTGGGCTTTGGTCAATGTGGGTCATACCCAATTACCAAGCCCAAATAAGGAATCACCCTTAAGTGCCATAAAACCAATTTCAAGCCCATAAGGCCCAATTAAATTATAAAGCCCATTATATTATATTTGGACTTAATGGAGTGATTTAGGCCCAAATTGGATCCAATCCATTGGCCCAAATCTACTTGGTCCAACCAAGCCCATTATGCCCAAAACAATATTAAAAGCCCAATTAACCAATTAAGCCCATTAATTAAATTTTAATATTCCAAACATTAAAATCCAATTAATTAAAGTGTAATATCAAGATTAACATATTAAACCAAATATTCCAATAATACCCATTTAATTTATTAATCATGTATTGTTCAAAATAAATGTCCAACATTAATTTTAACAAAAAATCAACTCCATTACATGTCTTATGTATTCGGCCAAGGTGAGTTTTTGTGTATCGATTTGTATTTCAATCCGATTGAATTACTAATCTACGTCCCATACACGTTCTAAGTCATCCAATGATCTTATACACAAAAAAATATCAAACCACTCCAAGTAGTAATACATTCGGCCAAGGCATGGATGGATATGGGGAAAAATCATCCAATGCATTTTTCATGAATTGATTCCATATAACATCATGTTATACACATGCAAGCATACTTATTAATCAAATTTCATAAGAACATGCTTATATCAATTTCATCATGCCATTCGGCCAAGGTGAATATATTGGGGAAAAATCATCCAATGCATTTTTCATAAAATTGATTCCATGTAATATCATTCTATATACATGCAAGCATACTTATTCATCAAATTTCACAAGAACATGCTTCAATCAATTTATCACACCCATTCGGCCAAGGTAGAAATTTGGGGGAAAAATCATCCAATGCATTTTTCATAAAATTGATTCATATAATGTCATTTAACATACATATAAGCATACTCATTCATCAAATTTCACAAGAACATGCTTCAATCAATTTTACCCAAATTTTAACCTAAAGTATTTCATGCTTAAACCTAGCTCAATGATACCATTGTTGGTTTCTATAATATGTCCCAAACAAAGATTAAGCATGTGAAATACTATAAAGAATATATATTTAAACATGAAGTATGGCGGAATCATACTTACAATGCCTTGTGATGAAGAGAAGATGATCAAATGTGTAGAAGCTCCAAGTGGTGGAGGATTCGGCCAAGAGGAGGAAGAAGACTTGAAGCTCCAAGCTTTTGTATTCCAAGCTCTTTGATGGTTTCCCTATCACCTCTTTTGATCCTTGCTTGTGCTAGCAAAAATGGAGAAGTGGAAGATCAAATCTTCCTTGCCCTTGTCAATGGAGTGTTCCGGCAATTTGAGAGAGAAGAGAGAGTTTTTGAAAGTCTTGATTAATTAATCTTTGTATTACAAAAAAAAATCAATTATATTTATGTTATAATTTATTAAATTAATAATAAATCTATGACATAAACCATGCAATGGCTTAGAGTGTCAAACACTCAAACTCCATGCAAATGCCTTTGAGTGAAATGCACACTATCACCATGCAATGCCTTAGAGTGTTTTGTACACTATTAACATGCAATGCCATATCAATGACAAGTGTCATGTGGGCCCCACACGTTTCCCAATGAAAGTGGGCCCACGTCCACTCACGCGTTCGGGTTCGATATTTCCGAAATACCGAGCTAGCGTCGCGACGTTAATTAAATCGGATTTAAATAAATAATCGCTCCTAGCGAAATTATTATTTACGTCGCTTACGAATTAATTCTAATTAACTCGTACGCCCGAATTAAAATCTAATTTTAATTTCGCGTCGAAATCGAATTTCGATTATTATATCGAATATAATAATTATATCGATTAATTCCAAATAACCGTTCTCTCTCTCTAAAAGGCACTTTATCCGAGATAAAGTTTCTCCGCAATTAATCCAAGATTAATTAAGTTCGAATCAAATATCATAGGTGAATCTTCAGGAAGCGACCCAAGAGATCTCCGGATATTTTGGCAGTAAATACGGTCGTCGGATAATCCGAACACGTACGTACCTCGTACTACGTCTTTACCGATTTACAAGACAAGGTTGGCTTCTAGCAAAGCGCCATGCCTACCCAATTCTCCAGAAATATTCTTATAGGAATATAAGATCTGTATCAGGCGTAGTATACCGTAGTATTGCGTACATCGATCCAGTATCGGATGGTCACATGCTAGGCCTGGGGCTGGAGATGTGTCTGCCCCGTACGAAACATATATCGGACATCAAGCAACTAGTCTCTTTAAATCGGACAATCCTGACCTCGTCATATTGTCCCGACGGTTGCAACCTTTTATAGAGTACTAGTTCTGTGTCCTGCGTGATCATCACCTCCATATGTCTGAAGCGATACTTCCATCTTGACATACATCCAGTACACTACGATTCTCGATAAACCCAGAAGAGGTGTACACAGAACCGGTTAAGGTCCCCAACCACCAAAACTAAAGTTTACCGATTGTCGCAAGTACTAGCGATGTAAGTCTCAGGTTAAGACCATATACACCTACCCTGATGCGGCCTCCCATAGACACGCAGACATACTACCAATGGGATTCCGCGGGGTCTATCCAGAGCGAAGCTGTTTTCCGTACCATCGGTAAAACACAACCTCCTATCGCACTTGCATAAGTATCCAATACTTAAATATATGAGAACTATGCCGTCGTGCCCTCACAACGTGCACAAGCGCATACTAGTCATTATCATGTTACTCGAGCATATATACGATGTCCAGTCTCGATAATACTACGACTAGGGATATTTAATGATTAAACCTTTGGGGACTGATACTGTCTCATATCATTCTCAGTCCAGGTACTAATCATATGGACTTTCGCCATTTATAAGTCAAAGTAAATAATATTACAAAACGGCAAAAGGCAATTTCATTATCACATAGTTAATTTTGTACAATAATACAATATCATTTACAAACAGTGACGCTATGGGACATAATGTCTAACAGTAAACTAAACGATATTGCGAATTAATACTTGCCTCCCAACTATTTCTCGGCGAAGCTCTAACCCTCTGTTGAGTAGTACTCAGGAAACCTGTTTCCTAGTGGGCTAGGATCCCATAAATAACACACAATCTTGACTTTGGCCAACAAATTGTATGATAATGAATAGGTAGATCTCTAAGATCAATTGGATCTCATCCAATTCCTAGATCCGGTAGGTGGACATCCAAGTCCGAAACATATATAAATTATATGCCAATAATCCAATATATTTTCGTAACCTTTTTCTTGAATCAACTAAGCCTTGGCTTTGGCACACAAACAAACTTAATGATCCCAGTTAAGCGGAACCCATTGACATGGAAAGCTTCGTAATCAATGTCGATGGACAAAAAGTGATCTTGAATTTGGCCCAACCAAATCATAACTTGGACAAGACACCGATATAGAACAAAACTCTCATGATTCAAAACACATCCGCAATGACAACGGTCTTGACTTTGGCCAACAAACCAATGCCAACTTGGATCTTGAGTAAGAATCACTAACAGAAGGAAAAAAACGCTTAATATTGTTTGAGGGTTTTTCGCGTTCGAATGGCAACCAATTTATTATCTTTGATTAGGGTCTCATTCATCATACACCCTTAAACATGCATTCTAAACAAATAATAAAGAACGTATAAATAATACATTAATAATGATATGCGGATGGATATCTCACAAATTGTTCCTAGAACCAAATCACTCCTTTCCTCTCCCGACTAGAAACTATTCTAATTCTACCCAATTACAAAATACAATAAAGAAACCTCATTTACATTAGGGGAATAGGTGAGAAGAGAAATACAATAAGAATTAGATAAAAGGCTGGACACCGTAGGTCCAATTTAATAAATTCTAAACTTATTACAACAATTCCAAAACTGCCTTTTGCCCTTCTAATATCCATCTGATATTCATTATTCATATACAACATTCCTTATTCCTCAATCATGTTATTAATCAATCTAATCCAGGATTAATCTTTGATTAATGACCTATAATGTTCATACAACGATTGTGATTTGGTGAGTCCAACTCGTTTAAGAATAAATACTCAAAGTAAGTATTCTTGAATTATATTGAACTACAACTTTAATCCAATCCGATGTGGGTCTTGTTCCAAATTGAGTTGAATGTGGGCTTTATTCTGAACTGTGTGGAGAAGTGGGCTTTGTTTCCCAGCTGTGATAGTTGGCTTTATTCCCCGACTGATTGTGGGCTTGTTCCCGATCTGTGCTGAGAGTGGGGCTTATTCCCGAACTGAACTAATGGTGGGCTTTGTTCCAGAAATGTGGGCTTTGTTCCTGAACTGTGTAAGAGAGTGGGCTTTATTCCCGAACCTGTGTTGACTGTGGGCTTTGTTCCCGGAGCTTACTGAATGTGTGCTTTGTTTTCTGGGCTTTGATTCCCGAATTGAAACTGACTGTAGTCTTTGTTCCTGGGCTTGTTCAACTGAAATTGTGTAGAAAGTGCTTTGTTCCAAAACTTTGTTAAGATTGGGCTTATTCCCGAGCTGTACTGAATGTGGGCTTTGTTCCCAACTGTGTAGAGAGTGGGCTTGTTCCCGAGTTATCACTGAATGTGGGCTTTGTTCCTGGGCTTTATCCCAACTTGTGTTTTAATAGTTGCTTTGTTTCCATTACTGTACTAAAATGTGGCTTTATTCCCGAGCTTTGTCAAGTGTGGCTTTTTCCCAACTGTCGATTGTGATTGGGCTTTGTTTCCCTAGGCTTTGTTACCAAACTTGTGTTGATTTGTGGGCTTTGTTCCCGACTGTAGTGAATATGGGCTTTATTCCCGAACTGTACTGAATTTGGGCTTTGTTCTCGTGGGTTTGTTCCCGAACGCTGTCTTTGTGCCGCTTTTTTCCTTTTCTGGCTCTTTCAAAACTCGCGAACAAAAACAAACAAAAATTGCGTGTATGTGACCGTGTAATGCTTATGCATGGTGCAGGATGCATTTCCTATTCTTATGGGATAGGCCTTCTTTGTGCTCCTCGGTGTTGGTATTCTAAGGTCCCAAGATCAAATCAAGACATGAAAACATGCGTGAATACACCAAGGAAGATAGCGGAATACTTACATTGATCGGTTATGTCGATTTGAAGATGAATCATGCCCAAAAACGCACTGCCTTTGTAAGCCCACTGCACAGTCCATCTCACTGTCCTGGCGTGTTTCGGGTCTCAAACGAAGCTCCAAACTCCATCGGATGAGTCCCGCCT
>SKCR01030832.1:0-224807 GCA_019454045.1 Zanthoxylum bungeanum
TTGCTAAAATGCGCCGTGCCACGTGTCACCATCACATCCATCTGCTAACATGCGCCGTGCCACGTGTCATCATCATATGCTGCCGACACTCAGACTTGACACGTGTCGCCTCGTCATCAGCCACATCATCGGTCAACAAGTCAACCTTGCCACACGTCGTGCCACATCATCGTCCACGTCAGCAGGTCAACCGAGTCAACTTGCCACGTCAGCCTCAGCCAATCACAACTTGACACGTGTCGCCACGTGTCGCAATCCTATTGTGCCGACAAGTGAACAGTCAGCCGCCACGCCACGTCATCGCCACGTCGTCGCCGCGTCAGCATGACGTCATCACAATAATTGAGAATTAGCCGCCTTGACACGTGTCGCGTGAACAGTCAGCCGCCTTGCTACGTGTCGCCTTCTCATCGTGCCACGTCGACAAATCCAGCGTCGCGACGCTGAGGTCCTTGGCGTCGCGACGCGCGAACAGTGAAAAATTTTCCTATAAATAGAGCGCGAAATTTCAGTTTCAGGACACCATTCCCTCTCTCTTATTTGATGTAAATAGGGAATTCTTCTCTCTCTAAGTTTCGTTTTTTAATTTTTAGTTTTTACTTTTGTAATAATTTTAATTACTTTTTGATAATAGTAATCTACTTTCTTATTTTACAGTTTTTACTATTCACTATGCGGAGGTAACTTCCCTATGCTAGGGTGAAAGGTAATTATTTTACTATTGCTATTAGATTAATCTCCCTAAAAATAATATATTTACTATTTAAAATTCTGATTAATAAAGGATACCGCTATATTGGTCGGTTGGCAATTCAACTTAATCTGGTTTAAACTGACTAATCAAGGAAACCGCTATATTGGTCGGTTGGTAAATTTATTTTCTGTTGGTTTGAACCTGATTAATCAAAGATACCGCCAGATTGGTCGGTTGGTAAATTTATTTTGGTACCGCCTTTATGGCTGGATTATGGACAAATATTACCACCTATATGGCTGGTTGGACTTAATTTGACTTAATCAGGATACCGCCAGATTGGTCGGTTGGTAAAATATATTATCACAAGTTTATATATTATTTTATGGGAGATATCTAATTTAGTAGTAGTAAAAGTAATTCCTTTTGCCTTAGCATTTTATTTCATTTGTAATTTACTTTTCAGCATTTTAATTCATCGCAATTACTTTTCAGCATTTTCATTTATGTCTTTTAAGTTTTTATTAGCCCTAGCTATGTGTCATAACTAAGTTAGTAATCTAGGGTTGTGATGAAATCCAATATCACCGGTTTATAAGGGTTAAATTATAATTTGGGTAATATAAAGATTTATTTATTGAGTCTTAATCTTAATGCTTTTTATTAACTGGCCACTAATAAAATTGATAAGGTAAACTTAAAATGAACTAGACATAGGGATTTTAGGTTTAAGACCTCAGACTCAATAACCCACGATCTTCCTTGAGGATAGATAACCCTTTAATAGATTTCCTTACAGGATAGGAATATACCTGTCGGGCGGGGGTAGCCATAATTGGAACTTAATCTTAATGAATCCAGATAATTTGATTGACATAGACATATGGTTCAATTAGGTTAAATTGGATATTTGTAATTGACCATCGGAAGAGGCTTTTACATAATTTAGTGTTCCAGGTTAATAAATCAATATTTTACCCAATTATAAGATAACCAACTTCATCATTAAATAATATTGGAATAAATCACAACCCTAGATAGTTTTAATATTGAATTTTCTCAAAATATCTTTTCAACCAATTTTAGTTACTTGCTTTTAAATTTAGAATCGTCGCCATTTCAAATCAATCAAACAACCTGTCAGATATTAGTAATCATTTGACCTCATAAAAATTAATAGATAAGATTTTAAGTCCTCGTGGGATCGATACTTTTTATACTACTTGAACGATACGTACGCTTGCGTTATACGTGTGTGTTTACGCCGGTCAGAGGCCCACATCAGTATCAGTCTGGGGGCGAGGCCCACATCAGTATCAGTCTGGGGGCGAGGCCCACACCATGTACCAGTCTGAGGGCGAGGCCCACATCAATATCAGTTTGGGGGTGAGGCCTACATCATCATCAGTTTTGGGGATGAGTCCTAGGGTCGAAGCCCCCAACATCAGCAGTTTTAGAACGTCACATCACATGATCTACTTTGACCTAGTGCAAGAAGCGAAGAAAAGAAAGCTAAGCCAAGACTGGGGGCAACCAGTCAACCACCCTGCGAATAAGGGATTTATCGTAAACTTGAGAAATGAGACTAAAGGAAACTGAGCAATCACCAAGTGAGAATCGACAGAAAGGAACTATGAGCAGGCCCAAGGGGCGACCAGAGACTTTTGCAGGCAAATGGCACCAAGGAGCACCAGGAAGGCCTAACCCATGGAACATGAAACATATCCATGCATACATATCACATACGTGCAATTTTTGTTATGTATTCGCAGGTTTGTAGTGGCAAAGACCATCTCATCAAGTAATGGTTCAAAAATGGACCACCTCTCATCAAGTTACGGTTCCAAAATGGGCCACCTCTCATCAAGTAACAGTTCAAAAATGAGCCACATTCTCACACAGCACATTTCGGAAATGGACCACTACCACATCAGACGCCGAAAATGGCGCTCTAAAATGGAGCACAGTTCGAAAAGGAACAACTATCACAGCAGATGCCGAAAATAGCGCTCCAAAATAGAGCACAGACAACAAATGCCGAAAATGGCGGTCCAAAATGGAGCACACACAACAGATGCCGAAAATGGCGCTCCAAATTGGAGCACACACAACAGATGCCGAAAATGGTGCTCCAAAAATGGAGCACACACAACAGATGCCGAAAATGGCACTCCAAAATGGAGCACACAAAAAAATGCCGAAATGGCGCTCCAAAAAGGAGCACACACAACAAGATGCCGAAAATGGCGCTCCTCAATGGAGCACACACAAAAAATGCCAAAAATGGAACTCCAAAATGGAGCACACACGACAGATGCCGAAAATGATGTTCCAAAGTGGAGCACACACGACAAATGCCAAAAATGGCGCTCCAAAATGGAGCACACACCACAGATGCCGAAAATCGTGCTCCAAAATAGAGCACACACAACATATGCCGAAAATGGCGCTCCAAAAATGGAGCACACACAACAGATGCCGAAAATGGCGTATCAAAAATGGAGCACAGTTCGAAAATGGACCACCAGATCAACTCAGTTCGAAGCAGCAGGCAAGTGATGAGTGGTAAATCTATCACTATTTCCCACTCATTTAACCTAATATTTTGTATAGTTTCTTGAGTCTTGTGAATATTTTGATGTGTTTTGTGTTATTTTGTAGATAAATAAAGTTTCAGGACATTATGGAGGTGATTTGGAGCAAAACTGTGAAAATTGGCAAAAAGGGCAAAATGGTAATTTCTCCGCATCGCGACACGCCAAGCTTTGGCATCGCGACTCCTAACGTGCGTTGAGTGCTGCTATAATGCGCCGGGTCAAGGGGTCAGAATCTGAAAAGTTGACTTTGCTAACGTGCGCCGTGCCACGTGTCACCATCACAGAAGATTTGCTAACTTGCGCCTGCCACATGTCATCATCCTACGATGCCGATAATCATCATCTATGCTATCTTGCGCCGTGCCACATGTCGACATCTCAACGGACTTGCTAATGTGCGCCGGTGCCACGTGTCGTGATCTAACGCTGCCGACAATCGCCCTCAGCGTGACGTAAACAATGACGTCATGAATAGTGCCACGTCATCGGATAAGAATCTGAGCCGGTGAATCAGCAAGTGACACGTGTCCCTGAAGCTGGCGTCGCGACGCTGAACTGTTCCAGCCTCGCGACGCTGGACCCCTATCTGCGCCTATAAATAGAGCTCGAAATTTTAGATTTCAGTGTACCTCTCCCTCCCACTTCTTTGATGTAATTAGGGAGTTCTTCTCTCTCTAAGTTTCTTTTAATTTAGTTTTGTAATTTTTAATTACGTTCTGTAATAATAATAATTTACTTTCTTTATTTTACAGTTTTTACTATTCACTATGAGGAGGTAACTTCTTTATACTAGGGTGAAAGGTAATTCTTTTACTAGTACTATTTAGATTAATCTCCCTTAAAAATAATATATTTACTATTTAAAATTTGACTTAATCAGGATACCGCCAGATTGGTCGGTTGGTAATTTTATTTTGGTTCCGCCTTTATGGCTGATTATTTTGGTTCCGCCTTTATGGCTGGTTATTTTGGTTCCGCCTATATGGGTGGTTGGTATTATCATCACGAGTTAATATATTATATTAAGGGAGATATCTAAATAGTATTTAGTAGAAGTTAATTCCTTTTACCTTAGCATTTTATTTTATTTTACTTTTAAGCTTTTACTTTACTGCAATTACTTTTCAGCACTGTTACTTTATGGTTTTTACTTTTAAGTTTTTACTAGCCCTAGTTATGTGTCATAACTAAGTTAGTTATCTAGGGTTGTGATGAAATCCAATATCACGGGTTTATAAGGGGTTAGATTATAGTTTGAGTAAAATAAAGATTTATTTATTGAGTCTTAATCTTAATGCTCTTTAATTAACTGGTCATTAATTAAATTGATTAGGTAAACTTAAAATGAACTAGACATAGGGATTTTAAGTTTAGGACCTTAGACTCAATAGCCCACGATCTTCCTTGAGGATAGATAACCCTTTTAATAGATTTCCTTACAGGATAGGAATATACCTGTCGGGCGGGGATAGCCATAATTGGAACTTAATCTTAATGAATCTAGGTAATTTGGTTGACATAGACATATGGTTCAATTGGATTAAACTAGGTATTTGTAATTGACCATCGGAAGAGGCTTTTACATAAATTAGTGTTCCAGGTTAATAAATCAATATTTTACCCAACTATAAGATAATCACTTCATCTTTAATTAATATTGGGATAAATCAAAACCCTAGATAGTTTTTAATATTAAATTTTCTTAAATTCTACTTTCGAATAATTTTATTTACTTGTCTTTAAATTTAGAATCGTCGCCATTTCAAATCAATTAAACAACCTGTTAGATACTGGTAATCAATTGGCCCCATAAATTGATAACAAAAGGTTTTAAGTCCTCGTGGGATTGATACTTTTTATACTACTTGAACGATACGTACGCTTGCGTTATACGTGTGTGTTTACGCCGGTCAAGTTTTTGGCGCCGTTGCCGGGGACTTATTTATCTTTTACTATTAGTTTAGGGGTTAGATACCTTTACTTGTATCTAATTTCTTTTTGCTTATTATTTCTGTTTTCTTGTGTTACAGGTTCTCAGAAACTACATGAGACGAACCAGAAGCTTTGAACTCCGACCGCTTGACCCAGAAATTGAAAGAACCATCAGACAGTTGAGAAGGGAAAGGCGAGAAGGCCAAGAAGCCTTAGTCAACATGGAACCTGAACTTTGGAGGTTGCACCACCAATTCCTATTTGAGACAGAACCATTCCGGTGGTAGATGGCCTCATTTCTTGTATTGTACTTCCTCCTTTACCAGCAAATGCAGGTGACATCAAAACTTGCATTCAGATGATTCAGCAGACAGTTCAGTTTGGGGGAAATGCAACTGAAGATCCTAATGCCCACATCAGCAACTTCCTGGAAGTTTGCGGCACATTCAATTACAACCGAGGAGCTGAAGAAGCTATGAGGCTGAGAGTTTTCCCATATTCCTTGAAAGACAGAGCAAAAGCTTGGCTACATTCACTACCAGCTGGATCCATCACAACTTGGAACACTCTTGCCACCAAATTCCTTGCAAAATACTTTCCACCAGCCAGAACTGCAAAGTTGAGAAATGACATCACATCCTTTGTGCAGCAAGATTCAGAATCCCTGTACGAAGCTTGGGAAAGATACAAAGATTTGCTCCGGAAATGTCCTCACCATGAGATTCCAAAATGGCTTCAAGTCCAAACTTTCTATAATGGACTTTCTGGACTGATGAGAACCACAGTTGATGCTGCTGCTGGAGGAGCTTTGATGGCAAAAGGAGAAGATCAAGCCTGGGACCTAATTGAAGAAATGGCCAACAATAATTCCTTGTGGCCAACAGAAAGGAGCATAATTCAAAGAATTGCAGGAATTTATGAAGTTGGAGCCAATACAGCAGTCAACACCAAGCTGGATCAAATATGCAAATTTATGGAGACTCTCAACACTCAAAGTACCACTGGATCCACAAGTTCACCATATGGAGGAGCACCAGAACCACACCAACTTGAAGAGACGGTGAATTATGTCAACAATTTCAACAGACATGGGAACATTCCATATTCCAACACCTACAACCCAGGGTGGAGGAATCATCTTAATTTTTCATGGAGCAACATTTCAGGGCAAAAGAACTATCCACCACCTGGATTCCAGCAACAGAATAAAGGCCAAGAGCAGACAAATGAACCAGTGATGGCAGAGATGTTAGCTCAATTAAAAAGATATGAAGCTATGATTCAGAGCCAATCAGCTTCCATCAAAGCACTAGAGAATCAAATCGGACAACTGGCCAATGCTCAGAGTTACAGACCACCAGGTAATCTTCCCAGCACCACAGAACCCAATCCAAGGAACCGAGGGAAGGAGCAATGTCAAGCCATTACTTTGAAAAGCGGTACTGAAATCAACAAAGATGTTGGAATCCAGATGTCCCAAGAAGAAGTTCCAAAAGAAGCCGAGAAACAAATGGAGGAAAAAGAAGCAAATGAAAAAGAAGCAAAGGAAAAAGAACCAGAACAAATCATTCCACCTCCACCTTTTCCTCAGCGTCTTCAGAAAAACAAACTGGACAAGCATTTTGCTCGTTTCTTGGAGATTTTCAAAAAGCTGTACATTAACATACCATTTGCAGAAGCCTTGGAACAAATGCCTAGCTATGTCAAATTCATGAAAGACATTCTTTCACGAAAACAGAGATTGGGAGATTACGAGACAGTAGCTTTGACGGAAGAATGTAGCGCCATCATTCAGAGGAAACTTCCCCCGAAGTTGAAAGATCCTGGCAGTTTCACAGTTCCATGCACCATTGGAGAACATTACATCGGTAAGGCTTTATGTTATTTGGGTGCCAGTGTTAACTTGATGCCTTTTTCTATTTACAGGAAACTGCAAATTGGAGAAGCAATGCCTACCTTAGTATCTTTGCAACTTGCTGATCGAACGCTCGTATTTCCGAGAGGAGTCGTGGAAAATGTGCTTGTCAAAGTTGACAAACTCATCCTTCCAGCAGACTTCATCATCCTTGACATGGAAGAAGACAAAGAAATACCTATCATTCTTGGGAGACCATTTTTGGCTACAGGTAAAACTGTGAGTGATGTGCAAAAATGAGAACTAACCATGAAAGTGCAGGACCAAGAAGTGACATTTAATGTTTTCAAAGCCATGAAATTTCCGAGCGATGAAAAAGAAGAAGAAGAATGTTTCAGAATTGATGTTGTTGATAGTATTGTTCAGAATACTGAGTCAAATCCCACGGATACACTTGAAGCTTGCATCACCAACATGACTGACAGCGAGCTAGATGCTGAAATCATGGAATGTAACAACTACCTTGACAAACCATTCCGATTTAAAGCAATACCACCAGTTGAAAGCTTGGAACTGCCAAAGAAAGATCGAATCAAACCTTCGATTGAAGAACCACCGCAGCTGGAACTAAAGTTACTTCCGAGCCATCTCAGGTATGCATTTCTTGGAAACTCTTCTGAATTACCTGTTGTTATTTCTTCTTCACTAACATTAGAGCAGGCAGAAAAACTACTGAGAGTGTTACGAGAGCACAAAAAAGCCATTGGCTGGACTACAGCAGACATTTGAGGCATTAGTCCATCATTTTGCATGCACAAGATCCTGATGAATGATGAATACAAACCCACAGTGGAGCATCAACGGAGACTCAATCCAATCATGAAGGAAGTTGTGAAGAAAGAAATCATTAAATGGTTGGATGCTGACATTCATTTACCCCATCTCAGATAGCACTTGGGTAAGTCATATGCAGTGTGCAAAGAAAGAAAGGAGGATTATTTGGATCACAAATGAAAAGAACGAGCTGATTCCAACAAGAACGGTGACTGGGTGGAGAGTATGCATGGACTACAGGAAGCTGAACAAAGCCACGAGAAAGAACCATTTTCCGCTGCCATTCATTGACCAGATGTTAGACAGACTGGCGGGACATGAGTTCTATTGCTTTCTTGACGGATATTCAGGGTACAATCAGATTGCTATTGCCCCAGAAGATCAGGAGAAAACTACTTTTACATGTCCCTATGGTACTTTTGCTTTCCGCAGGATGCCATTTGGATTATGTAATGCCCCTGCCACTTTTCAGCGTTGCATGATGGCCACTTCTCAGACATGCTGGAGCAGAGTATGGAGGTTTTTATGGATGATTTTTCTGTGTTTGGAGATTCTTTTGACCATTGTTTGAAAAATTTGGAACAGGTATTACAAAGATGCGAAGATACAAACCTGGTACTCAACTGGGAGAAATGCCACTTCATGGTGCAAGAAGGCATTGTTCTTGGACACCGGATCTCACAAAAGGGAATCGAGGTAGACAAAGCAAAGATAGAGACAATTGAGAAACTACCTCCACCAACATCTGTCAAAGGGATTCGGAGTTTTCTTGGACATGTAGGTTTTTACAGAAGATTTATCAAAGACTTTTCCAAGATTGCCAAACCTCTTTGCAATCTTCTGGAAAAGGATGTGCCTTTCAACTTCACCAAAGAATGCCAGGAAGCTTTCGAGATCTTAAAACAGAAGCTGATTTCTGCTCCCATCATTGTAGCACCAGATTGGACCCTTCCATTCGAGTAAGGTAATGTGTGATGCTAGTGATTTTGCTGTAGGTGCAGTTTTGGGACAACGCAAAGCAAGATTTTCCACACCATTTACTACTCCAGCAGAACTTTGAATGAAGCTCAACTCAACTACACAACCACTGAAAAGGAGTTGCTAGCAATTGTGTATGCTTTTGACAAATTCGCTCCTATCTGCTGGGTCTCAAAGTGGTGGTCTACACAGATCATTCAGCAATCAAATATCTGATCACAAAGAAACATGCCAAACCCAGATTGATCCGTTGGATACTTCTTTTACAAGAATTCGACGTGGAGATTCGAGACAGGAAAGGAACAGAAAACCAGGTGGCAGATCACTTATCGAGGCTCGAGAATGGAGAAACAGCTGGCAAAGAATTATCAATCAAAGAAACTTTTCCAGATGAACAGTTGTTCGCCATGAAACAACAGGAAGTCCCTTGGTATGCTGACTATGTCAACTACATTGTGTCAGGAAAATGGCCGTTGGAATGGACAACTCAGCAACGTAAGAAGTTCTTCAAAGAAGTCAAGCACTATATCTGGGATGAACCGTACCTGTTTAAACGATGTGCTGATCAATTATTGAGACGGTGTGTTCCACAGGAGGAGGTCAATAGTGTTTTGCAACACTGTCATTCATCACCATACGGCGGACACTTCAGTGGAAACAAAACTGCAGCCAAAGTCCTTCAATCAGGTTTGTTCTGGCCCACACTTTTTAAAGATGCTTATCTTTTTGCTTTTCAATGTGACAGGTGCCAGAGAACGGGGAATATTTCAAGGAGAAACGAAGGACCGTTGCAAAAAATTCTGGAAGTGGAAATATTCGATGTATGGGGTATTGATTTCATGGGACCATTTGTTCCATCATTTGGAAACCTGTATATCCTGGTTGCTGTAGACTACGTCTCCAAATGGGTTGAGGCAATTGCACTGCCATCCAATGATTCCAAAGTGGTGATCAAATTCCTGAAAAAGAAAATTTTCACTCGGTTTGGAACACCTCGAGCAATCATCAGCGATGGTGGCTCTCATTTCTGCAACAAATACTTCGATGCACTCCTATCCAAATACGGAGTAACTCACAAAGTTGCCACTGCTTACCATCCACAGTCAAATGGACAGGTTGAGGTTTCAAACAGAGAGATCAAGAGAATCCTAGAAAGGACCGTTGGATCAACAAGGAGGGACTGGTCTACAAAATTGGATGATGCATTATGGGCCTACCGAACAGCTTACAAGACACCCATTGGTATGTCCCCATATCGATTGGTGTTTGGGAAGGCATGCCATCTGCCAGTTGAGCTTGAACACAAGGCGTACTGGGCACTGAAGAAGTTGGATCTTGACTCACAAGCTGCAGGAGAGAAAAGACTTCACCACTCAATGAATTGAGGAGGAATTTCGCCTACAGGCTTATGACAATGCCAAATTGTACAAGGAAAAGACCAAAAAATGGCATGACCGAAAAATAGTGCACAGATAGTTGGAACCAAGGCAGCAGGTGTTGTTGTACAACTCGAGATTGAAACTTTTCCCTGGAAAGTTGAAATCTAGGTGGTCCGGACCATTTGTGATCACTCAGGTTTTACCATATGGAGCTGTTGAGTTACTGGATCCCAATACCAACAACACATTCAAAGTTAACAGTCAGCGTGTCAAGCACTACTGGGGAGAATCATTTGAGCGACAAAAAGAAAGTGTTACACTTTCAGATCCACCATAACGTTCGAGAAGTCACGTCTAGCTGACGATGATTAAACTTAGCGCTCGCAGGGAGGCAACCCATGCAATTTTTGTATATATTGTGATTTGGTGTGATTTAATTTTCTGTGTTTAGTTTTTGCAGATTAAGACATTTCAGGATGGAAGAAGCTCTCGCAAATCTTCACAAGCAATTTCCTTCTCTCCCTCAAAAATCTCTGATGAAAGTCTACAAAGCTCGCTTGGAACGGATGAGGTTACTGACGATCTATGGTGTTCCCAATGACATTCGTTGGGTAATTGAAGCACGAGTCCGATTGGCAGGTGAGTCTTCTGATTCTTTTATTTCACATCTGCCTGGTTTTAGAAGAAGCACCTATGCAAAGAAACGAAGAGCTAAGAAAATGGGTGTTTGTTACAAATGTGCACGTTGGAATTGCAATACTCGTTGTCGTTATTTAGGAATGGTGTCTGTTAATCGCGAAGACAAAATTAAATTCATTAGGGATGGCTTGAGTAAGGAGTCTTTAGATGATATATCTTCGACTCTTGAGACGCATCCCAGTGGATATGTTCACATAAAATTTCGCAGATTACATACACAATTTCAAAAAGGAAAACAACAGTTAAGTCTTGGGAATCTGACTCAAAAAGACCCTGTTTGCCAATTTATAAGAAAATTGGAAGGAAAGCTTGTCCCTGACGCATAGACGTTAATCAAGCTGTAAATTCTTGTGCATATTATATCTCTTTGTCTTTTCCTAATAATTGTGATTTGTTTTGTTGTTTTCTTTTATTTCCTCCGACAGGATCCAGATCTTGTTGACTATCACGATCTATTTTACTATTTTCCTACTAATCGTCATTTGGAAGACACTTGTGCTATTTTTACTCACCCTTTTCAGGTATTATAAATTCAACTCATCATTGCACTTTTGAAGACATCCAGAGTAAAGAATGGAAGCCACTTCAAGAAGACGAGTTGAAAACATTTGTGTGTTTTGCGGTAGTACTGTTAGTACTAAACCACAATACATAGAAGCAGCACAGGAATTGGGTCGAGTCTTAGATGTAAGGAATATGCACTTAATATATGGCGGAGGCAATCTCGGACTTATGGGGATCGTTTCAAAGGCCGTACAGGAAGGAGGCAGTCACGTTTTGGGAATCATCCCAAAACCCTTGGCAGAGGCAAACCTTATTGAACCATCAAATGGAGAGGAATTAATCGTGCCAGGTATGTCTGAACGACTGATAGAAATAATTAACCGTGCTGATGCTTTTATTGCTTTCCAGGTGGCTTGGGCACATTAGAGGAAATTTTTATTGTACTATCTTGGGCGAACCTGAACATACACCAGAAACCAATTGGGTTGTGTACAACGTTGATGGGGGGTTTTATGATTTTCTTGTGTGTGTTTCTTGATGATGCTCGAAGAAATGGGTTCGTGTCAAAACCTTTAAAAGAACTCCTATTTACTGCCAGAATGCTCCAGATTTAATTGACCAACTCATAGCCTATGAACCAAAAGTTGACCCTATCATTTCAAAGATAAATTGGTCCGAGGACGATCATGGTAAGAGGCGTCGAATTAATCTGGATCTTAACCTTTAATTTCCTGTAAAATTTCAGCAAACCGGATAGTATCTTCTAAACTCTTCTTCTACTGTTTAAGACATTGGGGACAATGTCTCATTTAGGTTTGGGGGAGGGAATTAGTTGATTAGTACCTTGTTTTTAGTTTGTATGTTGTTTTTATTTGTAGTCCAAATTTTTTGAAAAATACAAAAAAATTGAAAAATTTTCAAAAATTACAAAAATATTTTGTGTTTTTTTGTATTTTTGTTTCGACTAAAAAGGTGAAATTGGTGAGAGGTAGCTGAGTAAGGAGTTCCCACTCCTGATACGTATCTCAACCATTTATTTCGGAACAAGTTATTTTGTTTATTTCATTTTAAATTATTTAATTTGTAAATTCTCCTTAACACTGACTAAAATGGATCTCATATGCTCAGTTGACAGGTTTTATCAACATATATGGAAACATACAGACATGAGCTAAAATTGAAAAGTTTGTAATATTCAGTGCTCGAGTTTAATTGGAGGAAATCTCAAAAAGTGATAAAGTAAAAAAAAAAAAAAAAAAAAAAAAAAAAAAAAAACGTCTGAGATCCGAGTTATTAAGTCTGTAAGGGTGTTTTAACACCTAGTGCCCTAAAACCAACTGATTTGGGAGTCACTAGCCCAAAGCTCGCTACATGGATCAAAGATGCTGCAAAAATATATATATCTGAAGTCTGGGTAATTAAGTCCGTAGGGGTGTTAACACCTGGTGCCCTAAAGCCAACTGGTTTGGGAGCCACCGACCCAAAGCTCGCTACATAGACGGAAGGTATATTTATATAAATAAAAAATAGAGAAAAATCAAAGAAAAAATCAGAAAAATCAGAAAAAATTATTCCATTGCTACAAAAAGGTGTGAAATCTGATAGAACTTTAAGGACAAAAATATTACTCTCTTATCAACTGCACTTATGACTGTTTGGGCAAAAAATGTTGATTAATATTTTGTTGGCTGTGTATATGGAGAATGGTAAAAATAATCGGAGAATTTACTTATTCAGTAATTTAGAAAGAAACAAAACAACTAGTAACTTGGAGTAGAAGTTTCACCTGATTAGTCACTAACTTCTTTATTCTCTTTTCGCTTGTCTTTTTGCTTTTGTGTGCATTAGTTTTATTACCTTTTTAGTTTTGTAAAATGTTTGTGGTATCATTGTTGTAAACCCTCACGAGACTACAACTCGTCCACTAGGGACACCTAGGGGTTTAAAGATCTTGCATACGCTAAATGCAACCGTGATCCCTACGAAAGTGGCTTAGTTAAATTTTTTATTATTGTTATTTTATTTTATGTTTTGCTCGAGGACTAGCAAAATGTTAGGTTTGGGGGTGTGATGAGTGGTAAATCTATCACTATTTCCCACTCATTTAACCTAATATTTTGTATAGTTTCTTGAGTCTTGTGAATATTTTGATGTGTTTTGTGTTATTTTGTAGATAAATAAAGTTTGAGGACATTCTGGAGGTGATTTGGAGCAAAACTGTGAAAATTGTCAAAAATGGCAAAATGGTAATTTCTCCGCGTCGTGACGCGCCAAGCTTTGGCGTCGCGACTCCTAACGTGCGTCGAGTGCTGCTATAATGCGCCGAGTCAACGGGTCAGAATCTGAAAAGTTGACTTTGCTAACGTGCGTCGTGCCACGTGTCACCATCACAGAAGATTTGCTAACTTGCGCCTGCCACGTGTCATCATCATACGATGCCGACAATCATCATCTATGCTATCTTACACCGTGCCACGTGTCGACATCTCAACGGACTTGCTAATGTGCGCCGATACCACGTGTCGCGATCTAACGCTGCCGACAATCACCCTCAGCGTGATGTAAGTAATGACGTCATGAACAGTGCCACGTCATCAGATAAGAATCTGAGCCGGTGAATCAGCAAGTGACACGTGTCACTGTACCTGGCGTCGCGACGCTGAACTGTTCCAGCGTCGCGACGCTGGACCCCTATCCGCGCCTATAAATAGAGCTCGAAATTTCAGATTTCAGTGTACCTCTCCCTCCCACTTCTTTGATGTAATTAGGGAGTTCTTCTCTCTCTAAGTTTCTTTTAATTTAGTTTTGTAATTTTTAATTACGTTCTGTAATAATAATAATTTACTTTCTTTATTTTACAGTTTTTTACTATTCACTATGAGGAGGTAACTTCATTATGCTAGGGTGAAAGGTAATTCTTTTACTAGTACTATTTAGATTAATCTCCCTTAAAAATAATATTTACTATTTAAAATTTGACTTAATCAGGATACAGCCAGATTGGTCGGTTGGTAAATTAATTTAAACTGGTTAAACCTGACTAAGCAAGGATACCGCCAGATTGGTCGGTTGGTAATTTTATTTTGGTTCCGTCTTTATGGTTGGTTATTTTGGTTCCGCCTTTTTGGCTGGTTATTTTGGTTCCGCCTTTATGGCTGGTTATTTTGGTTCCGCCTATATGGCTGGTTGGTATATCATCACGAGTTAATATATTATATTAAGGGATATATCTAAATAGTATTTAGTAGAAGTAAATCCTTTTACCTTAGCATTTAATTTATTTTACTTTTAAGCTTTTACTTTACTGCAATTACTTTTCAGCACTGTTACTTTATGGTTTTTACTTTTAAGTTTTTACTAGCCCTAGTTATGTGTCATAACTAAGTTAGTTATCTAGGGTTGTGATGAAATCCAATATCACGGGTTTATAAGGGGTTAGATTATAGTTTGAGTAAAATAAAGATTTATTTATTGAGTCTTAATCTTAATGCTCTTTAATTAACTGGCCATTAATTAAATTGATTAGGTAAACTTAAAATGAACTAGACATAGGGATTTTAAGTTTAGGACCTTAGACTCAATAGCCCACGATCTTCCTTGAGGATATATAACCCTTTTAATAGATTTCCTTACAGGATAGGAATATACCTGTCGGGCGGGGGTAGCCATAATTGGAACTTAATCTTAATGAATCTAGGTAATTTGGTTGACATAGACATATGGTTCAATTGGATTAAACTAGGTATTTGTAATTGACCATCGGAAGAGGCTTTTACATAAATTAGTGTTCCAGGTTAATAAATCAATATTTTACCCAACTATAAGATAATCACTTCATCTTTAATTAATATTGGAATAAATCACAACCCTAGATAGTTTTTATATTAAATTTTCTTAAAATCTACTTTCGAACAATTTTATTTTACTTGTCTTTAAATTTAGAATCGTCGCCATTTCAAATCAATTAAACAACCTGTTAGATACTGGTAATCAATTGGCCCCATAAATTGATAACAAAAGGTTTTAAGTCCTCGTAGGATCGATACTTTTTATACTACTTGAATGATACGTACGCTTGCGTTATACGTGTGTGTTTACGCCGGTCAGCAAGTCAGGTGGCAGCTGGCTGGCCAGGTGGTAAGTAAAAAATGCATTGCATAACTTTGATAGGGGGCGACTGTAGGCACTGTATTTTTACATATAAGTGCCGATGATGAGTCTCACATGGAGACACTATCTCTTTAAATTATGGAAGTCGCGGGAAAAAGACGTCGGAAGGGAAGAGTCAAGAATTGACATTTTTGTTGGATTTAGTTCGCTGGTTTAAGCTTCGGGTTCGCTTGTTGGAACTCTGTTTTAAAACATCTACTTAGCCCAAAGCCCCGCAAGTCACACACCAAGCCCACACATCACCAAACCACACACCAAGCCCACCAAAATGGACCAAGCCCACACCCAACAGACCAAGTCACGCCCATCACATTCCAAAATAAACAAAATCACACATTAAACACATGCCAAAATCAAATAAAATCAAATCATATCCCTAATCAAAAGAGAAGAAATCAAATAAAATCAAATCATATCCCTAAACAAAAGAGAAGAAATCAAATCAAATTAAAAGATATTCCTAATTTAAAGATATCCCCATAAATACACAAATCTTTTCCCTATTCACACAAGGATTAACCATCATTTGCCAATAAAAAGAAGCCTTAACCCAACCTTGAAACTCATGGCTCATTCTCATGAAAACACAGAGAAAGTAATATGGCTCATTCACGTGAAAAGCACCACAAAATCCCCTTACATTTCCACACAAAACCCATCAACACAGCCTTGAACAGCCCCACGAACATATAAAATAATGCCCCTTACACCTGCGCCATCACTCAACACACTCACGCAACCTACCTTCAACCCCACTCACATATAACCCTCAACGCATCAGCCACTGCCCCAGCAAACCATCACGCCACCTTCCTTCAATTCCACTCACGTACCCCTCATCCAATCTTCCTTCACCACGCCTACAAACCCCCTGAAAACTGCCTTCACCACGCCTACAAACTACCCCTGAAACCAGCCCCCTAAAAATACCCCTGAAACAGCCTCTGAAACCAGCCCCTGAACCACCGAAAATACCCCTGAAACCAGCCCCTGAACCACCAAAAATACCCCTGAAACCAGCCCCTGAACCACCAAAAATACCCCTGAAATAGCCCCTGGAACCAGCCCCTGAACTGCCACACCACACAGCCCCTGAACTGCCGAACACCCCTGACATGTACCCTTGAACCGCCGCACCACACAGCCCCTAAACTGCCGAACAGCCTCTGATCTGAACCCCTAAATTGCCGCTCCACATAGCCCTTGAAACAGCCCCAATACCCCTAAAACAACCGCAAAAACAGTCCATTAATACAGTAAAAATAGTGACCAGAAAATATAACCAAAACAGCAGCGAAACGGAGTAAAAACAGCAGTCCAAATAGTGAAACAGCGAAGGAAAATGTTGAACCAGTGAACCGGAAGAGTTACGGAGTATCAACCCTTCCGACAACCGCACACCGCACTTCCGAGAGACGACTAAAGAGGTTAGACCTGAGGGCACCCTTTTATTTATTATCCTTTATTTTTAGTTATTTTATTACTTTATTTCGCATGAGTATTGTGAATTGGTGCATGATGTGATTTTCGGGTGAACGGAATATGCGTTCTCTCTTGCGGTATATCGGATGGAAACCCAGACGTAAATTTTGTAGCTGAATCCGAATGGACAGTATTGCTGTTTGCACTCGGGATACAATGCCACGTACCACTTGAGAGACACACATATTTCGTTTTGTCCAATCTTGTGTTTGAGCATGATTAGTTGTTAGCATGTTATTTATTTAAGTCGTTAGTATGTTATCTATTTCTAAGCATGATTTAGTTGTTAGTATATTGTCTCTTTATGCATGATTTAGTTACTTTCTTTCACAATAGGAATTTAATTTACGTTTACGTTTAGGTTGTTATTTATTTTTCGTGTTTGATAATTCAACATGCTCATTGTGTGGTATCGTATTTTTTCCGTTATGATGACTTACTTTTAAAGCATGCAAACTTAGACATATGATTTATTTTCATGAATGCGAACTAGATCTAGGTTACTCTTGAACATGTATGTTGCGTAGATTCGGTTAAGTCATTGCATAAATTATTTCATTACAAGTGGCATAAGTAAGGGACCATTCCAAACCCAATAGTTTGAGGTCTTCCCTTGCGAGGGATGAGTGCGGCCTTAAATCATTTTCCCGATTCACACCGGGTGGCGACTCTATGTTATTTCTCTGGTTTAGTTCCACCGCGGGCTATTTCGTACTCCCAACTTGGCCGCGATTCTAGAACAGCGTCGCCGATTTATGTGTCCTACATGCGTCGTGATGCCTAACGTGCGTCGCTCCATGCTAACATGCGTCGGGAACACGTGTCAGAATCTGAGAAGTTTGACTTTGCTAACTTGCATCGGGACATGTGTCAACATCACAGCCGGTCTGCTAACGTGCGCCATGCCATGTGTCATCATCCTATGGTGCCACGTGTCACCCCACGTGTGAGCCACGTCATCGACATGTCAACAGAAGACTAGTCAACTTTGCCACGTCACCGCTACGTCATCATCAACAAATCAAAATGCGCTACGTGTCATAATCCTACGGTGCCGACAATCATCATCGACGCTAAAATACGCCTGCCACGTATCAACATCTCAGCGAATCACGCTAACATGTGCCAGGACATGTGTCGCTAGTACATTCTACTGACACTAATAATTCAACCGCCGACGTAAGTGTGACACGTGTCACAATCTCACGAAGCTAATCCGATACGTTTCAATGGATATGTGTATCACGAAAACTCTTGATATAGTAAGAAGACTTTGGATGACATATCTAAAACTCTTGAGACGCATCCTAGTGGATATGTGTATCATGAAATTCGCGTGTTGCATACACAATTCCAAAAAGAAAGGCAACAATTATGTCTCGGGAATCTGACTAAAAAAGACCTTGTTTGCCAATTTATAAGAAAATTGGATGGGAAGCTTGTCCCTGACGCATAGACGTCATTCAAGCCGCATCTTTTCTTGTAAATATTATATCTTTTGTCTTTTCCTAATAATTGTGATTTCCGACAGGATCCAGACCTTTTTGACTATCACGATTTATTTTACTGTTTAACTAATAATTATCATTTGGCAGGTACTAGTACTATTATTTTTACTCACCCTTTTCAGGTGTTATAAATTCAATTCATCTGTGCACTTTTGAAGGCATCCAGATTTCAGAAAAGAAACATAACTAAAATGGAAGCTACTTCAATAAGACGAGTTTTAAATATCTGTGTCTTTTGTGGTACTAGTGTTGGTATTAAGCCATAATACGTAGCAGCAGCACAGAATTGGGACGAGTCATAGTTGAGAAGAATATGCACCTAGTATATGGCGGAGGCAGTCTTGGATTAATGGGGATCGTTTCAAAAGCCGTATATGATGGAGGCAGTCAAGTTCTGGGAATCATCCCAAAACCCTTGGTAGAGGCGGATCTTATAGGATCATCAAACGGAGAAGAACTGATCGTGCCAGGTATGTCTGAACGACTGGTGGAAATGATTAACCGTGCTGATGCTTTTATTGATTTTCCAGCTGGTTTCGGTACGTTGGATGAGATTTTTACAGTGCTATCTTGGGCGAACTTGAACATACACCAGAAACCAATTGGATTGTTCAACGCATAAGGATTTTATGATTTTCTTTGTGTATTTCTTGATGATGCTCATAGAAATGGGTTCGTGTCAAAACCTTTAAAAGAACTACTCTTCACTTCCAGAACTGCCCAGGATTTAATTGACCAAATCTTAGCCTATGAACCACAAATTGACCCTATCCTTTCTAAGATAAAATGGTTTGATAATGATCGTGGTAAGAAGCGTCGGATAAATCTGGATCTTAACCTTTAAATGTTCTTCTTAGATGTAGAATTTCAGCTAACCAGGTATTATCTTCTAAACTGTTCTTCTACTGTTTAAGACATTGGGGACAATGTCTCATTTAGGTTTGGGGGGTGGGGAATAGTTGATTAGTATCTTGTTTTTATTTTTAGTCCAAAATTTTTCGAAAAAAAAAAAATTTTGAAAAACTTTTACAAAAAAATCAAAAAAAAAATATTTTGTGTTTTTGTGTTTTTAATTTAATTATTCGGGTGAAATTGGTAAGAGATAGATGTGTAAGGAGTTTCCACTCCTGAGACGTATCTCAAACCTATTTCGGAACAATTTAATTTTTGTTTATTTCCTCTTAAATTATTTAATTTGTGGATTCTCCATAAAACTGACTAAAATGGATCTTCATATGCTGAGTTGACATGCATTATCAACGTACATGGTAACATATGGACATGAGCTGTAATTGAAAAGTGTGTAATATTTTGTGCTCTAGTTTAATTGGAGGAAACATCTCAAAAAGCGATGGGATTAAAAAAAACATCTTAGATCCGAGTTATTAAGTCTGTAAGGGTTTTTTAACACCTAGTGCCCTAAAACCAACTGGTTTGGGAGTCACTGGCCCAAAGCTCGCTACATGGATCAAGGATGTTGCAAAAATATATATATCAGAAGTCTGAGTAATTAAGTCCGTAGGGGTGTCTTAACATCTGATGCCCTAAAGCCAACTGTTTTGGGAGTCACTGGCCTAGAGCTCGTTACATAGACAGAAGATATTGTATATAAATAAAAAATAAAATAAAAAAGAAAGAAAGAAAAAAAAATCAGAAAAACCAGAAAAAATTTTCCATTGCTGCAAAAAGGTGTGAATTCTGATAAAACTTTAAGATAAAAATATTATTTTCTTCTCAACTGCACATGTAACTATTGTGGGCAAAAATGAGTTTATTAATATTTTGTTAACAGTGTATATGGAGAATGGTAAATATAATCGGAGAATTTACTTATTCAATAATTTAGAAAGAAAGAAACCAACTAGTAACTTAGAGTAGAAGTTTCACTTACTTAATCACTAACTTCTTTATTCTATTTTCTCTTGTCTTTTTGCTTTTGTGTCCATTAGTTTTACTATCTTTTTACTTTTGTAAAATGTTTGTGGGTATCATTGTTGTAAACCCTCACGAGACTACAACTCGTCCAATAGGGACACCTATGGGTTTAAAGGCTTGTTGCATACGCTAAATGCAACTGTGATCCCTACGAAAGTGGCTTAGCATAATTTTATTTTTATGATTTTATGTTTTGCTCGATGACTAGCAAAATATTAGGTTTGGGGGTGTGATGAGTGGTAACTGTATCACTATTTCCCACTCATTTGGCCTAATATTTTGTATAGTTTCTTGAGTTTTGTGAATATTTTAATGTGTTTTGTGTTATTTTGTAGATAAATAAAGTTTCAGGACATTCTGGAGGTGATTTGGAGACAAAACAGTGAAGAGGGACACAAAAGGGAAAAATGGTAATTTGGCGCGTCGCGATGCCAAACGTGCGCCGCTCCATGCTAACAAGCGTCGGGGACACGTGTCAGAATTTGAGAAGTTTGACTTTGCTAACGTGCACCAGGACACGTGTCAACATCACAGCCGATCTGCTAACGTGCGCCGTGCCACATGTCATCATCATATCGTGTCGACAATCGTCATCGCCATATGTCACCCCACGTGTCAGCCACGTCATTGACATGTTATCAAAAGACCAGTAAACTTTTCCACATCACCGCCATTTCATCATCAACCAATCAAAGCGTGCCACTAGTCACAATCCTACGGTGCCGACAATCATCATCGACGCTAAAATACGCCTGCCACGTGTCAATATCTCAGCGAATCATGCTAACGTGCGCCAGGACACGTGTCGCCATCACATGCTGCCGACACTAATAATTCAGCCACCGACGTAAGTGTGACACGTGTCACGATCTCGCGAAGCCAATCCGATACATGTCAATGGATATGTGTATCACGAAAACTCTTGATATATCTAAAACTCTTGATAGAGTAAGGAGTCTTTGGATGACATATCTAAAACTCTTGAGACGCATCCTAGTGGATATGTGTATCACGAAACTTGCGTGTTATATACACAATTCCAAAAAGAAAGACAACAGTTAAGTCTCGGGAATATGACTCAAAAAGACATTGTTTGCCAATTTATAAGAAAATTGGATGGGAAGCTTGTCCCTGACGCATAGACGTCATTCAAGCCTCTTCTTTTCTTGTAAATATTATATCTCTTTGTCTTTTCCTAATAATTGTGATTTGTTATTTTATTTTCTCCGACAGGTTCCAGACCTTTTTGACTTTCACGATTTATTTTACTGTTTAACTAATAATTGTCATTTGACAGGTACTAGTGCTATTATTTGTACTCACCCTTTTTAGGTGTTATAAATTCAATTCATCTTTGCACTTTTGAAGGCATCCAGATTTGAGAAAAGAAACATACATAAAATGGAAGCTAATTCAAGAAGACGAGTTGTAAATATCTGTGTCTTTCATGGTACTAGTGTTGGTACTAAGCCACAATACGTAGCAGCAGCACATGAATTGGGATGAGTCATAGTTGAGAAGAATATGCACCTAGTATATGGCGGAGGCAGTCTTGGATTAATGGGGATCGTTTCAAAGGCCGTACATGATGGAGGCAGTCAAGTTCTGGGAATCATCCCAAAACCCTTGGCAGAGGCGGATCTTATAGGATCATCAAACGGAGAAGAACTGACCGTGCCAGGTATGTCTGAACGACAGTGGAAATGATTAACAGTGCTGATGCTTTTATTGCTTTGCTACGTGGTGTGGGTACGTTGGAGGAGATTTTTACAGTGCTATCTTGGGCGAACTTGAACATACACCAGAAACCAATTGGATTGTTCAACGTAGAAGGATTTTATGATTTTTTTTGTGTATTTCTTGATGATGCTCAGAGAAATGGGTTCGTGTCAAAACCTTTAAAAGAACTCATTTTCACTGCCAGAATTGCCCTGGACTTAATTGACAAAATCTTAGCCTATGAACCACAAATTGACCCTATCTTTTCTAAGATAAAATGGTCCGATAATGATTAAGGTAAAAAGCGTCGGATAAATTTGGATCTTAACCTTTAAATTTTCCGTTTAGATGTAGAATTTCAGCTAACCATGTATTATCTTCTAAACTCTTCTTCTATTGTTTAAGACATTGGGGACAAATTCTCATTTAGGTTCTTGGGTGGGGAATAGTTGATTAATATCTTGTTAGTATTTTTTTTTTATTTTTAGTCCAAAATTTTTTGAAAAAAAAAAAAAAATTTGAAAAATTTTTACAAAAAAATCAAAAAAAATATTTGTGTTTTTGTGTTTTTAATTTGATTAATCTTGTGAAATTGGTAATAGATAGCTGTGTAAGGAGTTTCCACTCCTGAGACGTATCTCAAACCTATTTCGGAACAAGTTAACATTTGTTTATTTCCTCTTAAATTATTTAATTTGTGGATTCTCCATAAAACTGACTAAAATGGATCTTCATATACTGAGTTGACATGCATTATCAACGTGCATGGTAACATATGGACATGAGCTGTAATTGAAAAGTTTGTAATATTCAGTGCTCTAGTTTAATTGGAGGAAACATCTCAAAAAGCGATGGGATAAAAAAAATAACGTCTGAGATCCGAGTTATTAAGTCTGTAAGGGTGTTTTAACACCTAGTGCCCTAAAGCCAACTGGTTTGGGAGTCACTGGCCCAAAGCTCGCTACATGGATCAAGGATGTTGCAAAAATATATATATCGGAAGTCTGAGTAATTAAGTCCGTATGGGTGTCTTAACACCTGGTTCCCTAAAGCCAACTGGTTTGGGAGTCACTGGCCTTAAGCTCGCTACATAGATAGAAGATATTGTATATAAATAAAAAAAAATCAAAAAGAAAGAAAAAAGTCAAAAAAACCAGAAATATTATTCCATTACTGCAAAAAGGTGTGAATTCTGATAAACCCTTAGGATAAAAATATTACTTTCTTCTCAACTGCACTTGTAACTATTGTGGGCAAAAATGAGTTTATTAATATTTTGTTAACTGTGTATATGGAGAATGGTAAATATAATCGGAGAATTTACTTATTCAGTAATTTAGAAAAAAAGAAAACAACTAGTAACTTAGAGTAGAAGTTTCACCTGCTTAATCACTAACTTCTTTATTCTCTTTTCTCTTATCTTTTTGCTTTTATGTCCATTAGTTTTACTATCTTTTTACTTTTGTAAAATGTTTTTGGGTATCATTGTTGTAAACCCTCACGAGACTACAACTCGTCCACTAGGGACACCTAGGGGTTTAAAGGCTTGTTGCATACGCTGAATGCAACTGTGATCCCTACGAAAGCGGCTTTGCTTAATTTTATTGTTATGATTTTATGTTTTGCTCGAGGACTAGCAAAATGTTAGGTTTGGGGGTGTGATGAGTAGTAAATATATCACTATTTCCCACTCATTGACCTAATATTTTGTATTGTTTCTTGAGTTTTGTAAATATTTTAATGTGTTTTGTGTTATTTTGTAGATAAATAAAGTTTCAGGACATTCTGGAGGTTATTTGGAGCCATAACAGTGAAAAAGGACACAAAATGGAAAAAATTGTAATTTGGCGCATCGCGAGGCCTAACGTGCGCTTCTCCATGCTAACATGCGCCAGGGACACGTGTCAAAATCTGAGAAGTTTGACTTTGCTAACGTGCATCGGGACACGTGTCAACATCACAACCGATCTGCTAACGTGCACCGTGCCACGTGTCATCATCCTATGGTGCCGTCAATTGTCACCGCCACGTGTCATCCACGTCATCGACATGTCAGCAGAACACCAGTCAACTTTTCCATGTCCCCGCCATGTCATCATCAACCAATCAAAGCGTGCCACGTGTCACAATCCTACGGTGCCGACAATCATCATCGACGCTAAAATACGCCTGCCATGTGTCAACATCTCAGCGAATCATGCTAACGTGTGCCAGGACACGTGTCGCCATCACATGTTAGCGACACAAATAATTCAACCGCCGACGTAAGTGTGAAACATGTCACGATCTCGTGAAGCCAATCTGATAAGTATCAATAATCTACGCGCGTCGCGACGCGTAGGGCTTATCGACGCCTATAAATTCAGCTCGAGATTTCAATTTCAGATGTACCTTCATCTCTGTAATTCTCTGAATAAATAAGGAGTTTGTATCTTGTTTTCTTTTAATTTCAGTTTGGTAATTAATTTTTATTTACTTTCTGTAATAGTAATTTACTTTTTTTACTTTTTCGGTTTTTACTATTCAGCTATGAGGAGATAACTTCCCCTACTAGGGTGAAAGGTAAAACTTTTATTACTACTATGTAGATTAGTCTCCCTTAATTATAATATATTCACTACTTAAAATTTAACTTAACAAGGATACCGCTATATTGGTCGGTTGGTAATCAATTATAAACTGGTTTTAATTTGACTAAGCAATGATACCGCCTGGTTGGTCGGTTGGTAATTTACCGCCTATATGGCTGGTTTATGGACAAATATTGATACCGGCTTTATGACAGGTCGGACTTAATTTGACTTAATCAGGTTACCGCCTATATGGCTGGTTGGTAATGTTATCACAAGTTAATATATTATATTAAGAGAGAAATCTAAAATAGTAGTGGTAAAAGTAGATCATTTAACCCATAGCATTTTATTTTATTGTAATTTTACTTTTCAGTATTTACTTTACCACATTTATTTTTCAGCATTTTACTTTATGTCTTTTATTTTTAAGTTTTTACATTACCATATTTATTTTTCAACATTTTACTAGCCCTAGTTATGTGTCGTAACTAAGTTAGTTTTCTGGTGTTGTGATGAATTTTAATATCACCGGTTTATAAGGGGTTATTTTATAGTTTGGGTAATTTAATGGTTTACTTATTAAGTCTTAAGTTTAATGCGTCTTGTTAACTGGCCACTAATAAGATTGTTCTGGTAAATCTAAAATAAACTTGACAAAGGAATTTTATGTTTCAGCCTTAGACTTAATAGCCTACGATCTTCCTTGAGGATATATAACCCTTTAATAGATTTTCTTACATGATAGACATATACCTGTCGGGCGGGGGTAGCCACAATTGGAACTCAATCTTAATGAATCCAGGTAATTTGGTTGACATAGACATATGGTTCAATTGGGTTATACTGGGTATTTGCATCTGACCATCGACAGAGGGTTTTGCATAATTTCATGTTCTAGGTTAGTAAACCGATATATTACACAAACATGAAATAATCACTTCATCTTTTAAAAGATATTAGAAATATTCACAACCCTGAATAGTTTCTTAATATTGAATTTTATTTAATTTAATTTTGAGCAATTTTATTTACTTGTTTTTAAGTTTAAAATCATCACCATTCCCAATTAATCAATCAATCTGTTAGATACTAGTATTCATTTGGCCTCACAAAATTAATAGCTAGGTATTAAGTCCTCGTGGGATCGATACTTTTTATACTACTTGAACGATACGTGCGGTTGCGTTATACGAGTGTGAAAGCACCGGTAAAATCTCTTCTCCCTTATTGTTGTCTTTAGTGTATCAGGATTCCCATGTCTAATTCGGATTTCTTACCTCTCTTATGCTTCTAAATATTCTTTGCTATCCGGAGACCTTGCTATCTATACGGGGTACTCAAATGATAATGGTTTAGCTTGAAGGAACTTTCTAAGGAATGAAGAAATCTTACGAAATGAGGAAACCTTACATAGGTCTATTTGGCATTTTTACTTTTACTCAAACATGCTATATTCTTTTTTACTACTATAAGTTCTAGTATTCTTTTATCATCTATATTTGTATTTCTCCTACTTATTATCTCTGGTTACTTGAACATCTACGTATCATTCCTTACTTTTCTTTTTAACTTTCTCTTTCTCTTCTTATTTTCCTCGGTGAATATCGTTAGAATTTTACTGTTGGGGATGCTTGACTAGTTCCCCTTTTTATACTAGGGGCTATTTGTAATTGGTAAAGTTGGAAAATAATTTAGAAATTTAGAGAGGCTTTGAAAAATTACTAGAATTGTCCTCGGATACTATTTATCTGAATTTTTGAGTTGCTTTTTTGACCTGTTTCTAATTTGAATTTGGAAATAAATTCAACATTGAAGTTGTAGATCGAGATCTTAGATTTATGATGATATAAAATTCATAATAATTGGAGATCGTATGAGAACGTTATAGCCCAAAAACCATGATCCGTCCGGAGAAGAACATCGTACAGTTTCGTTTTAGGATTCCAAGGAATTAACCGATTGTCCCCAAAGTCATTTCATGAGTGTATATGTGTCCAAACATAATTTTATATTATATAACACTCGTCTCATAATGTAACAGTAGTCGAGATTGTTGGACGTTATAAATTCTCTCCCATCCCCCATCTTAAGTAGGATTCGTCCTCGAATCTCTTCTAAGGTTTAACTCGCAGATTCATCTTGGATCAAGAATAGTTGTGTCATTTCTTATTCTTATCTTCCTTAACTTCATGTATGCTCTTAATGAATAATTACTTGAATTTCTGACTGAGAGATAATTCTTTATCTCCATTCCATGAACTTCTACTTTTTACTTTACACTTACCGTCATATTACAACTATCTTTATGCATCAAGGAAATTTTATTTTTAAACCCCTAACTATATTCAACCTTCTCTATCTCAACTATTTCCAAAATTACACTATATTTATCACCCGCCGTCACACTCATCTTAGTTGCATTCTCATCTGAAACCTCTTATATGTCTAGCCATGACAACAATAATTTCTAAATATCTTTAGGGACTTCGTTATTCTTCACGTTTAAAGTATCATTATCATACTTTGTACTATAGTGAGTAACTTTCGTTTTCCCTTGACTTGTGTATCCATCAGGTTCTTCGGCTATTCCTTATAATATAACCATTTTAATGACCTTATAAGATATATCTTACTGGATATTTCCTTAGCTCCATATACTATATCTTAATCATATATTAACTAACTATTTGATATTTTCTCTTTTCTCACTACTAAGTCTCTGTTGCTTATGAGCTTCTCCCTTCGATTTCACTCATATTCGACTATCTATGGGTTTAGGACTTCATATCTCATAGCTAACTTCTTCATGTACTCTTGTTGCCAATCGATGGCTCTCATACTTAGTACATTAATTCAAGGTATTTTCTCTGGTGATCCTTCTCCATTGGCTAAAGAATTTTGGAACAAGGTTTCTATGTTAAGCCTGACTTTATGCATTTTTATGCCTAAACTGTGTTCTTTATTATTAACGTTTGCACTAGTCATTCTGTCATGGTTTACGTTTGCACTCTTTTACACATTTAATTGCATTGCTAGTACTAGTACAGTTAGTATCTTTTATGCTCACTATTCTTACCTTGTCTACTAGCACTCTAGAATACTCCACCTTCAATTGTTCCTTGAGTCTTATCCTGTCAGGTGTTGTCTCGGTCTCAATAATATCTGTTTTCTTGATTTTCTTGACCGTCTTTAGGTTATTCTTCAATAAATCTCTTTTCAAGTCATCATATGCATTATTCTTAACGGTTCAATGTGGAGGAAACATACAGGTCACTATTATTATCTTTCTCTCGTTACTCATAAAATAGAATTCTAGTCTTATCTCAAAACTTACTATTCCTTAGTACCATTGATAACCTATCTTATCACTATACACTTCTATCATTGTTTATCTTGTATTTTTTTTATATTATCGCCCTATCTCAACAGTTCCACCTCCACATTTCACTTGATGTCCTTGAGTTTCCTTTCTCGTTCTTAACTATTTATGGAACTTCTGGTTCCTCTGTATCTATTCTTTATCTTGAGGGGTATTATCCTTCAATTGTCTATTACCATTCCTAATAAGATATTACTACACTATGATTTTACTTGTTTTGGGGATATCTTGAGGCAATCATCGAGGTGTATCTTAGCTACTGTGGTATAACGATGGTTGGGAGGTTGGGGTTTGTGTAGGCACTGCATTTTTGCATATAAGTCCCGATAGGCACTACCCTTTAAGTTGCGGAAGTCGCGGGAAACGGACGTCGGAAGGGAAATTCAGAAATCAATACCTTGTTGGACTCAATTCGTTTGCTCAGCTTCGGGTTTACTCGTTGAACCTCTGTTTTAGAACTTATCATTGGCCTAAAACCCCCCACAATCCACACCAAGCACACCAAAACAACCAACCACACAACCATAAAGCCTCCAAGCCCATTAAATCACATCCAAAAATATCCAACGCAATAAATCACATTCCTAAATTAAATAAATCTAATTAAATCACCTTCCTAATTTAAATAAATCACATGCCTAAATTAAATAAATCTAAATAAATCACCTTCCTAATTAAATTAAATCAAATGCCTAAACTAAATAAAATCAAATCAAATCTCATAAATCCTTTTCCTAAACTAAAACAAATTACCTTCCTAAATTGAATAGATATTTTCCTTATCACACAATAATTAAAAGATATCCTCTATAATTACACAATATTTCATTCCTACCCAAATAATGACAACCCTAACCCACTCCTATAAAAAGAGGCATAACCAAAAGAGATCCCTGAACAAAACGCCCACACGTCCTTCTTCTCAGCAGCCCCTCATCACACATGAACAAACAACCCTCATGTATCCACTCAGCCACTAACCGAATCCACAAACCCTAATAAACCCTTAACCTCTCAGCCCCTTCATCATTCCTTCACTCAAACTCACGCAGGAAACCAAAAAAAACCCTAAAAAGACACAGCCCTCTCGGCAAGAAGCAACAACAGAATCCCTAACACCTATTCGCCAACCAACCATGCAACTCTCGGCAAACTGCCAGCACCTGTACACACGCCCCTCATCACCACATGTCCTCGTCTCACCCATCATCATCGACATATACAAAACAACAAAACAAGCAGTCGAGACTGGTCCCAACAAAAGCCCACCAAACCGACACAAACCACTCACTCACCGATAATAAAGACACGTCCTACTTTCAATAAACAAAGCCATCCCCTTCCAAAATACCGAAACACACGTCCCACACTCTCTCGGCACACACCACAAACTGCCACAAATCAAAAGACACTCGGCCATTCACAGCGCCAAGAACCTGCCTCTTCTCTCAGCCACACGCACTCAACCAGCAACACATGCCACGTGAATCCAAAAATTCCCTTAACCGACAAGACAAACAAGAAAACAGCCCTCTAAAACCGACAGAAAACAGTCCCCAAATTACCCTAAAATCGAGTCCAAAGCAATGTAAAATCACCCCTGAAAACAGTCCCAAAATTCCCCAAAATAGCGACCCAAAACAGGAAAACAGCGAAGGAAAACAACGGACCAGCGAACCAGAAAAGTAGCGGAGCGTTAACCCTTCCGACGACCGTGTAACGCACCTCCAAGAGGTGACTTAAAAGGTAAGACCTGAGGGCACCCTTTTATTTATTCCCATTCATTTTTTATTCTTTATTAGTACTTCTTCGCATGCGTATTGTTGATTTATGTATGTTGTGGCCATTGGATGAATGATTTTGTGTCATCTCTCGCGGTATATCGGATGGAAACCCAGACATAAATTCCATGGCCGAATCCGAATGGACGGTAGTGCGGTCTGAACTTGGGATACAATTCCACGTACCACTTGAGAAAGGCACATATTTCATTTTATCTAATCTTGTGTTTATTCATTGTTTATTATAAATAGTATGTTATTTTCATGCATGATTTAGTTATTTCTTTCGCATTAGGAGTTTAATTGTATCTCTTCAATATTTATGTTCAGACAATTATTATTTCTTTATATTTCCGCATCTCTTAATTTAATATGTTCATGAGATTGTGTGTTTGCCGTTATGTCGACTTACTTTTATGCATGCAGACTTAGATATAGGTTTTTTACTTTTACGTATGCGAACTTAGATGTAGGTTATTCTTGCGTATGTATGTTGCGTAGACTCAGTTATATTATCACATAAATCCGTTCATTACAAGTGGCATAAGTAAGGGACCATTCCGAACCCAACGGTTTGAGGTATTCCCTTGCGAGGGGTGAGCGCAGCCTTAAATCATTTCCCAGTTCACACTGGGTGGCGACTCCATTATTCTCCGGTTTAGTCCCCTGTGGGCTACTCCGTACTCCCGACCGGACCACGAGCCTGGAACAACGTCGCTGATTTCTGTGTCCTATAGTCTGGCGACTCCACTGGGGATAGAGAATCGGCCCCGAAATAATGTCTTGTAATGTTTGTGATTTTTGCTTTAGTTAACTGCGTCTACATTGGGTTTAAGGGGTTCAATCAAAGGCACTATTAGAGCTAAGTAATGGTTTGGTTTCTTCATTCATTCACTACATTTCTTTAAGGAAAAGCTGTTAATGCACCTAGATAATCATTTACTAGAAGCTTACCGTGATGAACTAATTTGGAGGACCTATTGTTTATTCCTATCACCAAGGCGATAATAGCCTAAAAGGCTTGGGTATTTAAGAGAGTCCGCTCCACCCTCCCTCTGGGGAATCTTCAATAAGAAATCCATTTGACATTCAGTCATGTATCATCACTCATTGGCACGTACCTTAGCGTATAAAAAAGGTGCACTCACTCGGTCGCTCGAACCCTTGAGTGGGGAGACCTAGTTGTGGGCAATCCTTCGACAGCGGAAGCCTTTGTCTATACTCCCATAAACCCGCATGTGAACCATAGTTGTATGACTTATAGAAGCCACCATTTTTGCTTGTGTTTGGGACCATCATCATTTGGATTCAGTTGGACTTCTTGTCATGAGATGTGAACTTGGTGGGCCATTTAAACTGGGACGAGTTTGTGTCTTATGAAGATTGGGCCAAAAGTTTCTAAAATGCTGATGGGCCACTTTGTGTTTAGGCCCCCTATCATTTGAAGTTGTTTAGCCACATTATCGCAAAAGTGTAAACCTGTTGGGCCTTTTTCAACTGGTACAAGTTTACACCTCGAAATGATATGATTGAATACTTTAAAATGATAACGGGCCAACTTGTATGAAAACCTTAATGTACTTAAAAGATCCAAACATGATCCAATATGTCAGAAGCATGAGTCTGATATATGTTTGATAACCACATGCATATTATACCCCATACATAGCAAGCATCTCATACATCTGATGCATACACGCATCATGTTAACCCTGTGTCTTAAAAGCATCATAGATATCTGTTGGGTTAGAGAAGAAAGAAAGACTTGTCAAGAAGAGTTTAACAAACATGGATATCAGGGTAAAGGAACCGAGGAACAAAAAACTTTACGGCAATGATATAAATACCATTGTAAAAAAAAAAATTTGTTCGAGTTTTTCTCCTCAATAGTTAAGCATAAGTCTGATGATGAAATGGTTTACTTTAGGGAGAAATCTTAGAAATGATAAACTCTTGATGTGCTTTTATCTGATACTTTGAGTAATTGGTCTATGTTAGACTCGTAAGCACTTGATTATAGTTCTTAGCAGTGAAAACCTGAGTAGTTGGCAAGGTGACTAGTTGAAGAATTGTAGGTCGGTGAATGACCGTTGCTTAGATGTCTATATTGATTTGCTTATGTTATGATGTGTGGTATGGTTGAAAATAAAAGAAAAGTCTCTAAAGAAAAGAATTGAACCACCTTAACCAATAGCGTGAAGCTACCCATGGGCGAGTATTAGGACCACCATGAGGAGAAATGCTACCTTTAAGGGTATGTGTGTTGGAAAAAAAAAGAAAAAAAGAAAAAAAAAAGAAAAGAAAAAAAAAAAAGTTTAAAATGAAAAGAAAAAAGAAAGAGACAAAAGAGAAAGAAAACCATACCATATTGAGCACAGAAAAGCAACTGCATGCATAATTGAGACATCTAGGTTGGTTTGACCCATCGATACCATTTTTTGACAAAATCATTGAGTTGGCTTACCTGGGGATGAATCTGCAAAAGAACCTTTGCACACACACACTTTGAGTCTGGCTTAGATCATTTATTCAAAGACTTGGATTTGAGTTGCGTTGAATGTTTTGAAGGTTCTTTGGTTTCAATACTGGGCATTCTTTGAGGGCAATAATATGTGTAACTATTGGGACTATTTTGTAGCTTGTGATATCATCAGAAGGAAATTATAAGCAGACCCAGGGGGCGACCAGAGACATTTGTAGGCAAATGGCACCAAGGAGCACAAGGAAGACCTAACCCATTGGAATATGAAATACATCCATGCATACATGCATACACGTCATATACACGATTTTTTTTTTGTTTTGTTCGCAGGTTTTGAAGAAAAGGAAAAAGCGGCAAATACAAGCAGTTTGGGGAATGAATCCCAGGGTCGAGACCCACACATCATTAGCAGTTTTGGGGATGAGTCCCCAGGTCGAGGCCCACACATCAGTATCAGTTTTGGGGATGAGTCTCAGGGTCGAGGCCCACATCAGTATCAGTTTTGGGGATGAGTCCCAGGGTCGAGGCCCACATCAGTATCAGTTTCGAGAATGAGTCCCAGGGTCGAGGCCCACATCAGTATCGGTTTTGAGGATGAGTCCCAGGGTCGAGGCCCATAGCTGTATCAGTTTTGGGGATGGGTCCCAGGGCCGAGGCCCACATTAGTATCAGTTTTGGGGATGAGTCTCAAGGTCGAGGCCCATATTGTCAGCGGTATTAGGATGCGTCCCAAGGTCGAGGCCCACATTGTCAGCAGTTTTGGGATGCATCCCAGGGTCGAGGCCCACATTGTCAGCGGTATTGGGATGCGTCCCAAGGTCGAGGCCCACGTTGTCAGCAGTTTTGGGATGCGTCCCAGGTCGAGGCCCACATTGTCAGCGGTATTAGGATGCGTCCCAGGGTCGAGGCCCACATTGTCAGCAGTTTTGGGATGCGTCCCAGGGTCGAGGCACACGCATTATCAGTACAGTTCGGGAACAAAGCCCAGGGGTCAAAAGCACCTCGCCATCACACTCAGCTCAATCCGGTAACAAGACCCGCAATCGAGAACAATACCCGCAATTCAATTTGGGAACAGACCCGTAATTCAATTTGGGAACAAGGCCCACAATCGGGAACAAGAACCGCAACTCAATTTGGGAAAAATACCCACAATCGGGAACAAGACCCGCAATTCATTTGGGAACAAGACCCATAATCGGGAACAAGACCCGCAATTCAATTTGGGAACAAGACCCACAATCGGGAACAAGACCGCAATTCATTTGGGAACAAGACCCACAATCGGGAACAAGACCCACAATTCAATTTGGGAACAAGACCCACAATCAGGGAACAAGACTCGCAACTCAATTTGGGAACAAGACCCACGATCGGGAATAAAACCTGCAGCTCAATTTGGGAACAAACCCATAATCGGGAACAAGACCCGCAACATAATTTGGGAACAAGACCAGCAGCTCAATTTGGGAACAAGACCCACAATCGGGAACAAGACCCACAATCAGGGAACAAGACTCGCAACTCAATTTGGGAACAAGACCCACGATCGGGAATAAAACCTGCAGCTCAATTTGGGAACAAACCCATAATCGGGAACAAGACCCGCAACATAATTTGGGAACAAGACCAGCAGCTCAATTTGGGAACAAGACCCACAATCGGGAACAAGACCCACAACTCAAATAGGGAACAAGACCCTCATCTCAAATAGGGAACAAGACCCATTATATGGAACAAGACATGCAGCTCAATTTTGGAACAAGACCCACAATCGGGAATAAGACCCGCAACACAATTTAGGAACAAGACCCACAATAGGGAACAAGACACGCAGCTCAATTTGGGAACAATACCCGCAATCGGGAACAAGACCCACAACTCAGAATAGGGAACAATACCCACAACTCATCTCAATTCGGGAACAAGACCCTCTATTCAATTCAGGAACAAGACCCACTCGGTGGTTTGGGAACAAGACTCAGGGGGTCGCAACACCTCACCACCAGATCAACTCAGTTCGAAGCAACAGGCAAGTCAAGTGGCAGCTGGCGAGTGAGGTAAGTAAAAATGCATTGCATAACTTTGATAGGATTGTCATTGCCACACACTGCACAAGTCCCATCAAAGTGGGGCGACTGTAGGCACTGTATTTTTACATATAAGTCCCGATGATTAGCCTCGTACGGAGGCACTACCCTTTAAGTTGCGGAAGTCGCAGCGAGAAACGAACGTCGGAAGGGAAATTCAGAAATCAATACCTTGTTGGACTCAATTCGTTTACTTAGCTTTAGGTTTACTCGTTGAACCTCTATTTTAGAACTTATCCTTGGCCCAAAAACCCCCGCAATCCACACCAAGCCCACCAAAACAACCAACCACACGCCCATAAAGCCTCCAAGCCCATTAAATCACATCCAAAAATATGCAACACAATAAATCACATTCCTAAATTAAATAAATCTAATTAAATCACCTTCCTAATTTTAATAAATCACATGCCTAAATTAAATAAATCTAAATAAATCACCTTCCTAATTAAATTAAATCACACGCCTAAACTAAATAAAATCAAATCAAATCTCATAAATCCCTTTCCTAAACTAAAACAAATTACCTACCTAAATTGAATAGATTTTTTCCTTATCACACACTAATTAAAAAATATCCTCTATAATTACACAATATTTATTTCCTACCCAAATAATGACAACCCTAACCCACTCCTATAAAAAGAGGCATAAACTAAACCTTAGGACCGCTAAAGCACATTCACGACAATCCACAAAAGAGATCCCTGAACAAAACGCCCCCACGTCCCTCTACTCGCAGCCCCTCATCACGCATGAACAAACAGCCCTCACGTATCCATTAAGCCACTAACCGAATCCACAAACCCTAATAAACCCTTAACCTCTCAGCCCCTCCATCATTCCTTCACTCAAACTCACGCAGGAAACCAAAAAAACCCTAAAAAGACACAGCTCTCTCGGTAAGAAGCAACAACAGAAGCTCTAACACCTATTCACCCACCAACCATGCAACTCTCGGCAAACTGCCAGCACCTGTACACACGCCCCTCATCACCACATGTCCTCGTCTCACCCATCATCATCGACATACACAAAACAACAAAGCAAGCAGCCGAGACTGCTCTCAACAAAAGCCCACCAAACCGACATGAACCACTCACTCACCGACAACAAAGACACGTCCCATTTTCAAAACAAAGCCATCCCCTTCCAAAATGCTGAAACACACGTCCCTCACTCTCTCGGCACACACCATAAACTGCCATAAATCAAAAGACACTCGGCCATTCACAGCGCCAAGAACATGCCACTTCTCTCAGCCATACGCACTCAAACAGCAACACATGCCACGTGAATCCAACAAATTCCCTTAACCGACAAGACAAATAAGAAAACAGCCCTCTAAACCGATAAGAAAATAGTCCCCAAATTACCCTAAAACCGAGTCCAAAACAATGCAAAATCACCCCTGAAAACAGTCCCAAAAGTCCCCAAAACAGGGACCCAAAACAGCAAAATAGCGAAGGAAAACAGCGGACCAGCGAACCAGAAAAGTATCGGAGCGTTAACCCTTTTGACGATCGTGTAACACACCTCCAAGAGGCGACTTAAAAGGTAAGACCTGAGGGCACCCTTTTATTTATTCCTGTTCATTTTTTATATTTATTAGTACTTCTTCGCATGCGTATTGTTGATTCATGTATGTTGTGGCCATTGGATGGATGAATGATTTTCTGTGTCATCTCTCACGGTATATCAGATGGAAACCCAGACGTAAATTCCATAGCCGAAATGAATGGACGGTAGTGCGGTCAGAACTTGGGATACAATTCCACGTACCACTTGAGAAACGCACATATTTCGTTTCATCTAATCTTGTGTTTATTCATTGTTTATTAGAAATAGTATGTTATTTTCATGCATGATTTAGTTGTTTCTTTCGCATTAGGAGTTTAATTGTATCTATTCAATATTTATGTTCAGACAATTATTATTTCTTTATATTTCCGCATCTATTAATTTAATATGTTCATGAGATTGTGTGCTTGTCGTTATGTCGACTTACTTTTATACATGCAAACTTATATATAGGTTTTTTACTTTTACGTATGCGAACTTAGATGTAGGTTATTCTTTCATATGTATATTGCGTAGACTCAGTTATATTATCACATAAATCCGTTCATTACAAGTGGCATAAGTAAGGGACCATTCCGAACCCAACGGTTTGAGGTCTTCCCTTGCGAGGGGTGAGCGCGGCCTTAAATCATTTCCCAGTTTACACTGGGTGGCGACTCTATTATTCTCCGGTTTAGTCCCCCGTGGGCTACTACGTACTCCCGACCGGGCCGTGAGCCTGGAACAGCGTCATCGATTTCTGTGTCCTACAGTCTGGTCCTGAAATCTTTTTGGTTGTGCTGACCTCACTAGCTACTTGTGATGTACTTGTACGTTCTGTTCATCTATAAGCATGAGACTCCCGTGTTTACTAGTGTCTGTTCCCACACTTAGATATTTCTACTAGACACTATCTGAATTGTCTTCTGCTTCAAATGCGCTCTTGATCCGCTTTCTGACTATCGATTATACTACCTCTTATTGTGAACCATCACTAGAGCATGCTCTCTAAATACTCCATCATGTTACCTATTCACGTCTTCCTACTAGTCTTTGTTGCTTAACCGTTTTACGTCGTTACTTTCTCTCAGAGTCCTGCTATACTCCATTTGTTATTCCTACTTATGAAGTTCACTCAGCTACTTAAATTTCCTTCTCATCTCAGTTCCTTGAACTCCTTACATTTTTACCCCCTTGGAAACTCCATCAACTTCAATTGTTTAGGACATCTCTACTAAATCTTTTGGTTCTGGGGCTACTCTACATCTAGTTCTTCCTTCTCAATACAATGAGAGTATTTATGAGTTATATACTATATTCCTGAGGGTCGCCCTCTCTGATCCCTTTGTACTTTTGAGCCTTGACTCCCTTAAGGGTTTCCAATTCAACGATGGCTTCTAGATTTGGCTCGACTTACTGTGACTTCCAACTATTCTATCTCCTATTTCTTATCTATGTTCCGTTGAACTTATTGTTTTGGCTATTTAGTCATCTCGCAATCCGTCTATTTTGTCAAATACTCTTCTTTACTAGTTCTCCTCCTTGTTGATCTCTAAGTGGAGGGGTGAGTATATGCATTCCATAAAGATCTGTGAATATGCATTTTTGTTATTTACTACACGTTCTATTGGAAGCTACATCGACTATTCCATGTCTTAAAGTTTCTTAAAATTTATTAATCAACTCAAAGTCTTCATTTACTTATTGTCCTCAAGTTACATTATTTATTCTTACTATGTAGATTGAACTTACTTACTACTAGCCGTATCCTTTTGATTTGTTTCTATATTCTATCTAGCTTTAAGTTGTGTTGTCAGGGCTAGTAGTCATTCATCTTATGAGTTTCCTTTTGGATCTTTACTTCTTGCTATATATCACGGCTATGGTACTCTGTCTTACTGTCCGTACTGGTACTTTTACTAATTTCTTTGTATTTTCAATTCTCATGGGTCTGCTCTTATAAACTTATATGGGTTCCCACTGGTATTGGTCTAATCTATAGGTTTTCACTAATACTGTGAACTTGCTCATCTTGGCTTAAATCAGGTTCTTATTTGTCTGATCTTCGAAGTCTTTTTGGTCTCTTCTGGGTAAATCATCTTTAGTCTCTATTTGGGCGATCTATTTTCCAATGTCTTCTATTTCTGTCTTGAGATAAACTCTCGTTGGGTTTTCTTACAGTTATCTTTATCCGTGCTAGTAGAGGCTAGGACAAACATCTCAGATTTCGTCAGATATCGATGTTCTTATTTTGGTACTATGTGTCCTGGTAGAGTCTATTACTTATGTTAAGGTGGGTATGAGATAGGCTCCGTCAAGGCAACCTCTTTAATCGGTATCAATAAGGAATGAGAATATAGGTAACTTAAGGTCGTTTCTATGTCTGGTCTCTTTGGGTAAGGTAATTAATCATCTCTACTAATGACCTTCATTTATTTGCTTGCGGACCTGGGTTTGGGGATCTGAAATCTCTTCTCCCTTCTTGACATCCTTAGTCTATCGGGATTCCCATGTCTAATTCTAATTTCTTACCTCTCATATGCTTCTAAATATTCTTTGCTATTCAGAGAGCTTGCTATCTATACGGGGTACTCAAAGGCTAATGGTTTAGCTTGAAGGAACTTTCTAAGGAATAAAGGAATCTTACGAATGGAGGAAACCTTATATAGGTCTATTTGACATTCTTACTTTTCCTCAGACTTGTTATATTGGTTTTTACTACTATAAGTTTTAGTATTCTCTTTATCATTTATTTCTGTATTTATCCCACTTAATGTCTCTGGTTACTTCAACATCTACGTATCATTCCTTACTTTTCATTCTAAATTTCTCTTTCTCTTCCTATTTTCCTGGGTGAATATCTTTAGAATTTTACTGTTGGAGGTGCTTGAATAGTTCCTCTTTTTATACTAGAGGCTATTTGAAATTGGTAAAGTTGGAGAAGAATTTAGAAATTTGGAGAAGCTTTGAGAATTTACTAGAATGGACCACGGATACTATTCATCCGAATTTATGAGTTGCGTTTTCGACATATTTCTGATTCGAATTTGGAAATATGTTCAACGTGGAAGTTGTAGGTCTCGATCTTAGCTTTGTGATGATATAAAATTCATAAAAATTAGAATTTGTATGAGAACCTTATGGCCAAAAAACCATGACCGGAGTGGAACATCGTATAGTTTCATTTCGGGATTCCGAGGAATTAACCGATTGTCCCCAAAGTCATTTCATGAGTGTATATGTATCCAAACATAATTTTATATTATATAACACTTGTCCCACAATGTAACAGTAGTCGAGATTGCCGGACGTTACAAATTCTCCCCCATCCCCCTTTTAAATAGGATTCGTCCTTGAATCTCTTCTGGGGTTTAACTCGCAGATTCATCTTGGTTCAAGGATAGTTGTCTCTTTGCTTATTCTTATATTCTTTAACTTCCTTTCTGCTCTTACTGAATAATTTCTTGTATTTCTAACTGAGAGATAATTTCTTATCTCCATTCTATGAACTTCTGTTTATTACTTTACACTTACCGTCATATTACAACTATATTTATGCATCAAGGAAATTTTATTTCTAAACTCCTAACTATATTCAACCTTCTCTATATCAACTATCGCATAAGTAATCATTTCCAAAATTGCACTATATTTGTGGCCCGCCATCACACTCATCTTAGTTCCATTCTGATATGAAACCGCTTATAACTCTTGCCATGACAACAATAATTTCTAAATATCCTTAGGGACTTCTGTTATTCTTCACGTTTAAAGTATCATTATCATACTTTGTACTACAATAAGTAACATTCGCTTTCCCTTGAATTGTGTATCCCTCAGGTTCTTCAGCTATTCTTTATAATATAACCACTTTAATGACCTTATAAGATATATCTTACTAGATATTTCCTTAGCTCCACATATTAGATCTTAATCATACATTAACTAACTATTTGATCTTTTCTCTTTTTTAATTACTAAGTTCATGTTGCTTATGAGCTTCTCCCTTCAAGTTCTCTTATATTCGACTATCTATGGGTTTAGGACTTCATATCTCATATCTAACTTCTACTTATACTCTTGCTGCTAATCGATGGCACCCATAATTAATACGTTAATTCAAGGTATTTTCTCTGGTGATCATTCTCTATTGGCTAAAGAAAATTGGAACAAGATTTTTATGTTATGCCTGACTTTATGTATTTTTATGCATAAATTGTGTTCTTTATTATTAATGTTGGTACTAGTGATTCTGTCCTGGTTTACGTTTGCAATCTTTTAAACCTTTAATTTCTTTGATAGTACTAGTACAATTACTATCTTTTATGCTGACTATTTTTTCCTTGTCTACTAACACTCTAGAATACTCCACCTTCAATTATTCCTCGAGTCTTATCCTGTCAGTGTTGGACAGTTATGACCCATAGCGTCACTATTTGTACAGATCATGGTGTTGTTGTACAAATTAACTATGTGACAAAGGAACTTGCTCTTTCATCATTTGTGATTAGATCACCAAGATGTATAAATGATGAAAGGTCCATATGATTAGTTCCTGAATTGAGATTATATGAGACAGTATCAATCCACGAAGGTTTAATCATTAAATATCCCTAGTGAGAGTATTATCGAGATTGGACTTCGATAATGCGGAAAAGACTAATATTGCGCGTTATGAGGGCATAACGGTATAGTTCTCATATATTTGGGTATAGGATACTCATGCAAGTGTAGTAGGAGGTTGTGTTTTACTGATGGTATGAAAAATAGCTTCGCTCTGGATAGACCCATCGGAATTCCATTGGTAGTATGACTATGTGTCTAACCGGCGTAAACACACACGTATAACGCAAGCGCACGTATCGTTCAAGTAGTATAAAAATATCGATCCCACGAGGACTTAATATCTTAGCTATTAAGTTTATGAGTTCAAATGATTACTAGTATCTAACAGGTTGTTTGATTGATTTGAAATGGTGAAGATTCTAAATTTAAAAACAAGTAAATAAAATTGTTCAAAAGTAGATTTTAAGAAAATTCAATATTAAAAACTATCTAGGGTTGTGATTTCTTTCTAATATCTTTTAAAAGATGAAGTGGTTATCTTAAAGTTGGGTAATATATTGATTTATTAACCTGGAACACTAAATTATGTGAAAGCCTCTGTCGATGGTCAGACACAAATACCCAGTTTAAACCAATTGAACCATATGTCTATGTCAACCAAATTATATGGATTCATTAAATTTAAGTTCCAATTATGGCTACCCCCGCCCGACAGGTATATGTCTATCCTGTAAGGAAATCTATTAAAGGGTTATCTATCCTCAAGGAATATCGTGGGCTATTGAGTCTAAGGCCGAAAACTAAAATCTCTATGTCTAGTTCATTTTAGATTTACCAGATCAATTTTATTAGTGGCCAGTTAATAAAAAACATTAAGATTAAGACTCAATAAATAAATCTTTATATTACCCAAACTTTGGACTAACCCCTTATAAACCGGTGATATTAAAAATCATCACAACCCCAGATAACTAATTTAGTTACAACACATAACTAGGGCTAGTAAAAACTTGAAAATAAAAGACATAAAGTAAAAATGCAGTAAAGTAAATACTGAAAAGTAAATTACAATAAAAAAAATGATAAGGTAAAAGGAATTACTTTTACTACTACTAATTTAGATATCTCCCATAATATAATATATAAACTTGTGATAACATTACCAACCAGCCATATAGGCAGTATCCTGATTAAGTCAAATTAAGTCCAACCAGCCATTAAGGCGGAACCAAAATAAACCTGCCATATAGGCGGTAAGAAAATTTAATTACCAACCGACCAATCTGGTGGTATCCTTGATTATTCAGGTTTAAACCAGATTAAAATGAATTACCAACCGACCAATCTGGCGGTATCCTTTTTAAGTCAATATTTTAAATAGTGAATATATTATATTTAAGGGAGATTAATCTAAATAGCAATAGTAAAAGAATTACCTTTCACCCTAGCTGGGGAAGTTACCTCCTCATGGTAAATAGTAAAAACTGTAAAAAGTAAAGAAAGTAAAACACTATTATTACAAAAAAGTAATTAAAATTAATTACAAAACTAAAAACTAAAAGAAACTAGAGAGAGAAACTCCCTCTTTACACCAAAGAAGTGAGAGAGAATGGTACAACTGAAACTGGAATTTCGCGCTCTATTTATAGGCGTCAGTAAGGGTCGCGCGTCGCGACGCCCGTTTGGTCGACGTGGCAGCTTCTGGTTCGTCGGTTGAAGATTCTGGATAAGATGATAAGGTGACACGTGGCAAGGTGGTTGGGGCTCAATTATTGTGACACGTGGCGGCTTGTGATTGGTCGGCTAGATTCATATCCACCACGTGTCAGATAGGGATAAGAGAGTCAATGATTGGCGCTGACGTGGCGACACATGGAGATGGCGATTGTTGGCACCATAGAATTGCGACACGAGGCACTTCCTGATTGGCTGATGATGACGTGGCGATGATGTGACAGTTTGAATCGGTCAACCTGGTGATGTGGAGGATGACGTGGTAATTACGTGGAGTGACATGTGGCGATGGCGATTGTCAGCACCGTAGGATGCTGACACGTGGCACGGCGCATGTTAGCAGATCGGCTGTGATGATGACACGTGGCACGGCGCACGTTAGCAAAGTCAAACTTTTCTCAGATTCTGATTTTTGGACCCGGCGTACGTTAGCACTGTTCGGCGCACGTTAGGTGTCGCGACGCTGAAGGTCTTGGCGTCGCGACGTGAAAAATTACCAAAATGCCCTTTTCGCCAATTTTCACTATTTTGCTCCAAATCACCTCCAGAATGTCCTGAAACTTTATTTATCTACAAAATAACACAAAACACATCAAAATATTCACAAAGCTCAAGAAACTATACAAAATATTAGGTTAAATGAGTGAGAAATAGTGATAGATTTTGCGGAAAAGACTAGTATTACATTTGTGCACGTTATGAGGGCATAACGACATAGTTCTCATATATTTGGGTATAGGATACTCATGCAAGTGTAGTAGGAGGTTGGTATTACCGATGGTACGGAAAACAGCTTCGTTCTGGATAGACCCCTCGGAATTTCATTGGTAGTATGACTACGTGTCTATGGAAGTCCGAATCAGGGTAGGTGTATTTGGTCTTAACCTGAGACTTGCACGCTAATACTTGCGACAATCAATATACTTTGTTTTGGTCGTCCAGGGCTTTAACAGGGTTCTGTGTACGCCTCTTCTGGGTATATTGAGAATCGAAATGTATTGGGTGAGATGTCGAGATGGAAGTATCACTCCAGTCATAGTGGAGAGATGATGATCACGTAGGATACGGTACTGGTGTTCTTATGTACTGCAGTCATCGGGATAATATGACTAGGTCATGATTATCTGATTATAGAGACTAGTTACCAGAGATCCGATATGTGCTTCGTACGGGGCAGACACAATTCCAGCCCCAGGCCTAGCACGTGACATCCGATGCTGGATCGAAATACGCAATACTACGTATACTACGCCTGATATAGATCACTAATTCATGTAAGGATATTTCAAGAGAATTGGGTAGGCATGGCGCTTTGCTAGAATCCAACCTTGTCTTGTAAATCGGTAAAAACGTAGTACTAGGTACGTACGTGTTCGGATAGTCCGAGGACCGAACTTACTGCCAACATATCCGGGGATCTCATGGGTCGCTTCCCGAAGATTCACCGATGACGTATGACTCGCACTTTATTAATCTGGGATTAATTAGATGAGAGAGTAAATTAATCTGGGATTAATTACGGAGATATTTTATCTGGGATAAAATATTAATTAAGAGAGAAAATGATTCATTTGGAATTAATCGATAAAATAATATATTCGATATATTATACATAATTAGATTTCAACACGGAATTGAAATTAGATTTTAATTCGGGCGAACAAGTTAATTTAGAATAATTCTTCAGTGATTTTGTGAATAGTTTTTTGTTATTGAATAATTTATTATTTACGTCGCAACGGAAAATTCGTTAATTTGGAATTAGCGAACCCGAGCCGGAGAGTGTTGCGGGCGCACTCGCATTGCGAATTTAAGCGCGGCCCACAAGTCACATCAAGCGTCAAATCATTAGTCACATCAAGCGTCAAATCACATGTAACTTTGAGTGATGTGACAATTTACCACTTGATTGATTGATGGAAGTGGTTGAGGCTTTATTGCCTTTGACTTTTTTGAAATTAAAAAGTTGTATATGTTTAATTGTTTTTGGAAAATCAATTAACAAATACATAATACAATTTCTTTTCTCTCTCCTTCACCATTCACGGTTTTGGAGCCCTTTCTTCCTCCTCTCCCTCTCTCGGTTTTGAACCAATTCGTCTTCTCCATTGTTTGGCAAGGCCGAAAATAACAAGGATGAAGATGGTGATTTTTATGGCAAAAATCATCAAGAGCTAGCACTCAAAAGAGTATATACAAAGGTGATAGGGAACTAATTTCATTAGCATGGAATCACCATGATAAGCTTGGAGCTTGGAGCATCAATGGAGTCCATGGCCGAATTTGGAGGAGAGAAAAATCTGCCATTGCCGAATACACAAAGCTTGGGGCATAAAATTTTTGTTGTTCAAAGCTTCTCACATCCGATCAAAGTAAGTATTCTGCAACTCAACTTTGATTTATTTACACTTATTTCTTGCTTAATATTGATCTTGGCACACGTAGAATTCCAACATTGGTATCAGAGCCTTGATTAAGCATGAAAATGAAATTAGGGTTCTTTACTTTAAAATTGGGCAAAATTGATTTGAGCATGTTTGAGTGAAATTGATTGTTTGAGTATGCTTAAATTATGATAACATGGTGTTATGCATTGTCAATTTGATGAAAATTGGATTGGATAAATTTTCCCCAATTGTTTAGGCTTGGCCGAAAGTTTAGGGTTCCCTAAGGTCATGGCAAATTTTGTTCTTTTGATCATTGGATGAATTGGAAGACTTGGGATATATTAGTTTGTGATTTAATTGGATTGAAATCAAAATTGATATGAAAAATTCACTATTGCCGTGAACCATGGAAGCATGAAATGACTTGATTTTTGGTTAAAATGTGTTGGACATGTTTTGATCATGATAAGCATAATTAATTGTTTAAATTGATGTTTTAGAAATGTTAATTTGGGTGATTAATTATGGCATTACACTTTGAGTAATTAAATTGTGAAATTGTGAAATTGGAATTTTGGAATTTAATTATGTTGGGGCCAAATTTGGAATTGGGCTTGAAAAGTTGTAATTGGGCTTAAATGGGCTTGGTTGTACCAAGATGGGTTTAGATTAAAATGGTTGGATCCAATTGGGCCCAAAACCATATCCATAAAGTCCAATTATGACTTAATTGACTTTTAAATTTAATTGGGCCTAATGGGCCTAAATGATTCTAGGCATATAAGGGTGATTCCTTTAAATGGGCCTAAATTTAATAGGCTTTAGTCTTTGGGTTTGACCCAAGTTGACCAAAAGTCCATGCCTTATGAAATTAATTAAAAGCCCATTGGACTTTAATTAAATTAACATTGGATGTTAATCGGGCTTTGAGACCCGTAACGGTTAGATTTGGAATCTAAGTCGTAAAGGTTTATAAATAAAGTGTATTATTTAATTTGGAATTAAATAGCGAATTAGTATTAAATACATATTAAATTGGATTTAATGTTGTAGTTTAATTTAATTCAAGAATTCGTACTTTGAGTACTTATTCGCAAAACGAGTCGGACTCGCGTAAAATCAAATCGTTGTTTGAACATTGGATGGTCATTAATTAATTGGATTAGATTGATTGATAACATGCTTTGTGTGAATACATGGATGTGATGTATGAATAATGTATATCAGATGGATATTAGATGGGTGGGGCAATTTTGGAATTTTTGTAATAAATTTAGAATTTATTAATTGGACTTGCGTGTCCAGCCTATTACCTTTTACTCTTTTGTATTTCTCTTCTCACATATTCCCCTCAATGTAAATGAGGTTTCTTTAGAAGTGTTATGTAACGGGTAGAAGTAATACTTGTGCTAGCGGGAGAGAGGAAAGAGAGAGATTTGTTCTAGGAACAATGTGTTAAATATCTATCCGCATATCATTATTATATTTATTTACGCGCCTTATTATGTATTTAGAATGCATGTTTAAGGGTGTATGATGATGAGACCTTAACAAAGATAATAAATTGGTTGCCAATTTGCACGCGAAAAACCCTCAAACAATATTAAGCGTTTTTCCTTCCATTGAGTGATTCTTACTCAAGATCCAAGACTGGCATTGGTTTGTTGGCCAAAGTCAAGGCCTTTGTCCGTCGAGGATATGTTTGAATCACGAGAGCTTTGTTCCATATCGGTGTCTTGTCCAAGTTGTGATTTGTTGGCCAAAGTCAAGATCACTTCTTGTCCATCGACATTGATTACGAAGCTTTCCAAGGTCAATGGGTTCTGCTTAACTGGGATCACTAAGTTTGTTGTGCCAAAGCCAAGGCTTAGTTGATTCAGAGGAAAAAGGTTAGGCAATATATTGGATATATTGGCATATATCGGATATATGTTCGGACTTGGATGTCCACCTACTGGATCTAGGAATTGGATGTGATCCAATTGATCTTAGAGATCTACCTAGTTAATTATCATACAATTTGTTGGCCAAAGTCAAGATTGTGTGTTATTTAACGGGATCCTAGCCCACTAGGAAACAAGGTTTCCCGAGTACTCCACAGAGGGTTAGAGGCTCGCCGAAAAATAGTGGGAGGCAAGTATTAAATTTACAATATTCGTTTAATACTTGCCATACGTGCTCATTCAAATTATTCATCAAATAATAATATATTAGTTGGACTAATATTATCGTTGTTTTAATAAAACAGTTGGACTGTATTCAAACTAATTTCAATTAATAGTTGATTTTATAATGGATTATAATAATCAATATAATTGAAGTTAACTAATTTAAATTATAGTTGATTATATAGTTGGACTATTGTAATCATTATAATGAATTGTACCTAAAATCGTTGATTAAATAGTTGGACTATTAGAATCAATATAAATTGAAAGATTGGTGTTTAAAACATAATCCTGGGTGAAAATGTATTTAAACGACTTTAATTTTCAAATTGGGAATAAAATTTCAGGATAGTCTGGAAACTAAGAAGTTACTTTATTTGATAAAATAACATCTTAGGCCTAAGACAGGAGTTAAGCAAATATAGTAGAACATGATATTTAGAATATTCATGTAATGATAACTTCAGTGCTTAATCCATTAAGCTTGCCAAAATAGACTCCTTAATTTCTTAATCAGAACTAAGGATTAGATCCTTAAAGTATGATAATGAAATTGAAGGATCTTCATAGATCTTAGAAGAACTAAAATTGCAATAGAAAACTCTTGGAGAGTTAATGGCTATTCTCAAGGAGACAAAGACAAAGTTTGCAATAAGGCAAGTAGCGCAAGGCGCACCTTACTTCAATATTCTAGAAGGCCAAGTCTTGGCCAAAGGCTTTTGGAGTGTGAAAAGGGGCAAAGGCAAAATCATTATTATCTTCTGGGAAGACAAAGGACATATCCCAAAATGTCTGCCTAAATTATGGCAAACGGGGACACGGAAGCGTGACTGCCGTATGGACAAGGCAGACATGAAGGAATTGAAGAACGGGCAAGGCTCTGACTTCAAATATGTTTGTCATAAAATATGTTCACTGCTAGTATTAAAATTAGATTTTAGATACTGGATGTGGTACATAAATATGTACTGGTTTGCAGAATCTGCTGAAAAGCAGGATACTGACTTCAGTTGAGATTAATCTGCGAATTGAAAACGAAACGAAAGTCGCTGTTTTAGCCGTAGATACCTAAGTTTAGGAACTACCCTTCGGGTGTTTACTTAAATTAGGAAACTGTTAAAATGTACCTAGTTTGACTAGATACATTATCAATATATCAGAGTTTAACCCGTTGCGGGTATACCTTTATATTATAGAACACTAAAGTGTTTTATTATATAAAGATGATATTGAGATAAACCACATTAGATGTGAATAAAAGTATTTATATTTTGAATATAAATAAATCTCATACATATGACATGACAAAAAAATAGCTCAAACTGATTTAATCATTTGAGACTTATGAGTGGCATTGTTGTCTAGGACACAATTTAACAAGACTCGTATATCCATACTTTCGAAGAGTGGGTACTAGGACAAATTTGATTCCATTCAAATAATGTCTACGAATCTAGTTTATTGGGCAAAGTGCCTAAAACACTATTTACTTGGTAAAAGTGCAAGTGGCACCTATCTGTTAGCCCTCATTCATAGTGACGTAAGTGGGCCCATATCTAGCTAGGCTAGAGGTGGATATGAATGTTTCGTGACCTTTACGGATGTGGCATCGCATTATGGTTATGTGTTTCTTTTGAAACACAAATCGGAAATTTTTAGAGTTTCGACACGAAATAGACAAACAAATCAGCTAAAGTGTAAAACCATCACGGTTAGACCATGATGAAAATACTTAAGCAATAAGTTTCTCAAATACTTGAAAGAGTATAGTATTCTTTCAATGAGCACTCCTCTCGGAACACGTCAGTTTGACGGTGTGTCTGAACAGAGTAACCGAATTTTGTTGGACATGATAAGGTTAATCATGAGTCGCTCTGAGCTACCATTTCCTTCAACGGATAAGCCATAAACAGTGAAATAACTTATTTTGAATAAGGTTCCATAAAAATCTGTTAGACATACTTCATATTAGATATGAACAGGAAAGAAATTGGGTTTTCTCATTCCTGAAGATTTGGGTATGCTAGGCATGCGTTTGGATGATACCAAACTAGAACCCAAATCGGATAAGTGCCTGAGTTGTTGGTTATCCTAGGGAAACCAAAGTATAGTACTTATACATCTCACAAGAGAACAATGTAATTGTTGCTCTCCATGCGTTTTTCCTAAGAGGAATACCTATATGCAGTGGTAAGTGGGAGGATAGTGAAACTCGATGAAAATCGGAGTAATACTATTCCAGGCACCAATTCTTAATGGAACAAAAATAGTTCATCAAGGATGAAACTATACCAATAATCTTCGAATACACAAGAACCACGTAAGTTGGAGAGAGTCAGAAAATAACCTGGGGTATGGGTTTCAAATCTCACCTCATGAAGATGTCAATCTTATTGAGGGATACGAACTGACTACGTATGAGGAAGTGATACATGGTATCGACTCCCTATTATGGCAAAGTGCCATGATATCCGAAATGGATTCCATGTATACCAACTATGTTTGGATACTAGTTGATGTACCGCAAGACATTGTGCATACTGGTACTATATAAGTCTTCAAGGAAGACATACATGGAAGGCAACATACCAACATACTAAGCTGGGCTTGTAGCGAAAAGGTATCATTATCAACATTGTGTCGATTACAACGAAACCTTTTACATGTTGCCATGGTTGAATCCCATTGGATAATGCTTGCTAATGCTGCATGTTTCATTTATGAAATATGGCAGCTGAACGTCAAAAATCGCTTTCCTTAAATGGACACCTTTTGAAGGATGTTTATAACATCCTGACGGTTTTGTCGATCCAAAACTAGAAAATAAGGTTTACAGGTTATTCAATCCATTGATGGATTGAAGCAAGCATTGAGTTCTTAGAACTATATCGTTTAGATGTAATCATAATGGTGTATGATTAAATTCAAAAATAAAAATGATTCTTGTGTATATAAGGAGGTTAGTGGGAGCGCACTGACAGTGAAAGTCCTAAATAATGATAATATATCATTTCTTGGAAATGATATTCCCATAATACAATCGGTGAAAGCTTGGCTTTCATATGAAAATTCTCCGTGGAATTCTTGGGAGAAACAACCTTTATTCTAGGAATAAAGATCTACTATGATAGATTTAAAGTTGTTGGTACTCTCCGAGAACTCGTACATTGAAAAATGTACTTGACATGGTGTCTCATACGCTTTGAGCATATGGAGTCACAATCAGGCTAATCCAAGTGATAGTCATTGGATTGATGTTAAGAACATACATAGTATCTTAGAGAACTAAGGATGATATCTTATACTATAGAGAAAGAGAACTTGAAGTGACTGGGTTCACTGTTGCAAGTTTCCTAACCAATAAAAACGACTATAAGTCATAACAAAGGTACTACAAAGTTTGACTAATGGAACATTGAGCTGGAAATCTTCCATGCAAGATACTGTTACCGAATAAACAACAAAAGTGGATTATTGCTGCAGCTGAGGCAGCAATAGAAGCCTTCTGGATTGAAAATAATCCTAATTAGATTAGGAGTAGTTATGTTAGCAGCTTAGCTAGGCTACAGCATAGGCTAAAGAATTAATGGTCGTATCAACGATCCAAATATATACTTCGATGTTCATCTGATTCGTTCGGATCATGCATCGTGGCGATGTGATGATCGAATAAATCGCATCAGATGATAATCATACAAATCCGCTGATGAAAGTCTTTTCTCATAAATTTGAGCGAACCGTACATAGTTCGGGTGTATGACACTTGAGTGACAAGCTATATGCCAAATGGGAGATTGTTGGACAGTTATGACCCATAGCGTCATTATTTGTACAGATCATGGTGTTGTTGTACAAATTAACTATGTGACAAAGGAAATTACTCTTTCATCATTTGTGATTAGATCACCAAGATGTATAAATGATGAAAGGTCCATATGATTAGTTCCTGGATTGAGATGATATGAGACAGTATCAATCCACGAAGGTTTAATCATTAAATATCCCTAATCAGAGTATTATCGAGATTGGACATCGATAATGCATAAAAGACTAGTATTACATTTGTGTGAGTTGTGAGGGCATAACGACATAGTTCTCATATATTGGGTATAGGATACTCATGCAAGTGTAGTAGGAGGTTGTGTATTACCGATGGTATGGAAAACAGCTTCACTCTGGATAGACCCCTCGGAATTTCATTGGTAGTATGACTACGTGTCTATGGAAGTCCGAATCAGGGTAGGTGTATTTGGTCTTAACCTGAGACTTGCACCGCTAATACTTGCGACAATCAATATACTTTGGTTTTGGTCGTCCAGGGCTTTAACAGGGTTCTGTGTACGCCTCTTCTGGGTATATTGAGAATCGTAATGTATTGGGTGAGATGTCGAGATGGAAGTATCACTCCAGTCATAGTGGAGATGATGATCACGTAGGATACGGTACTGGTGTTCTTATGTACTACAGTCATCGGGATAATATGACTAGGTCATGATTATCCGATTATAGAGACTAGTTACCAGAGATCTGATATGTGCTTCATACGGGGCAGACACAATTCCAGCCCCAGGCCTAGCACGTGACATTCGATGCTGGATCGAAATACGCAATACTACGTATACTACGTATACTATGCCTGATATAGATCACTAATTCCTGTAAGGATATTTCTGGAGAATTGGGTAGGCATGGCGCTTTGCTAGAATCCAACCTTGTCTTGTAAATCGGTAAAAACGTAGTACTAGGTACGTACGTGTTCGGATAGTCCGACGATCGAATTTACTGCTAACATATCCGGGTATCTCATGGGTCGATTCCCGAAGATTCACCAATGACGTATGACTCGCACTTTATTAATCTGGGATTAATTAGATGAGAGAGAAAATTAATCTGGGATTAATTACAGAGATATTTTATCTGGGATAAAATATTAATTAAAGAGATAAAACGATTAATTTGGAATTAATCGATAAAATAATATATTCGATATATTATACGAAATTGGATTTCGATGCGGAATTGAAATTAGATTTTAATTCGGGTGAACGAGTTAATTTAGAATTAATTCGTTAGCGACGTGAATAGTGATTTTGCTAGGCATAATTATTTAATTACGTCGCAACGGAAAATTCGTTAATTTGGAATTAGCGAACCCGAGCCCGGGAGTGTTTGCGGGTGCACTCACATTGCGAATTTAAGCACGGCCCACAAGTCACATCAAGCGTCAAATCATTAGTCACATCAAGCGTCAAATCACATGTCACTTTGAGTGATGTGACAATTTGTCACTTGATTGATTGATGGAAGTGGTTGAGACTTTATTGCCTTTGACTTTTTTGAAATTGAAAAGTGGTATATGTTTAATTGTTTTTTGAAAACCAATTAACATATACATAATACAATTTATTTTCTCTCTCCTTCACCATTCACGGTTTTGGAGCCCTTTCTTCTCCCCTCTCCCTCTCTCGGTTTTAAACCAATTCTTCTTCTCCATTGTTTGGCAAGGCCGAAACTAACAAGGATGGAGATGGTGCTTTTTGTGGCAAAAATCATCAAGAGCTAACACTCAAAAGAGTATATACAAAGGTGATAGGGAACTAATTTCATGAGCATGGAATCACCATGATAAGCTTGGTGGTTGGAGCATCAATGGAGTCCATGGCCGAATTTGGAGGAGACAAAAATCTTCCATTGCCGAATACACAAAGCTTGGGGCAGAAAATTTTTGTTGTTCAAAGCTTCTCACATCTGATCAAAGTAAGTATTCTGTAACTCAACTTTGATGTATTTACACTTATTTCTTGCTTAATATTGATCTTGGCACACATAGAATTCCAACGGTCAGGTGTTGTCCCGGTCTCAATAATATCTGCATTCTTGATTTTCTTGACTGTCTTTAGGTTATTCTTCAATAAATCTCTTTTCAAGTCATCTTATGCATTATCCTTAACGGTTCGCTGCGGAGGAAACATACAGGTCACTATTATTATCTTTCTCTCGTTACTCATAGAATAGAATTCTAGTCTTATCTCAAAACGTACTATTCCTTAGTACCATTGATAACCTATCTGACCACTATACACTTCTATCATTGTTTATCTAGTATCTTTTTATATTATCGTCCTATCTCAACAGTTCTACCTTCACCTTTCACTTGATGCCCTTGAATTTCTTTTCTCGTTCTTAACTATTTATGGAATTTTTGGTTCCTCTATATCTATTCCTTATCTGGATATTATTATCCTTTAATTGTCTCTTACCCTTCATAATAAGATATTAATACACTATGGTTTTACTTGTTTCTGGGGATATCTTGAGGCGATCATCGAGGTGTATCTTAGCTACTGTGGTATAACGAGGGTTGGGAGGGTGGGGTTTTATCCAGAAATCTTTCTGATTGTGCTGACCTCAGTAGCTACTCATGTTGTACTTGCACGTTCTTCTCATCTATAAGCCTGGGACTCTCATGTTTACTAATGTCGGCTCCCACACATAGATTTTTCTGCTAGGTACTATCTGAATTGTCTTTTGCATCAAATGCGCTCTTGATCCGCTTTCCGACTATCGATTATACTACCTCTTATTGTGAACCTTCTCTAGAGTCATGCTCTCTAAATACTCCATCATGTTGCCTCTGCACATTTTCCTACTAGTCTTTTTTACTTAATCGTCTTACGTCGTTACTCTCTCTTAGAGTTCTACTATACTCCATTTGTTATTCCTCCTATTGAAGTTCACTCCGCTACTTCAATTTCCTTCTCATCTTATTCCTTGAACTCCTTACATCTTTACCCCCCCTCGAAACTCCATCAACTTTGATTGCTTAGGACATCTAAACTAAATCTATTGGTTCAGGTGCTACTCTCAATCTAGTTCTTCCTTCTCATTACAATGAGACTATTTATGAGTTATATACTATATTCCTGAGGGTCACCCTCTCTGATCATTCGTACTTTTGAGCCTTGACTCCCTTAAGGGTTTTCAATTCAATGATGGCTTCTAGATTTGGCTTGACTTACTGTGACTTCCAACTATTCTACCTCCTGCTTCTTATCTATGTTCCGTTGAAATTATTGGTTTGGCTATTTAGCTGTCTCGCAATCCGTCTATTTGGTCAAATATTATTCTTTACTAGTTCTCCTCCTTACTGAGCTCTAAGTGGTGGGGTAAATATATGCATCCATAGAGATATGTGAATATGCATTTTTGTTATTTACAACTCGTTATATTGGAAGCTACATCAACTATTCCATGTCTTAAAGTTCCTTAATATTTATTAATCAACTCAAAGTCTTCATTTACTTATTGTCCTCAAGTTACATTATCTATTCTTACTATGTAGATTGAACTTACTTACAACTAGCCGTATCCTTTTGATTTGTTTCTATATTCTATCTAATAGCTTTAAGTTGTTTTGTTGGGGCTAGTAGTCATACGTCTTATGAGTTTTCTTATGGATCTCTACTTCTTGCTATAGATCACGGCTATGGTACTCTGTCATATTGTCCGTATTGGTACTTTTACTAATCTCTTTATATATTCAATTCTCATGGGTCTGCTCTTATAAACTTACGTGGGTTCCCACTGGTATTGGTCTAATCTACAGGTTTTCACTAATATTGTGAACTTGCTCATATTGGCTTAAATCAAGTTCTTATTTGTCTGAAATTCGACGTCTTTTTGGTCTCTTCTAGGTAAACTATCTTTTGTCTCTTTCTGGGCGATCTATTTTCCAATGTCTTTTGTTTCTGTCTTGAGATAAACTCTCGTTGGATTTTCTTACGGTTATCTTTATCCGTGCTAGTATAGGGTTAGACAAGCATCTCAGGTTTCGTCAGATATTGATGTTCTTATTTTGGTACTGTGTGTCCTGGTAGAGTCTATTACTAATGTAAGGTGGGTACAAGATAGGCTCCGTCAAGGCAACCTCATTAATCGATATCACTATGGAATGAGAATCTAGGTAACTCAGGGTCGTTTTTATGTCGGGTCTCTTAAGGTAAGGTAATTAATCATCTCTCCTAATGACTTTCATTTATTTTCTTACGGACCTGGGTTTGGGGATCTGGAATCTCTTCTCCCTTCTTGACGTCTTTAGTCTATAGGGATTCCCATGTCTAATTCTGATTTCTTACCTCTCTTATCCTTCTAAATATTCTTTGCTATTCGGAGAGCTTGCTATCTATATGGGGTACTTAAAGGCTAATGGTTTAGCTTAAAGTAACTTTCTAAAGAACGAATGAATCTTACGAAATGAGGAAATCTTACATAGGTCTATTTGGCATTCTTACATTTACTCAAACTTGCTAGATTCTTTTTTAATACTATAAGTTCTAATATTCCATTCATCATGTATTTATGTATTTCTCCCAGCTACTGTCTTTGGTTACTTGAACATCTACTTATCATTCCTTACTTTTTTTTTTCTAACTTTCTGATTCTCTTCTTATTTTCCTGGGTGAATATCTTTAGAATTTTACTGCCTATCTTCATAACTTGCCTTGGGACATTTTGAAAATGAACCAGGGTAAATACGGAAGGAATTTCAAAGAATACAATTACATCATAAGGAATGATATTTGAATAATTCAGGAATTCTCACTAACCTGTCTGTAGAACTTTGAGGATGTACTCAAGGATCGGATACTGGAGAGGTAGTGCCTCGCATATTAGTACCATGGGCATACTAAAATTACAAGACCACAACACTCTACTGACTGTAGTCACTGACTCCCTAGACCATGCTCTGATACCATCTTTGTAACATCCTCAATCCGAAGATGTTCCCATGATCCTCTGACTCTCTGACAACTGCTAATCTCATTTCATATTTAAACTCAAGCATGAGACCAATGCCCAACTCATCAACATAAAATCATAGCACTTCTCATACCAAGTACCCAATTTTACTACACATAACAACTCTGACAAGAAACACTTATAATGCATTACATAGATAATCATTACTAAATAACATATATGATACATGACCTTTCTTGACTCTGACTGAACTGAATTTTGTCTCTTACTTGACCTGGTGGACCAATTCCCTAATGACTGCCATCAGTATCCATCCTCTCAAGCTCGTCCTGCGGGTAAACCTGCAAAACAAAACACTAGAAGTGGGGGGGGTTAGATCATTTGAACGATCTAAGTGAGTGGATAAATAAAATGAAAACTGATTCTTTCTGAAAATTCATGGTTCTAAAAATCGAAATCCTCCCAGAGAATATCTTTTTCTAAAATCTCTTTCTCATCTGAAAACTTAATTATTTTGAAAATTTTTCTGAAAACTCTTTTATAAAACTCATCTCTTCTGAGAAATAGTTTTTTTGGAATTTCATTTCTAAAAATATGTTTCTGAAAAATCTACATCTGAAAATTTTGTATCTGAGAAAACATGGCACTGTATATCTTACGCATAGGGGCGTTAAATTACGTGTATATGAGATGATAAGAAATCTTTCGGGTATATGAGATGATAAATTACGTGTATATGAGATGATAAGAAATCTTTCGGGTGGTCTCTAATATCTTGAGTTAAAACTGAATTGACTAAAAATTAATCCTGGAAATGGTCACGCGTCATGATGCCAATCGTTGTGCATCATGACGCTCACACGGGTAGGGTTGAGGCAGAAGGCTTTCTTGTATCGCATCGCAATGCCAAGATTTACGCGTCGCAACACTCACTCGAGCAGGCTGAGAGAGAGAGAGATTCCTCTATTTCATATCGTGATGGTCGAGGACTCGTGGTGCGATGCTCACAATCCAGAACTGAATCAGGGATAACTTCCCAGTACACATCACGATGCTGGGTGTTGGGTGTCGCAACGCTGAGCCAATTTCATGGCCTAACAACAACTTTCCAAGGACATACTTCATAATAGCCCAACACCGCTACCTTTATACAAGTTAATTCAATTATCCTCAATCAAATTACCTCATTTCCACCCTTCCATTAACATCACACCATCAAATTCCAAAAACCTCAATTCACTTATCCTTTAAAGTTTCTTATCTTAGGGATTTCTCAAAATCCTTATTTTTTTAACACTATAACCATATAAACATCCATAACCATAATTCAACAATATCTCTTAACTAACAAATCATCAAAACATCAACATTTCAAATTTGGGTTATGATTTTCTTACCTTGAATCATCTTATTTCTTCTCAATTAGAGCCTTCAAGCTCCATTTTCTTCTTCTCAAGCTTGTGGTGGATTGGGTTGTCTTTGATTACCTCTTGATTTTGGTGAAAAAGTGACTTTCCCTTACTTACTTCCCTTTTTTTCCTTCTCCCTCCTCTCTTTTCACGTTTTCTTCTTTTCTTCAAAATATTGGGGATGCTTGAATAGTACTCCTTTTTATACTAAGGCCTATTTTTAATTGGTAAAGTTGGAGAAAAATTTAGAAATTTAGAGAAGCTTTCAGAATTTACTAGAATGGTCATCGGGTACTACTCATCTGAATTTTTAAGTTTCATTTTCGACCTATTTCTGATTTGAATTTTGAAAAATATTCAATGTGGAAGTTGTAGGTCTCGATCTTATCTTTCAGACGATATACAATTCATAAAAATTGTAGTTCGTATGATAAAGTTATGGCCTAAATACCATGGACTTTCTGGAGTGGAACATCGTACAGTTTTGTATCGGGATTCCGAGGAATTAATCAATTTTCCCCAAAGTCATTTCATGAGTGTATATGTGTCCAAACATAATTTTATATTATGTAACACTCGTCCCACAACGTAACAGTAGTCGAGATTGTCGGACGTTATAAGTTTTCATTGAATTAAAAGAATTTGTTTCAAAATGAAGAAAGTTTGTTTGACTTGTCAATTTGATGATATTTCAAATATGGATATTTGTGATAAAAGTATAGATATATGACTTCATGTTTCACGTGATTGAAGTGGAATTTATTTTAACGATATACTTTATGGTATTCGAGTTTTGCTTTATGTTCTTTGAATCTTAGCTATGAGATTGACACATTTATAGATATGTAAATATGAAAAATTGACATGGATAAAGTATAAAGGATAACAAATGTTGATAGCTCTGAACTCGTCGTAACTTAGTAAATTTGAAAAACTTCTAATGTGATTGATTTAAATGTTCTATTTGTAGTACTAGTATGGTTACTTACTAAGTTTATATAACTCGCACCAAACCAGTTTGCTAGTTTTACATGTTGGATACCAGATGGGTCAACCATTTCAGCTTTGGAAGTCATGCTCGAGATGCGGATCACCAACGTCAACAAGAATCTTGTCGGGTTGAGTAGCACTTGTGATTCTTAGACTTGAGATTCCACAGTGGGCACATGAGACATCTTCTACACTTAGATGGCAGTCACGTCACCGATCTATTAAGATCAGACCTCCGCTTGTTCGTTGGGTGTAGATAGATCCTCAGGGTGTCATGTGTGTATCAAGATATGATCTGTCAGTTCTGTGTAACAGAGCATAGGTAGTCCATATGATTAGCAATCAGATAAAATCCATGGGCTCGTGGTACAATTTAGAAGTTAGTTCTAAATGTTCTTTTTGAGATTGCTAATAGAATAGTCGACTGGATAATCTCTATAAAGATTTGACGTTTACATCTATATCTTTGGGATTTATCCGGATACCTGTGACAGAGGAATTATACATTTGCCATGACCTCGACCTGTATGATTCAGCGAGTTTATCTGTGATCGTCATAATTTACGGGTGGATAAATTATGGACACGAAATTGGATTTCGTGACGGATATGCCTGAATCTATAGAGTCTCAATAATGAAATATACTCGTCGAGCACTAGGGCAACATTTATAAATAATATTGATTATTTATAAAGTCGTTTAAAGGTTAAACGCAAAATACATGTGTAGGGACCCGATAGTTATTTCCTTAATTTTTGTGTATTTGCATTTAATATTTGATTAATTCAAATACACATTAATTAATTATCAAATTGAGATATTTGACTAATATCATAAATGAATATATGTATTTAATATTTAATGTAAATATTATACATATATTTAATATATTTGTATTTAATTAATTAATTAATTATTTCATTGTTAAATGATTAAATTAATTAAAGTATAGATATTTGAAGTTATGATATTTGTTTTAATGACTTAGTTGCCATTGTTGAATTTGTTGAAAATTATCATTAAAGTGTAATGATCATTTTATCAACTTGGCAAAATGAAATTCAAATGAAATTAAAAACAAAATTTCTTGTATTTACTTGTTGCAATTTTCGGTCAAGGGCTTTTTTGTGCAAGTATATATTATTTTGTTTCATTTAGGGTTTATATAACCAAAATCACTTTATCAAATACTCCATTGAAGAAAGAAAAGAAGCTTGAGAGAAAGAATAAGAAAAATCAAAGAAATCTTGGAATTTAGTAAGTATTTCCAACCTTCCATTAGAGAGTAAATTATTTCTCTTGTTGTGGGCTTCACTTGATGATGTTCTTGAGTTTTTCTATTCTTTATTCTTTGTGTTTTTTATGGATGAAAGTTTGATGAAGGGGTTAAGCAAGTATGAAGTTAGAAGATTGTTACTAGTGTAGTAATAAGCATTCTTTTATGGTTTTTAGAACCTTGTTGCTAATCTAGAGTTGTTGACCCACTCTTAAATGACCTATATTTGATCTATAGTTATTTCATTGTGTTGATACTTGATTTTGATGGAAGAAACATGATTGAAGTAATTGATTTAACCAATTTGGTCTAATTTATCCAATTTGAAGAAATTGAAAAATTAGGGTTTAAGACCACTTCCAAATTTGGGGTTTTTCATTTATATGATGTATTTGGATGTTTATATGATGCATGTAAAATATTAGGTTGATTGGATTTTTCCTTGATGTGTTTTGAACATGGAAAGTGCAAAATGCACAATCCCCCCCTTAGTGAGGCTCTCGGCCTTATGGCCAAAAATTTGGGTTTTGGTTGCAATTTGTGTTTTGACATTTGGGACATGTTAAATTCATATTAGTAGTGATTTAGAATCATTCAAAATAATTTCGAACAATTTCGGACTAAAATGAACAAAGTACAAAGTATAAGAGCAATTCGGTAAATTCACATAAATTTGATTTATTGTGTTTTATTTCATAATTTGATTATTGGACAATAAAATAAATAAGTTTATTTTATTAATCCGAGAAAAAGTTTTGAAATCGGAAAATTGGATTTTCCACAGTTTCCACTGCGTTACCGGATATCCGCAATAAAAACCCTACAAAATGGTATCAGAGCGAGTCTGATTCTAGGCCCCCTAAAATGATTAGCTTGTTTGATTCAATGTTTAATCACGTTTTTAACTGTATACATGCATGTTATAATCTAATTTGATTAGATTTAGGGTGTATGACACTTAGCGGAAAATCCCTAATTAATAAGGTTTTAATGTAATTATGTATTTGATGCATGTTATGTGGTCCGTCTTGTCAATATGGTTTATAAATATTTCTATGTGACTACATCCGAGACCCTGCCTCTGCTGTGAGGGTGTAGCCGATAGAGATTTATTTATACCAGATGTATATCAGATACTAGATAAATTCAAGCGAAAGCGCAATCCTGAACGTGCCCTCGCTGGCAGGGTTACACAAGTAACTTGAGTTTATCATTGACGAGTTTAACCTTGGTACGTCTCTTTGTGGGCCTGCCTTAGCAGCGACAACGAGAAACGACCAGGACCGGGAACCCATGAGTCACTAGTGAGTGATTGACAAATGAGTTGTCTACCTGATGAATATACGTAGGCGAGACCGTGCCTCTGCTGTGAGCTGAAATATATTCACGGGATCCACTTTTCACTATTTGTATTTAATTTAATTATTAAATCTTTGTATTCTGTTTGGGGATTACAGTATTGCATGATTTAGTGGGAGGGGCATTTTTAGATTAAAAATTCATGATCTAGTTTATGCTTTTGATATGATTTGAAACTGTTTATTTTCTGCTAACCATTTTTCGTGATCTATATGATAGATTTGCGATTGCGGCACCATCCACAAATCAGTTTGCGCGTATGCTTGATGCGAACAAACTAAAAGGCACTGAGAACTTCGCTAACTGGGACTTGGATTTGAGGATTGTCCTCGATTCTGAGAAATTGGGATATGTTCTTGAGGGTCCGTTGCCCCTTGTTGTTGGTGCGGATGCTACGGAGGAGGAACACCAAGTTTTTGAAACTTGGAAGAATGATGATTTAAGAGTTAAATCATACATTCTTAGTTCACTATCTCCGGGACTCAAGAAACAATACTATGGCATGTTAGATGCGTATAGTATGATGACGTGATTGAGACAATCGTTTGAGAACCAATAACAAGTAATTATTCATAAGGTCGCAATGGAATTTTTCCATGCGCGATTGGATGAGGGGCAAGCTGTTAGCTCACATGTTCTTCAGATGATCGATTTGATCGATCAAATGAGGCAACGTAATCTCATTCTGAATGACATTCTCGGTAGGAGTGTCATTCTTGGTTCACTCCCAACTTCATATCACCAGTTCGTGATGTATTTCAATATGAATGAGACTATATGTACCTACCATGAGTTACATAGGATGTTGCTCACGGTGGAGGAGGACCTTAAGAAGGGAGTACCGACTCGCCCTCCAATACCTACTTCTCTTTCCGCTTCTTCCCAGGCCTGGTCAAAGGGAAAGAAGAAGAAAGGGAAGAAGAAGAAGGATTTCGGTCCTCAACCACAGACAAAGATAGCTAAGCCCAATAGGGCTTCTGAAGACAAGTGCCATCACTGCAGCAAAGTCAGGAACTGGAAAAGGAACTGTCCTGACTACATAGCCCTCTGAGGAGGGAGAGAGCATCTATATCAGGTACATTTATTTTTCCAGTTATTGATATATCTTTGGCTTGTGAAGCCGTTACATCCAACTGGATTTTAGATTATGCTTGTCCCATTCACATTTGCAATTCGTTGCAGGTGCTGAAGGAAAGTATAAAACTGAAGCCTGGAGAGATGCAGTTGCGATTCGGGAGTGGAGACTCTCTGGATGCAGTTGCAGTGGGAGTATACGAGATATCATTGCCGAATGGGACACTTTTGTTAAATGACTGCCATTTTGTGCCTGGATGTGTAGCTAATATTATATCACTTTTTGTATTAGATACAGAGGGCTTTTGTATTAATATTAAGAATTTTTCTTTATATTTATATGATAAAAGTAATATCCAGATCTTTTGTTGTCCAAACCAGCATGGTCATTATACATTGCAAACTTCAAAAGATATTTTAAATACTGGAGTTAATAAACGTAGTTTACCTGTAATTAATAATATTGAACTTTGGCATATGCGGCTGGGTCACATAGGCGTTAAACACCTTACCCAATTGGTTAGGAATGGTTTGATACCAGATCTTACCATTGAATCCTATCCAACTTGTGAATCCTGTATTCAGGGTAAGATGACCAAAGCCCCATTTTCTGGTGTTGGACACCGCGCCGCTAACTCACTGGAACTCGTACATTCTGATGTATGTGGTCCACTAAGTCAGACTGCTCACAGTGGTTATTCGTACTTCGTTACCTTTACCGATGATTTTTCACGGTACGGTTATGTGTATTTGATGCGACATAAATCGGAAACCTTTGAAAAGTTCAAAGAATTCTGAAATGAAGTAGAAAAACAAATTGGACAATATATTAAATGCCTTCGACCTGATCGAGGCGGTGAATATATGAGTGGTGAGTTCATGGATTATATGAAGGAGAATGGGATTCTCACTCAATATACTCCTTCAGGTACTCCACAACACAATGGAGTGTTTGAGAGGAGAAATCAGACTTTATTGGATACGGTCCGATCGATGTTGAGTTTCACATATTTGCCCTATTATTTATGGGGCTACTCTCTTTTAACAGCTGCACATCTTTTGAATAAGATTCCTTCAAAAGCTGTTCCTACGACACCGTATGAGATATGGTTCGGTAGGAGACCAAATCTTAGTTACATTAAGGTTTGGGGTTGTCCTGCCTATGTCAGTGTGGCTCAGCAAGATAAGCTTTCGCCTCGAGGGCAAAAGTTTAGGTTTGTCGGATATTCTTCGAATACGAGGGGATATCTATTCTATGATACCAAGCATCGAAATGTGTTCGTAGCTCGCTTCGCAAAATTTCTAGAAGTAGAATTTTTGTCAGAAGGTGGTAATCATAGACAAGTTGAACTTGATGAAGTCCAACTTGAAAACAACGAACCAACGGAGGAACCTGAAGTTCAAGTAGATGAAGGACCTTCAACACACACACTCCGTAGGTCTGAAAGGGTATCTAGACCTCCTGAACGCTTGTATTTGATACAAGAAAAGAGTCTGGATGTTCTCTTAATTGAAGAGACTGATCCTTTCACCTATAGAGAATCGAAGTTGGACATCGACTCCGTGAAATGGCAAAGTGCCATGAAATCCGAGTTAGACTCAATGCATGAGAATCAAGTTTGGGACTTGGTTCCGCTTCCCGAAGGAATTGTTCCTATCGGTTGTAAATGGGTTTACAAGAGGAAGCGTGGGCCTGACAGTAAGGTTGAAACTTACAAGGCCCGACTGGTAGCAAAAGGTTACACGCAGCGACCTGGCGTCGACTACGATGAAATTTTTTCACCAGTAGCAATGCTTAAGTCTATTCGGATTTTGCTATCTATAGCTGCGTATCATGACTACGAGATTTGGCAAATGGATGTCAAAACAGCTTTTCTAAATGGATTTCTTGATGAAGAAATCTATATGGAACAGCCGGAAGGTTTTGCGTCCAGCGAAAACTCGGGTATGGTATGTAAGCTTAAGAAGTCCATTTATGGACTTAAACAAGCTTCACGAAGTTGGAATCTTTGATTCGACGAGATTATTAGATCGTCTGGTTTTCTCAAGAATTCGGAAGAATCCTGTGTGTATCAGAAGGCCAGTGGGAGCATGGTCGTATTTTTAGTCCTATATGTTGATGACATCCTAATCATTGGGAATGATTTAGGCATGTTACAAAGCGTCAAAGCATACCTCTGTAAGAATTTCTCCATGAAGGACCTGGGAGAAGCTTCCTATGTTTTAGGGATAAAACTCTATAGAGATAGACAAATGAGGCTGATTGGGTTATCCCAATCAACGTACATAGATAAGATCTTGGAACGGTATAATTTTGGTAACTGTAAGACAGTAAACATACCGTTCAGACATGGGATTCATCTTTCAAAGAAGATGAGTCCACAAACAGAAGATGAGAAGGTTAGAATGTCTAACCAACCTTATGCTTCGTGTTTGGGTAGCATAATATATGCCATGTTATGTACAAGGCCTGATATCAGTTTCGCTGTTAGCGTAACTAGTAGATATCAGTCCAATCTAGGTAATGACCATTGGATGGCCATTAAACATATCCTCAAGTATCTTAAATGTACTAAGGATAAGTTAATAATTTATAGAGGAAACGAACTGCAAGTTAACGGGTATACGGATTCCGATTTCCAATCGGATCCGGATGATAGAAAGTCTACATATGGATTCGTATTTACCCTTAACGGAGGTGCAGTTTGTTGGAAGAGTTCCAATTAGGGATCAACAGCAGATTCCACCACTGAGGCGGAATATATTGCAGCTTCTGAAGCTGCAAAAGAGGCTGTGTGGATAAAGAACTTTGTCACAGAATTGGGAGTTATCCCAAGTATCGAGAATGCGATTCCGTTATACTGTGATAATACTGGAGCCATTGCGCAAGCAAAGGAACCGATGGCGCATCAGAAGTCGAAGCATGTGGAACGCAAGTACCACATCATTCGAGAGATTGTGTCGTGATGGGATATTGTCGTGTTCAAGGTACCGAGTGAGGATAATGTAGCAGACCCACTGACGAAGGCCATACCTCTGAAGTTGTTTGATAAACACGTGGAGTCGATGGGTATTAGATACAATCGTTATTGGCACTAGAGCAAGTGGGAGTTTTTGTTGGGGTTGGTGCTCACAGCGCCAATTCCCGGTTGTATTTCTTTATGAATACTTCTGTAAAACATTATTATTTTAAATAATATATGTAGTTTCGATAATATAATGTATCTTTTAATATGGTAAAGACGTAATGACCTTAGAATGACTAGTCATGGTGCAGTTGCAAAAGCTTCACAACTGACATTGAGTTGTATCATGACGTTGTCATTCTCAGATAGTTCCTGGTCAAGGTTTACACTACTTGGTCAGTATAGTAAACCCGTTGAGACCGGTACATGTCGTATACTGGAATATATGATTCCAATGGTTTCTCAATGAACCATAAGTCTTGGAGACTAGTTTAGACGTGTAGGTTTTTATAACGGATGAACATTGAACGACTCACCGAAGATTCTTAATGGATGGTACACCAACGTCAATAAGAATCTTGTCGGGTTGAGTAGCACTTGTGATTCTTAGACTTGAGATGCCACTGTGGGCACATGAGACATCTTCTACACTTAGATAGCAGTCACGTCACCGATCTATTAAGATCAGATCTCCGCCTGTTCGTTGGGTGTAGATAGATCCTCAAGGTGTCCTGTGTGTATCACGATAGGATCCGTCAGTTCTGTGTAACAGAGAATAGGTAGTCCATATGATTAGCAATCAGATAAAATCCATGGGCCCATGGTACAATTTAGAAGTTAGTTCTAAATGTTCTTTTTGAGATTGCTAATAGAATAGTCGACTGGATAATCCCTATAGAGATTTGATGTTTACATCTATATCTCTGGATTTATCCGGATACCTGTGACGGAGGAATTATACATTTGCCATAACCTCAACCTGTATGATTCAGCGAGTTTATATGTGATCGTCATAATTTACGGGTGGATAAATTATGGACACGAAATTGGATTTCGTGACAGATATGTCTCAATCTATAGAGTCTCAATAATAAAATATACTCATAGAGCACTATGGCAACATTTATAAATAATATTGATTATTTATAAAGTCGTTTAAAGGTTAAATGCAAAATACATGTGTAGGGACCCGATAGTCATTTCCTTAATTTTTGTGTATTTGCATTAAATATTTGATTAATTCAAATACACATTAATTAATTATCAAATTGAGATATTTGACTAATATCATAAATGAATATATGTATTTAATATTTAATGTAAATATTATACATATATTTAATATATTTGTATTTAATTAATTAATTAATTATTTAATTGTTAAATGATTAAATTAATTAAAGTATAGATATTTTAAGTTTTGATATTTGTTTTAATGACTTAGTTGCCGTTTTTGACTTTGTTGAAAATTATCATTAAAGTATAATGATCATTTTATCAACTTGGCAAAATGAAATTCAAATGAAATTAAAAACAAAATCTTGTATATACTTGTTGCAATTTTCGGCCAAGGGCTTTTTTGTGCGAGTATATATTGTTTTGTTTCATTTAGGGTTTATATAACCAAAATCACTTTATCAAATACTCCATTGAAGAAAGAAAAGAAGCTTGAGAGAAAGAATAAGAAAAATCAAAGAAAGCTTGGAATTTAGTAAGTATTTCCAACCTTCCATTAGAGAGTAAATTATTTCTCTTGTTGTGGGCTTCACTTGATGATGTTCTTGAGTCTTTCTACTCTTTATTCTTTGTGTTTTTGATGGATGAAAGTTTGATGAAGGGGTTAAGCATGTATGAAGTTAGAAGATTGTTACTAGTGTAGTAATAAGCATTCTTTTATGGTTTTTAGAACCTTATTGCTAATCTAGAGTTGTTGACCCACTCTTAAATGACGTAGATTTGATCTATAGTTATTTCATTGTGTTGAGACTTGATTTGGATGGAAGAAACATGATTGAAGTAATTGATTTAACCAATTTGGTCTAATTTGTCCAATTTGAAGAAATTGAAAAATTAGGGTTTAAGACCACTTCCAAATTTGGGGTTTTTCATTTATATGATGTATTTGGATGTGTATATGATGCATGTAAAATATTAGGTTGATTGGATTTTGCCTTGATGTGTTTTGAACATGGAAAGTGCAAAATGCACAAAACCCAAAAATTTGGGTTTTTGGTTGCAATTTGTGTTTTGACATTTGGGACATGTTAAATTCATATTAGTAATGATTTAGAATCATTCAAAATTATTTCGAACAATTTCGGACTAAAATGAACAAAGTACAAAGTATAAGGGCAATTCGGTAAATTCACATAAATTTGATTTATTGTGTTTTATTTCATAATTTGATTATTGGACAATAAAATAAATAATTTTATTTTATTAATCCGAGAAAAAGTTTTGAAATCGGAAAATTGGATTTTCCACAGTTTCCGCTGCGTTACCGGATATCCGCAATAAAAACCCTACAAAATGTATCAGAGCGAGTCCGATTCTAGGCCCCCTAAAATGATTAGCTTGTTTAATTTAATGTTTAATCATGTTTTTAACTTTATACATGCATGTTATAATCTAATTTGATTAGATTTAGGGTGTATGACACTTAGTAGAAAATCTCTAATTATAAGGTTTTAATGTAATTATGTATTTGATGCATGTTATGTGGTCCGTCTTGTCAATACGGTTTATAAATATTTCTCTGTGACTACATCCGAGACCGTGCCTCTGCTAAATGTATGACATATAGCATTGCAACATATATTAGACGGTAAAATAGTACAATATTTAGCATCGAGAGTCTAGGTTGCGATGCTAAATTATGACTTTTGTGCATCGAAGTTCAGTATCGACGCTAAATGTTGTAACCTTTAGCGTTGAATATAGGTAGCCACACTGAAAATTATGACATTTAGCGTCGCAACCTATATCGACGCTAAAGGTTGATATTTAGCGTCGAAAAATTTAATTGGATGCTAAATGTTAATATTTTTTGCGTCGAATGTCTTGTGGCGACACTAAATGTTGTACTTTTAGCGTCGTTTTTTCTAGCGATACAATATGTGCTACTTGTAGCGTCGCAAGATTTTGACGACGCTAAATATATATTTTGCGATGATTTTTTCAACGACGCTAAAACTTTGAACGCTAAAGAACCTGTTTCTTATATATATACACGAATTGGAATTTTTATTTATAAAAAAACAAAAAAAAAACAACTATAAATCTAAAGCATTATATGATCAAATTCAAAAATAATATTATGATTCTCGTTATCATCTGGAATTACAGTCAAAGATATGCTTAATCCGCATAAAGTGTGTTATATGCTAGTTTTTTAATAGAAAAATACAACTGCCACGTGAGACATTAAGTAGAAAAACATACAACATTTAAATACCAATTCTATATTATATTTGGTGTAGAAAATAAATCAATAAAAGGGACACAGCTCATTTTCATATTTTCGTCATGTTTAGTTAAGCCCTTACATAGCTTTCCTAGTCAATAAACACGACCACCATACTTCGTTTTTTTAAAAAAATAAAAATAAATAAATAAAAGACACCAGCACCATCGACATCACCATCATCATTTAAATGTTTTCTTCATATTTAAGCCCGCGATGGAATGTATTTTATCATTTAAATGTTTGAAAATTAAGAAATCGTTAAAAATCTGTTGGGTAGTATGTTGTGTATATATTAATATAGGAGACATGTTTCTCAAAAACAGTAATACGTATTCATTGTTTATGCTTTCATGTAAATTTGATTATATGAAAGAAATTGCGAGAACATGTCAAAAGTGATGCAAAGCATAAACTTGTAACTTTGATTATATATAGATACAAAACTGAGATTAAAGAATGATAAAATAATCATCAAAAAGATATTATTTTAGTCTATTGTATTTTTATTTTTCATCAAAACGACCTCATTTTGATGATAATTTTATTCTCATTTAATCATATTTTAATCTCTTTATTATTATCCATTAAGTAAAATATTGGCATAAGCTCCCAATGGATGTGACTTGGTGGTATAAGGATTAGATTTGGTTGTCAAGTCGTATGTTCAAATCCAAGAAATGCATATCTTGTAAAAATTTGTGGCAGTCAAGATTTACCTATTTCGTTTACGCTCGAATCAGATAATTTAACGGCGAGATTTCCAACATTCTAAAAATAAAATATTGGCATAAATCTTAGCGGATCTAAAAGATGGTGATACCGCTGCATCCTAACTCACGCCACCATCTTTCTCGCTGACATATTAAATAGATCATAAACATGTTATATAAAAATTATATATAAATAAATTATATTTTTTATTGGAGGATATTTTTGAAATTCAAAATATTCATTGAAATATTCATTTTTTTTTTGAAATCGTTGGAAACTCAACCGCCAAATCACTCATTCCGAGTTTTAGCGGAGCAGGTAAAACCTCTGACTGTCTTAGACACTTACAATAAACGCACTCTTTAGATTCGAACCCAGAACCTTAATGTGAGATCCTGAACCTTACACCACCAAGTCACATCCCTTGGAGACAATTGAAATATTCTTGTAACATGCCAAGTGCTTTTTTGGAAAAGAAAATTACACATTTTAAAAACAAGTTACATGTTTAAAACATGTTATATAAAAAAATAATTTGTAAAAATCTGGAACAGTCGCGATTTTTACCTGATTCGTTTAAATTCGAATCGGGTGATTTAATGACAAAATTTTTAATGTTTCAAAAAAAAAACAGAGCTGCATCAAAAATCATTTCTAGTGCCTTTAAATTTTGGTAAATACTTTTAAATAATGTTTTCAACACCCATACAAGTCTTTTATCCCAATAAAATATAACTGCCATGTGGCACGTTAAAGGTGATAAAATTCTTACATTGCTCCAAGAAAAACAGCCAACTTTTATATACTAGCTATATATTTTATTTGGTGTAGAAAATAAATAAATCAAAGAGATATATATAGACCATTTTCATATTTTCTTGATGTTTGTGCCTTTACATAGCTTTTTTAGTCAATAAACACCACACCCTCTACTTAAAAAAAAAAACGCCACCACCATCGATATATGATAAGTGCGGCTTAGACTCACTTATTCATGTATTCTTAACTTACTATTCATTTAATATATTTTATAGTTTGTTTTTATGTTTTATTGATAGGAAGCATTGGAACATGGATTTTGGAGCAGTTGTATGTGTTTTGGGACCCTACGGACGCATCGGAAGCACGCGGGAAGAGCGGAAAATACAGAAAATAACATACCAAAAATTTTGTCTGGCATAGCAACGCCCCTTCAGTGAGTCCATAAAAAATTCCGAGAGAACAGTGTCGTAACGCCACTTTCCGACAACGCGATGCTGCGGTAGACTTCTTGAAACGTCAGAAATTGATATTTTACATGCACAAGGACTCCAAGACTTCTCTATAAATATAGAAGCTCGTCCAAAACCCTAAAGAGGAGGCTAATACAAAACTCAAGACTCAAAAACACATATTTTTATAGAGATCCAAGGAGGAAGATTGAAGGGCGACAAGAGGAGACGAATGCGGTGACATCCGAAGGTGAAGGGATTCGATTCAGGTTTTATCTTCTAGTTTCTTTCTTTAACTCTAATGATCTCTATTAGATTCATGACCATATTTTCGTCGTTATTATCTTTAGTCATGAACTAACTCCATTATTCTAGAGGACGATGTAACCTATGCTTGAACCTATGTTTTTAATTGCCAATTGATTGCTATAAAGTTTTGATTCAGTTTATTTATATTCTTTTGTGTTTAATACTTCTAGTTTGTTGGCCACAAATTACGATGATGAATGTTTAGAATATGATCTAGAGAATATAACCTAGGAGATTTGTAGAGTTCAGGATCTATAATCCCTTTGAAGTCGTTAAGAAAGAATCACATAGCGTAATGAATTGTTAATTATTAAATTTTTATAGGGATATCGAAGTCGGTAATTAATAATCTTTTCACTATTGCTCGGGAGATGGAGTGGAATACTATAGGATTCTTGACTTATAAACTACTAAACTGAATAAGAATTGATTGGCATAACAATTACATAGGGGATAGTTAGGTGAAATCAGACTCTAGAATCTCTCGTATCTTAGTCTTCTCCTGATTTATCAATTTAATATCTTATTTATTTATCTTTTAGTTTTAATTTAGATAATTTTAAATTACTTTCTAAATAAAATTGGGTTTATCAATTATAGTACTTAGTGTGAGTTTGATTACAATCTATGTGAGTTCGACACTCTACTTATCATTTACTAAAACTTGACACTGTATACTTGCGGTACGATATAGAATATCGCAATAATTTTTTGGCGCCGTTGTCGGTGATTGTTAATTTAATTCACATTAATACTATCACCAAATAACCTAGACTTTAATTTAGATTTTTATTTTTATTTTTTAATTTTAATTTAATTTTTATTTTGGTATTTTTCTTGTCTTTTTGTGCTTCAGTGAATGCGAAGATCCACAAGTCTCGACTAACTTCTGTTTGATCCAGAAATTAAAAGAACAGCAAGGAGACTAAGGAAATAAAGGAAATTGAAAAAGAAGTGATGGCGGCTGAAAATATAGAGAACAACCAATGTCAGGTGGCAATCATAGATCATTTTAAACTAGTCATTAACGATAATTATTCTGGGATTGCGCACCCACCAATCAATGCCAATAACTTTGAGCTGAAACCTGCATTGATCAACATGGTGTAAAAGAACCAGTTTGGGGGTTCAACTGTTGAGGATCCTAATGTGTATTTAAGGATGTTCTTGGAGATGGCAGATAAAATAAAGAAGAATGGGGTCACTAAAGAGACCATCAGGCTACGCTTATTCCCATTCTCTTTAAGGGATAAAACGAGGTTGGTTGCAATCCATTTCAACGGGGATCATCATGACATGGCAGGATATGGCTACAACATTTCTTGTGAGGTTCTTTCCACCAGCTAAATCAGTCCAACTAAGAACAGAAATTAGCATATTTAGGCAGCTGGAGACTGAGAATCTATATGAGGCCTGAGAGCGCTTTAAAGATTTACTTAGGAGGTGCCCACAACATAATTTTGAAGAATAGGTTCAGATTCAGTTATTCTACAATGGGTTGAATGGTCCTAATAGGGCCATGGTCGATACAGCTGCTTGAGGAATCATGTTCAAGAAATCTGCTGAAGACGTCTATGCTTTATTAAAGGAGATGGCCATTAATAATTTCCAATGGCCAAGTGAACGCACTACTGTGCCTAAGTTGGTTGGTATTTATGAGGTGGATCATATTGTTGCACTTACAGCTCAAGTGTCATCCCTCACGATTCATCTAGCAGCATTGACCAATCAACAGGGCCAACCATCTATTGAAGCTGCTGCTGCTAATAGAATGATCTTACTTGACAGAGGATATGAGCAAGTCCAATATATGAACAATCGGAACTTCAACAATTATAGAGGCAATTCTATGCCTAACCATTATCATTCGAACTTGTCATATGCTAGCACATATAATGTCTTGCAACCTCCTTCTGGCTTCAGCAATCAAAGATCAGAGCAGAATCCTTCCTTAGAAGATCTTCTGAGCATATTTGTTGCTAAAACTTCAGAGAGGTTTGAGAAGAATGAGTCGAGGTTGAAAAATATTGAAACACATATTGGCAATATAGGGGCAACAATGAAGGCCTTACATGTACATATTGGGCAGATTGCTTCTTCTATGGCCAATCAACAGAAATGGGTGTTTCCTAGTAATATTAGAGTCAACCCTAAAAAACACTGTCAAGCCATAACCCTCATGAGCGGAAAAGAGATTAAAGATACCTCTCAGGACTTAGGCGGTAAAGAAAAAAAACCGACTTTTCGTGAGGAAATAGTAACATAAGAAGAGAATAGTGTAGTAGCTCCTTCATATAAGCCACCACCCATCCTTAAGACACCTTTGACATACCCTCAGCGCTTTTAAAAGAAGAAATTGGATGCTCAATTTTCTAAATTTCTAGATATTTTCAAAAATATCCATATCAACATTCCCTTCACAGATGCTTTGGAGCAGATGCCCAATTATGTGAAGTTTATGAAGGAGGTGATTTCCAAGAAGATGATGCTGACAGATTTTGAAACAGTAGCAGTCACAGAGGAGTGCAATGCCATTATACAGAAGAAGTTTCCTGCACAACTGAAGGATCCTGGCAGCTTTACCATACCTTGCACTATTGGGAATCGATATTTTGGTAAAATACTATGCGATTTGGGTGCAAGTATAAATCTCATGCCCTTATCCATCTTCAAACAGTTAGGCATAGGTGAGGCAAAGCCAAACACATTGACATTGCAGCTAGCAGATAGATCTTTCACCTACCCGAGAGGAATAGTAGAGGATGTGTTGGTTAATGTGGATAAATTTTACTTTCCTGCTGACTTCCTTGTTCTTGATATGGAGGAGGACCATGACGTCCTAATCATCCTTGGGAGACCTTTCTTGGCAACAGGCAGAGCGATCATTGATGTGCAGAAAAGTGAACTGACAATAAGAGTTCAAGATGAAGAAGTCACCTTCAGTATTTTCAAAGCCATGGCAAGTCCTCAAGGTGATGCATAATGTCACAGGGTAGATATTGTAGAGAATGGAGTTGCAAATATGCAGGGTGAACCAATAGTCAAGCAGCCAGAGCATAGTGCAGCCAAACAAAGAAAATCCTCCGCAGCTAATCCTGAAACTGATCCCAAAGCGCCACAAAAAGAGGAAATCAAGAGTCAATGCTCGCCTAAAGATGATCCCTAGAAAGCTCAAAATATGGTCGGGCCAATTTTACCACATGTGTAGTCAAAATTTTCAACCATCAGTGGACCCTGGAGGACCATCCAAGGATAAATTACCACAGCCTGCCAAACTGTCTTTTTCATGTCACAACAACCGGTGGATACCAAAGAAGAAAGCACATGAGATTACCCAGTCCATTACATTGAAGCCACGTGATCATTTGGGTGGTTGTGTCTGGCTGAATACGTTAAACTTAGCGCTAGCGGGGAGGCAACCCTTGCATTTATTTATTTTTATTTTCTTTATTTTATTTTATTGTGTGTTATTTGATAGTTTATTAGTTTGCATGTATATTTATACATGTGTTAGCGAAAACCACACAGCCGCACAAACAAATTCTGACCAGTAGGAGCCTGATCAACTCCATGCACGATAGTGTTGTTCCTCACTCTTGTTGCTTTATGTTTATCTTACATTGAGGACAAAATAAGTTTTAAGTTTGGGGGTGTGTGCATGTAGTGATAGTTCCCTACTATTTAAATTAATTTGTCATTTTTTTACTTTTAATTCTCGATAGTAAAGCATAAGTCTAATGGTGAATTTTGTTTTCTTTAGATGAAATCTTAGAAATGATAAGTTCCCAATGTATTTTTATCTGATGCCTTGCGTAGGTGATCTAGGTTAGACTCGTAAGCACTTAACAATAGGTTTTTAGCAGTAAGAACCTAGGTAGTTGGCAAAGTGACTAGTTGAAGAAATTATTTGTCGATGATTGACTGTTTGCTTAGATATCTATCTCAATATACTAGTGTTATGATGTATGGTATGGTTAAAAATAAAAGGAAAAAAAATTGAAAGAAAGAAACGAAAAAGAAAGAGTTAAACCACCTATAACCGATAAGCATGAAGCTACCAATGGGCGAGTGTTAGGACCACCATGAGGAAAAATGCTACTTTAAAGGGTAGGTGTGTTGGAAAAAAAAGGAAAAAGAAGAAAAAAAAATCATACCATATTGAGCAAAGAAAGACAATTACAGAGTACTTTTGAGATATCTAGATTGGTTTGACCCATCGTATCTCAATTTTTGAGACGAAATCATTGAGTTGGCTTACTTATGAGTCAAGCTGTGACAAAACCTTTACACACACACACTTTGAGTCTGGCTTAGATGATTTATTCAAGAACTTGGATTTAAGTTGTATTGAACACTTTGAAAGTTCTTTGATTTCATTGGTATGCAGTCTTTGAGGATAATATTATGCATAACTATTTGGACTATTTTATTTTGTTTTTTTATTTATTTTTTGCAAGATTACATGTGTGTGAATGACGTTTGTGGGTGTCGTTACTGCAAGCCCTCACGAGACTATAACTCGTCCACTAGGGCTGCCTAGGGGTTTAAAGGCTTGTTGCATACTCTAAATGCATTCGTGATCCCTACAAAAGTGGCCTAGTTAATTTTATTACTTTTATTTATTTAGTTTTTATTTTATCTTCGCTCGGGACTAGCAAAATCTTAAGTTTGGGGATATTTGATAAGTACGATTTATACCCACTTATTCTTGCATTCTTAGCTTACTATTTTGTTAGATTCCGTGTCATTACATGGATCTTGGAGCAATTGTACGTGTTTTGGGACCCTACAAATGCATCGGAAGCACGCGGGAAGAGCGAAAAATGCAAAAAATAGAATATCATAAATTTTATATGGCGTCGCGATGCCACACTTGGGCGTCGTGATGCCCTTTCAGTGAGCTCCATACAAAAATATCGAGAGAACAATGTCGCAATGCCACTTTTCGGCGTCGCGACGCTGCGGCAGACTTCCTGAAACATCAGAAATTGATATTTTACATGCATAAGGACCCCAAGACTTCCCTATAAATATAGAAGCTCATCCAAAACCCTAAAGAGGAGGCTAATACACAACTCAAGACTCAAAAACACATATTTTTAGAGAGATCCAAGGAGTAAGATTGAAGAGCTACAAGAGGAGATGAATGTGGTGACGTCCGAAGGCGAAGAGATTCGATTCGGGTTTTATCTTCTAGTTTCTTTCTTTAACTCTAATGATTTCTATTAGATTCATGACCCTATTTTCAATGTTATTATATTTAGTCATGAACTAACTCCATTATTCTAGAGGATGATGTAACCTTTAATTGCCAATTGATTGTTATAAAATTTTGATTCAGTTTATTTATATTCTCTTGTGTTTAATGCTTCTAGTTTGTTGGCCACAAATTAAGATGATGAATGTTTAGATCTATCACTCGGGAGAGAGGGATTTTGAATAAGATCTAGAGAATATAACCTAGGAGATTTGTAGAGTTCGGGAGAATCTATAATCCCTTTGAAGTAGTTAAGAAATAATCACATAGCATAATGAATTGTTAATTACTAGATCTTTATGGGGATATCGAAGTCGATAATTAATAATCTTTTCACTATTGCTCGGGAGAGGGAGTGGAATACTGTAGGATTCTTGACTTATAAACTACTAACTGAATAAGAATTGATTGGCATAACAAATACATAGGGGATAGCTAGGTGAAACCAGACTCTAGAATCTCTCGTATCTTGGTCTTCTCCTAATTTATGAATTTAATATCTTATTTATTTATCTTTTAGTTTTAATTTACGTAATTTTAAATTGCTTTCTAAATATAGTTAGATTTATCAATTATAGTAATTAGTGTGAGTTTTATTACAATCCTTGTAGGTTCGGCACTCTACTTATCATTTACTAAAACTTGACACCGTATATTTGCGGTACGATATAAAATATCGCAACAATATCACTATCATCATCCAAAATAAAATAAAATAGCTAATTAGTAGTTCCCAACCATGAGATGCTCATAGAACAAAAGCCTCGAGCCAATAAAAATTGGGAAAGTCCTATAGGGTGGAGATAATGGGGTTGGTCCATGGATTTTCCATCATTTTATGACATAATAATAATTTCAGTTAAAAGAAAAGATTTTTTTAATCTTCATGTGAATAATATTTTTTTTTATTTCCTTTTACTTGTTGGACAGTTATGACCCAGTGTCACTATTTGTACAGATCATGGTGTTGTTGTACAAATTAACTATGTGACAAAGGAAATTGCTCTTTTATCATTTGTGATTAGATCACCAAGATGTATAAATAATGAAAGGTCCATATGATTAGTTCCTAGATTGAGATGATATGAGACAGTATCAATCCACGAAGGTTTAATCTTTAAATATCCCTAGTCAGAGTATTATCAAGATTGGACATCGATAATGCGTAAAAGACTAGTATTACACTTGTGCGCGTTGTGAGAGCATAACGTCATAGTTCTCATATATTTGGGTATAGGATACTCATGCAAGTGTAGTAGAAGGTTGTGTTTTACCGATGGTACGGAAAACAGCTTCGCTCTGGATAGACCCCTCAGAATTCCATTGGTAGTATGACTATGTGTCTATGGAAGTCCGAAATCAGGGTAGGTGTATTTGGTCTTAACTTGAGACTTGCACCGCTAATACTTGCGACAATCAATATACTTTGGTTTTAGGTCGTCCAGGGCTTTAACAGGTTCTGTGTATGCCTCTGCTGGGTATATTGAGAATCGTAGTGTGTTGGGTGTGATGTCAAGACGGAAGTATCACTCCAGTCATAGTGGAGATGATGATCACGCAGGATACGGTACTGGTGCTCTTATGTACTGCAGTCATCGGGATAATATGACTAGGTCATGATTATCCGATATAGAGACTAGTTACCAGAGATCCGATATGTGATTCGTACGGGGAAGACATAATTCCAGCCCCAAGCCTAGCACGTGACATCTGATACTGGATCGAAATATGCAATACTACGTATACTAAGCCTAATTCAGATCACATATTCATGTAAGGATATTTCTGGAGAATTGGGTAGGCATGGAGCTTTGCTAGAAGCCAACCTTGTCTTATAAATTGGTACAAACGTAGTACTAGGTACTTACGTGTTCGGATAGTCCGACGACCGGATTTTACTGCCAACATATCTGGGGATCTCATGGGTCGCTTCCCGAAGATTCACCGATGACGTATGACTCGCACTTTAATTAATCAGGAATTAATTAGATGAGAGAGAAAATTAATATGGGATTAATTACAGAGATATTTTATCTGGGATAAAATATTAATTAAAGAGAGAAAACGATTAATTTGTAATTAATCGATAAAATAATATATTCGATACATTATTCGAAATTGGATTTCGACGCGGAATTGAAATTAGATTTTAATTCGGGCGAACGAGTTAATTTAGAATTAATTCGTTAGCGACGTGAATAGTGATTTTGCTAGGCATAATTATTTAATTACGTCGCAACGGAAAATTCGTTAATTTGGAATTAGTGAACCAGAGCCCGGAAGTGTTTTCGAGCGCACTCGCATTTCGAATTCAAGTGCGGCCCACAAGTTACATCAAGCGTAAAATCACAAGTCGCATCAAGCGTCAAATCATTAGTCACATTGAGTGATGTGACAACTTGTCACTTGATTGATTGAGTGATGTGAATAGTTGATGTGGTGGTTGAAAGCCTTTAATGGCTTGACTTTTGGAAAGCAAAAATAAGGAAAATGAATTTTGGAAATTCACAAGTGTATTAGATACATTTTTTGCCAACCACCAACACATTCTCTCTTCTCTTTCTTCCTCCCTCTCTCTCGCCCAAGGGGCAGAATTCTTCCTTCAACTTTCTGGTTTCACCGTGAAAATAAAGGAGAAGCAAAGAGTGATTTTTGTGGCAAAAATCAAGAGTGCTAGCACACAATGGAGTCTTGCGAAGGTGATAGGGAAACCCGCACATGTGAGCATGGAATTTCAACTAAAGCTTGGAACTTGATGGAACCACACATGGCCGAATCTTGGAGAGCGATTTCAGCTCACTGCCATGACCACCAAGGAGGGCAGAAAAAATTTTTGTTCTTCACCGCATCGCCTCAACCGATCGATGTAAGTATTCCGCAACTTCTTCGTGTATTCGCACTTATGTTTCTTGCTTGATAATCGATCCTTGGGACCTTAGAGAAACCCAACAATGGTATCAGAGCGAGTAAAAGCATGAAACTTGATTTAGGGTTAAAATTGGGTAAATTGATTTTGAGCATGATTTGGTTAAATTAATTGATTGAGTATGTTTAAATGTAGTTTAATTGAAGTTTGATTGGATCAATTTCATGAAATATTGTTTGGAACAATTTTTGCCCAAATTCTTGGCTTGGCTGAGAGGTTGTAGAACCCTAATATCTAGGGATTTTTGATTTTTGATTTATTGGATGAGTTGGAATCATGTTGGGAATGTTGATATAGGATTTAATTGGATTGAATTCGGAATTTATTTGAAAAACCCTATATTGCCGAGACAAAGGAAGCATAAAATGGTTTGATTTTTGATCAATTGTGTTGGACACTAATTGTTGTTAATGAGCATGATTAATTAGGCTAATTGGTGTTTTGGAAATATTGATTTGGGTAATTAATTATGCTATACACTTTGGTTAATTAAATTGTGAAATTGGAATTTTTGTGATTTAATTAATTGGGCTAATTTTGGAAATTGGGCTTAAAAGTTGTTATTGGGCTTTAATGGGCTTGGTTGTACCAAGATGGGTTTAGGCTAAATTGGTTGGATCCAATTGGGCCCAAAATCGTTTCCATAAAGTCCAAATGCGACTAATGGACCTTTAAAATATTAATTGGGCCTAATGGGCCTAAATTGATTTCTAGGCTTATGGGGTTATTCCTTGATTGGGCTTTGGTTATTGGGTTTGACCCAAGTTGACCAAAAGTTCATGCCTTACGAAATTAATTAAAAGCCCATTAGACTTTAATTAAATTAACATTGGATGTTAATCGGGCTTTGAGACCCGTAACGATTAAATTTGGAATTTAAGTCGTAAAGGTTTGTTAATAAAGTGTAATATTTAATTTGGAATTAAATAGCGAATTAGTATTAAATGAAAATTGAATTGGATTTAATTTTGTAGTTTAATATAATTCAAGAATTCGTACTGTGAGTACTTATTCGTAAAACGAGTTGGACTCGCGCAAAATCAAATCGTTGTTTGAACATTGGATGGTAATTAATTATCAGATTAATTAATTGGATTAGATTGATTGATAACATTCTTGTGTGAATACATGGTTGCGATGCATGAATAATGTATAACGGATGGATATTAGATGGGTGGGGCAATTTTGGAAATTTTTGTAATGAATTTAGAATTTATTAATTGGACCTGCATGTCCAGCCTATTACCTCCTTTCTCATTTTATTTCTCTTCTCACCTATTCCCCTCAATGTAAATGAGGTTTCTTTAGAAGTGTTATGTAAAGGGTAGAAGCAATACTTCTGCTAGCGGTAGAGAGGAAATGGAGAGATTTGTTCTAGGAACAATGTGTTAAGTATCCATCCTCATATCATTATTATTTATTTATATACGCCATATTATGTGTTTAGAATGCATGTTTAAGGGTGTATGATGATGAGACCTCAACAAAGATAATAAATTGGTTGCCAATTTGCACGCGAAAAACCATCAAATAATATTAAGCGTTTTTCCTTCCATTGAGTGATTCTTACTCAAGATCCAAGACTGGCATTGGTTTGTTGGCCAAAGTCAAGACCTTTATCCGTTGAGGATGTGTTTGAATCACGAAGGCTTTGTTCCATATTGGTGTCTTGTCCAAGTTGTGATTTGTTGGCCAAAGTCAAGATCACTTCTTGTCGATCGACATTGATTACGAAGCTTTCCATGGTCAATGGGTTCCGCTTAACTGGGATCACTAAGTTTGTTGTACCAAAGCCAAGGCTTAGTTGATTCAGAGGAAAAAGGTTAGGCAATATATTGGATATATTGGCATATATAAGATATATGTTTCGGACTTGGATGTCCACCTACTGGATCTAGGAATTGGATGGGATCCAATTGATCTTAGAGATCTACCTAGTTAATTATCATACAATTTGTTGGCCAAAGTCAAGATTGTGTGTTATTTATCGGGATCCTAGCCCACTAGGAAACAAGGTTTCCAGAGTACTCCACAGAGGGTTAGAGGCTCGCCGAAAAATAGTGGGAGGCAAGTATTAGATTTGCAATATTCGTTTAGTAACTTGCCATACGCGCTCATTTCAAATCATTCGTCAAATAAATTAAATATTAGTTGGACTAATAATTAATGTTGTTTTAATTAAACAGTTGGACTGTATTCAAACTATTCAATTTATAGTTGATTTTATAATTGGATTATAGTAATCAATATATAGAATTTAACCTATTAAATTATAGTTGATTATATAGTTGGACTATAGTAATCATTATAATGAATAGTACCTAAAATCGTTGATTAAATAGTTGGACTATTAGAATCAAGATAAAATGAAAGATTAGCATTTAAAACATAATCCTAGGGAAAATGTATTTAAATGGTTTAATTTTCAAATTGGGAATAAAATTTCAGGATAGTCCTGAAAAGTAATAATTTATTTTATTTGATAAAATAACATTTTATCCTAAGCCCGAAGTTAAGCAAATAGTAGAGCATAATCTTTGGAAAATTTATGTGATGATAACTTTAGTGCTTAGTCCATTATGCTTGCCGTATTAGACTCCTTAATTTCTTAATCAGAATTAAGGATTGGATCCCTAGAATATGATAATGAAATTGAAGGATCTTCATGGATCTATTTAAGATCTTAAAAGAACTAATTGCAATAGAAAACTCTTGGAGAGTTAATGGCTATTCTCAAGGAGACAAAGCCAAAGTTTGCAATAAGGTAAGAAGCGCAAGGCGCATCTCACTTCAACGTTCCGGAAGGCCAAGGCTTGGCCAAAGGCTTCTGGAGTGTGGAAAAAGGGTAAAGGCAAAGTCATTAGAATCTTCTGGGAAGATAAAGGACATATCTCAAAATGTCTGCCTAAATTGTGGCAAACGGGATCGCGGAAGCGTGACTACCGTTTGGACAAGGCAGACATGAAGGAATTGAAGAACGAGCAAGGCTCTAACTTCAAATATGTTTGTCATAAATATGTTCACTACTAGTATTTAAATTGGATTTTAGATACTTAGTGTGATACATAAATATGTACTGATGTGCAGAATCTGCTATGAGCAGGATACTGACTTCAGTTGAGATTAATCTGCGAATCGGAAACGGGACAACTGTCGCTGTTTTAACCGTAGATACCTAAGTTTAGGAACTACCCTCGGGTGTGTACTTAAATTAGGAAACTGTTAAAATGTAACTAGTTTGACTAGATACATTATCTCTATATCAGGGTATAATCCGTTGCGGATATACCTTTATATTCTAGAACACTAAAGTATTTTATTTTATAAAGATGATATTGAGATAAACACATTAGATGTGAATAACAGTATTTATATTTTGAATATAAATAAATCTCAAACGTATAACATGACAAACAAATAGCTCAAACTGAGTTAATCAGTTGAAACTTAAATGTGGCATTGTTGTCTGGGACACAAATAACAAGACTCGTATATCCACACTTTCGAAGAGTGGGTACTAGGACAAATTTGATTCTAATCAAATAAACTCTACGAATCTAGTTTTTTGGGCAAAGTGCCTAAAACACTATTTACTTGGTAAAAGTGTAAGTGCCACCGATCTGTTAGCCCTTATTCATAGTGAAGCAAGTGGGCCCATATCTAGCTAGGCTAGAGGCGGAAATGAATGTTTCGTGACCTTTACGGATGTGGCATCGCGTTATGGTTATGTGTTTCTTTTGAAACACAAATCGGAAACTTTTACAGATTAGACATGAATTAGACAAACAGATCGGCTAACGTATTAAAACATCACGGTTAGACCATGATGAAAATACTTAAGCAATAAGTTTCTCATATACTTGAAATATTATAGTATTCTTTCAATGAGGACTCCTCCCAGAACACGTCATCTTGACGGTGTGTCCGAACGGATAAACCAAATTTTGTTAGACATGATAAGGTTAATCATGAGTCGCTCTGAGCTACCATTTCCTTCAACGGATAAGCATAAACAGTGCAAAACTTATTTTGAATAAGGTTCTATAAAAATCTGTTAAACAGACTTCATATTAGATATGAACAGGAAAGAAACTGGGTTTTCTTACTCCTGATGATTTGGGAATGTTGGGCATATGTTTGGATGATACCAAACTAAAACCCAAATTAGATAAGTGCCTAAGTTGTAGGTTATCCTAGGGAAACCTAAGTATAGTACTTATACAGTCCACAAGAGAACAATGTAATTGTTGCTCGCCATGCGGTTATCCTAAGAGTAATACCGATATGCAGTGGTAAGTGGGAGGAAAGTAAAACTCGATGAAAATCAGAGTGATACTGTTCCAGGCATTGATTCCATAATGGAACATATATAGTTCATCAAGGATCAAACTATACCAATAATCTTCGAATACACAAGAACCACGTAATTCGGAGAGAGTCAGAAAACAACCTGGGGTATGAGTTTCTGATCTCACCTCATAAAGATTTTAAGCTTATTGAGAAATGCGAACTGACTACGTATGAGGAAGTGATACAAGGTATCGACTCCCTATTATGGGAAAGTTCCATATAATCCGAAATGGATTCCATGTATATCAACTATGTTTGGATACTAGTTGATGTACCGCAAGGCATTGTGTCTATCGGTACTATATAAGTCTTCAAGGAAGACAAACATGGAAGGCAACATACCAACGTACTAAGCTGGGATAGATTTAAAGTTATTAATATCTCCGAGAAATCGTACATTGAAAATGTACTTGACCTGGTGTCTCATACGCTTTGAGCATATGGAGCCACAATCAGGCCAATCCAAGTGATAGTCATTGGATTGATGTTAAGAACATCCTTTAGTATCTTAGAGGAACTAAGGATGCTGTCTTATACTATGGAGAATGAGAACTTGAAGTGATTGGGTTCACTGTCGCAAGTTTCCTAACTGATAATAACGATTATAAGTCTAAACAACGGTACTATAAAGTTTGAATAATGGAACAGTGAGCTGGAAATCTTCCAAGCAAGATACTGTTACCGAATAAACAACAAAAGTGGATTACTGTTGTAGCTGAGGCAGCAAAAGAAGCCTTCTGGATTGATAATAAATCTAATTAGATTAGATAAAGTTCTGTTAGCAGCTGAGCTAGGCTTCAGCATAGGCTAAAGAATTAATGGTCTCATCAACGATCCAGATATATACTTCGACTATTCATCTAATTCGTTCGGATCATACATCGTGACGATGTGATGATCGTATAAATCACATCAGATGATAATCATGTAAATCCGCTGACGAAAGCCTTTTCTCAGTAATTTGAGCGAACCGTACATAGTTCGGGTGTAGGACACTCGAGTGACTGGCTATAGGCCAAGTGGGAGATTGTTGGACAGTTATGACCCATAGCGTCACTATTTGTATAGATCATGGTGTTATTGTACAGATTAACTATGTGACAAATGAAATTGCTCTTTGATCGTTTGTGATTAGATCACCAAGATGTATAAATGATGAAAGGTCCATATGATTAGTTCCTGGATTGAGATGATATGAGACAGTATCAATCCATGAAGGTTTAATCATTAAATATCCCTAGTCAGAGTATTATCAAGATTGGACATCGATAATGCGTAAAAGACTAGTATTACACTTGTGCGCGTTGTGAGGGCATAACGGCATAATTCTCATATATTTGGGAAAGGATACTCATGAAAGTGTAGTAGGAGGTTGTGTTTTACCAATGGTACGAAAAACAGCTTCGCTATGGATAGACCCCTCGGAATTCCATTGGTAGTATGACTATGTGTCTATGGAAGTCCGGAATCAGAGTAGGTGTATTTGGTCTTAACTTGAGATTTGCACTGCTAATACTTGTGACAATCAATATACTTTGGTTTTAGGTCATCCAGGGCTTTAACAGGTTCTGTGTATGCCTCTGCTGGGTATATTGAGAATCGTAGTGTGTTGGGTGTGATGTCAAGACGGAAGTATCACTCCAGTCATAGTGGAGATAATGATCACGCAGGATACGGTACTGGTGCTCTTATGTACTGCAGTCATCGGGATAATATGACTAGGTCATGATTATCCGATATAGAGACTAGTTACCAGAGATCTGATATGTGCTTCGTATGGGGCAGACACAATTCCAGCCTCAGACCTAGCACGTGACATCTGATACTGGATCGAAATACGCAATACTACGTATACTACGCCTGATATAGATCACATATTCCTGATGGTATTTCTGGAGAATTGGATAGGCATGGCGCTTTGCTAGAAGCCAACCTTGTCTTATAAATCGGTAAAAACGTAGTACAAGGTACTTACGTGTTCGGATAGTCCGACGACCGGATTTTACTGCCAACATATCTGGGGATCTCATGGGTCGCTTCCCGAAGATTCATCGATGACGTATGACTCGCACTTTAATTAATCTGGGATTAATTAGATGAGAGAGAAAATTAATCTGGGATTAATTACGGAGATATTTTATCTGGGATAAAATATTAATTAAAGAGAGAAAATGATTAATTTGGAATTAATCGATAAAATAATATATTTGATATATTATTCGAAATTGGATTTCGACGCGGAATTGAAATTAGATTTTAATTCGGGCGAACGAGTAATTTATAATTAATTCGTTAGCGACGTGAATAGTGATTTTGCTAGGCATAATTATTTAATTACGTCGCAACGGAAAATTCGTTAATTTGGAATTAGCGAACCCGAGCCCGGAAGTGTTTGCGAGCGCACTCGCATTTCGAATTCAAGTGCCGCCCGCAAGTCACATCAAGCGTAAAATCACAAGTCGCATCAAGCGTCAAATCATTAGTCACTTTGAGTGATGTGACAACTTGTCACTTGATTGATTGAGTGATGTGAATAGTTGATGTGGTGGTTGAAAGCCTTTAATGTCTTGACTTTTGGAAAGCAAAAATAAGGAAAATGAATTTTGGAAATTCACAAGTGTATTAGATACACTTTTTGCCAACCACCAACACATTCTTTCTTCTCTTTCTTCCTCCCTCTCTCTCGCCCAAGGGGCAGAATTCTTCCTTCAACTTTTTGGTTTCACCGTGAAAATGAAGGAGAAGCAAAGAGTGATTTTTGTGGCAAAAATCAAGAGTGCTAGCACACAATGGAGTCTTACGAAGGTGATAGGGAAACCCGCACATGTGAGCATGGAATTTCAACTAAAGCTTGGAGCTTGATGGAACCACACATAGCCGAATCTTGGAGAGCCATTTCAGCTCACTGCCGTGACCACCAAGGAGGGCATAAAAGATTTTTGTTCTTCACCGCATCGCCTCAACCGATCGATGTAAGAATTCCGCAACTTCTTCGTGTATTCGCACTTATGTTTCTTGCTTGATAATCGATCCTTGGGACCTTAGAGAAACCCAACATTACTTTGCATTTAAAAAAAAAGGAGTGTGCAAGTCCAAATACATTTTAAAATTCTCAACTCTTCTTTGTGTTGCGATATATACCCTAGATCTTCATGTAATGTAAACGGTTTTATATGTTATGGAATAAAATGATGAATTATTCATTTATCAAAGTGTTTGTTTAAATTTGGTACGTATATTGTAAATTATCTTGAATTACTCAAGATTACTTATGTGCCTTAAGACTTATTGTATGAGTGACATACACAAGAGGATTTAAGTCTGAAGTTTGTAATCTAAAATAGTCTATAGAGAGCAAACAAAACGGGTACTTTATAAGTGGTCTATATTTGTATTGCGACCTTGATCTGGGATCGTCCATGTGGAGACATGCGAATTGAGGCATCTTGTATGATCTGATCATATAGGACTGGACCCAGATAGAAATGACTTTTTTCTAATATCCGTTAAATAATGAAATTCATTTTGATCACTAGATGGTCATATATGGATTGATCTTAATCCTGAGTGTACTACGAACTCATGCATGGCAGGCGATGTCCTTTGATTTACAAAGTTGAGGTTGGTGTAGCAGTCCCGACCAATAGCTACGTACTTTGGGGGCATGGTCTAGTGTGTAGCTGGGGACATTTTACATAGATATGGAGTTCACTCCTTCTTGCGAGAAGTAGAGGAGTAACTTCCTTAAGGGTTGATTCGGTACTTGAATGGTTAGAGCACTCGAGTCTTTCTATTACAAATAGAAAGATTAAAATTCATAATGGTTATGAATAAATCATCCATTAAAAAATCAATGGTACTTAAGGTAAAAATAATTAGAGGGGTATAACTGACATTTTGACCTAGCTCTAATTACGAGATACTCGTGATGGGTTAATCTGTATGTATTGACTATATTGATGGACACCGACTTGGTTTGGCTTAATATACTATCTGCGACAACGAGAGTGCAACTTCGGGTTTTTAGTGGAATAACCCGGAGTTAATAATTCAAAATATTTAATTAAGAGCATAAATAATATTTCGAGATTATTGGAGCTCAGAATCGTAGGTCCATTTGGTCCCTGTGCTAGCTCAATATACTGTAACGGGTTTATTATAATTGGATAGTCCAATTATATGCTCACATATGTATAAATATTATTAATATGATTAATAATATTGTTTTGTCACACTTAATACTATATATTAAAAATAAATATATGGTTTTAATAATTATATGATAATTATTAAATACTAAATATTAAATTATATATATGATATAATTTAATAAGGCTAAGATTGTAATTTCCAAATTTTGGGTTTTGGAAACCCTTGGATTCAATTTGGAAGTTACACCTTTTAAATGTTATAATTATTTTTTTTGTAACATCTTTGACTTTATGGAAAGTAAATGATTTGTTACAAAAAAAAAAATTTAAAATTAATATGCCTTGGCCGAAAATTACCTAAGGGGAAGGGAAAAGGATTTGTTAATTTTGGAAATTAATTATCATAAATATAAAAAGAAAATTGGTTTTTCTTTTGCCTCATCTCTCATTCTAACCCTAGCCTCCATCTTCTTCTTCTTCTTCATTCTCTCTCAAAAATTGAGAAAAATCAAAAGAAAGAACAAGAAGAAAAATAAACAAAATACTTGTGTGACATTAATCTCTAAATAGTTTAGGGATTAATATTGTGAGTCTAGCCCACACTAGTTTCTGTTGGTAATGATATATAGTCGAAAGACTTTGTGGTGTCGAACAAATAATCATCTTCATCTTCTTTTTGTTTGGTACTCGGCAGTGAGGCTTATTTTGCTCACTGCCGCAAATAGTTTTGTGAAAACGAAACTCGGTTTGGTTTCGTTTTAATTCAGAATTTTTGGGGATCATATAAGGGTGTTTTGGGGCTGTGTTGGGGTTTTTTTCAAGTGAAAAATCAGAACTAAAACACAGCCACGGTCCACACATTTCAGGGGCTGTTTCGGCAGTGCGCTGGGCACGAATCGGGTCCAAAATAGTCCAGTTTTTGTCCAGCTATGTGGGGCTGTTTGGGGACTGTTCCGGGGCTATTTCGGGGCTGGAATTTTGTCTAAAACAGAAATAAAATTTCAGTGATGGTACTGGTAGCATTCGGCCACTCAAAAAGAAGGGCAAACAAAATTTTCAAGTCCGATCCGGGTGCCTAACGTGCTTGTACTGCACAAGGAAAGCGTTTCCTACAATTGGCATCGAGAGCAAGGTTGAAAAATGTTCTTAACCCTTCTCTTTTTCATTTAAAGTTACTGTTTTTATATATTTATATGAGTTATAAATATTGATATGCATGTTTAGATGAGTAGGCATAAAATAATATTCATGTGATGAATGGTTATTATTTTTCATGTGATGAATGGATTTTGTATTGGTCGTAAATTTTTCCGGCTCTTATTTTTTATGTTGGTTTTGATTTTGGGATGTAAAACCATAAAGCAATTGTTTACAATTGTTGTAATTTTATTTTTCAATGTAAAATTTTAATTGTTGTAATTTGGAGCACCGAAGTCGCAAAATGACCCAACACCACCTTGGAGCGTGATTTGAAGACCAAGGGATGCCTTGGGAATTTTTGTACTAATTAGATTAGTATAGGGAAAAATAAGATCCAGGAAAATGCAAAATATTTTTTTATGTTATATGTATGTTTTAATTCGAAATGTTTGAATGACATGTCATATAGCTTAGGGTGCCTACTCTTACATTTCACATGCCATAACATGTTTTGGATGCATAATCATTATAGACATGAAATATGATTTTATGTGATTTAAAATTTTTAAATAATAATATGATATGCATGGAAAATTAATTAATTGGATTAATTGGTTTTAAGGTTTAAAATTTGAATTTTAATTTGGGCTTAATAAGTGCATCATAAATTCCATTGGTATATAGGATGGAAACCCGGATATAAATTCCATAGCCGAATCTGAATGGACGGTAATGTGGTCTGCATTCGGGATACAATTCACGTACCATTGGATTTATAACGCACTTAGATTAATTAAATGGTTTAATTTAAATTTTGACCATTTTAGGATTCTAAAATTTTATACCAATTAGTGCTCTAGTATTTTAAGAGTTAAAATATAATAGGTCACTAATAATACTCTTATTAAATTAGTTTAATTTAAGTAATACAATTAGTATAGACTAATGGAAATTAGTGATATAAATTTTAACAGTTAAAATTAGTTAGGTCACTAATGGTGAACTAGTGTAAATAAGAGTCATGATTTAGCCGCCATAAATTTATTCACACTAGTTAAATTAAAATATTAGATATTTTATAAATAGAAACCTTAAATTCATAATGATGACTGGGAGAGGGATATACTACAGTATATCCTGCGATCTCCGTTATTAGTCCGAAAACGTGAGATTCAAAAGGCGCCTCGAGATGGCTTTGCTTTCGTCCCCCTACAGATGGTGTTCATTTTGGGTCAATTTCAGGTTTGGATTCCGAGAGGATAGTGATTTTGGGATGTAAAACCATAAAGCCATTGTTTACAATTGTTTTAATTTTATTTTTCAATGTAAAATTTTAATTGTTGTAATTTGGAGCACCGAAGTCGCAAAAGGAGCCAACACCACCTTGGAGCGTGATTTGAAGACCAAGTGATGCCTTGGGAATTTTTGGACTAATTAGATTAGTATAGGGAAAAATAAGATTCTGGTCAATGCAAAATATTTTTTTATGTTATATGTATGTTTTAATTCGAAATGTTTGAATGACATGTCATATAGTTTAGGGTGCCTACTCTTGCATTTCACATGCCATAACATGTTTTGGATGCATAATCATTATAGACATGAAATATGATTTTATGTGATTTAAAATTTTTAAATAATAATATGATATGCATGGAAAAATAATTAATTGGATTAATTGGTTTTAAGGTTTAAAATTTGAATTTTAATTTGGGCTTAATAAGTGCATCATAAATTCCATTGGTATATAGGATGGAAACTCGGATATAAATTCCATAGCCGAATCCGAATGGACGGTAATGTGGTCTGCATTCGGGATACAATTCACGTACCATTGGATTTTATAACGCACTTAGATTAATTAAATGGTTTAATTTAAATCTTGACCATTTTAGGATTCTAAAATTTTATACCAATTAGTGCTCTAGTATTTTAAGAGTTAAAATATAATAGGTCACTAATAATACTCTTATTAAATTAGTTTAATTTAAGTAATACAATTAGTAGAGACTAATGGAAATTAGTGATATAAATTTTAACAGTTAAAATTAGTTAGGTCACTAATGGTGAACTAGTGTAAATAAGAGTCACGATTTAGCCGCCATAAATTTATTCACACTAGTTAAATTAAAATATTAGATATTTTATAAATAGAAACCTTAATTCATAATAGTGACTGGGAGAGGGATATACGACAGTATATCCTGCGATCTCCGTTGTTAGTCCAAAAACGTGAGATTCAAAAGGCGCCTCGAGACGGCTTTGCTTTCGCCCCCTACAGATGGTGTTCATTTTGGGTCAATATCAGGTTTGGATTCCGAGAGGATAGTGATTTTGGGATGTAAAACCATAAAGCCATTGTTTACAATTGTTGTAATTTTATTTTTCAATGTAAAATTTTAATTGTTGTAATTTGGAGCACCGAAGTCGCAAAAAGGAGCCAACACCACCTTGAAGCGTGATTTGAAGACCAAGTGATGCCTTGGGAATTTTTGGACTAATTAGATTAGTATAGGGAAAAATAAGATTCAGGTCAATGCAAAATATTTTTTTATGTTATATGTATGTTTTAATTCGAAATGTTTGAATGACATGTCATATAGTTTAGGGTGCATACTCTTGCATTTCACATGCCATAACATGTTTTGGATGCATAATCATTATAGACATGAAATATGATTTTATGTGATTTAAAATTTTTAAATAATAATATGATATGCATGGAAAAATAATTAATTGGATTAATTGGTTTTAAGGTTTAAAATTTTAATTTTAATTTGGGCTTAATAAGTGCATCATAAATTCCATTGGTATATAGGATGGAAACTCGGATATAAATTCCATAGCCGAATCCGAATGGACGGTAATGTGGTCTGCATTCGGGATACAATTCACGTACCATTGGATTTTTGTAGGACAACAGGACCTGGGCGACGCCGTTCCTAGGCTCGCGGCACTAGTTGGGAAATACTAAATAATATGGAGTCGCCACCCGGTGTGAACCGGGACAAAGATTTAAGGCCGCACTCACCCCTCGCAAGGGAAGACCTCAAACCATTGGGTTCGGAATGGTCCCTTACTTATGCCACTTGTAATGAAAGGATTTATGTAATAATTTAATCAAAGCTTAAGTAACACTTATTTCCAAGAGTATCATGCTTCTAAATTGTCATATGCAAAATAAAACTTATGCACACATTTCACATATATCTCATATCTAAAATCGCATGCTTAACATATATCAAAATAGCAACGAACATACAACTTTATTTGCAAATTACATTCAAGAAAACACAAGCACACATATTAACCATACAAGCATACATATGGGCACTTTTCCAAGTGGTACGTGGAATTGTATCCCAAGTACAGACCGCACTACCGTCCATTCGGAATCGGCTACGAAATTTACGTCTGAGTTTCCATCCGATATACCGCAAGAAATAATACTCAAATGTTATCACGACACAAGCATATGAATTGTAATTCATTAACATAGTTGTATTCATACATGTGGGGATAGCTACTAGGAAAACTATGCATGAAATCTAATGAAGATGACTCGATTCAGTGGGTGCGCGTTCGTGTAGCGTTCGTAAACGCGTTTGAACGGTAAACAGAAGGTTCGCGTTCGTGTAGCGTCCGAGAACGCGTTCGAACGGAACCAGACCTGATGCATTATGAAACTAAGAAAGTGCGTGGGCATTCGTATAGCGTTCGTAAACGCGTTCGAATGGTAAACAGAAGGTTCTCGTTCGTATGGCGTTTGATATCGCGTTCGAACGGAAATGAAACAGAATGCTCACGTTCGTATAGCGTTTGTTAACGCGTTCGAACGGAAATGAAACAGAATGCTTACGTTCGTATAGCGTTTGTTAACGCGTTCGAACGGAAATGAAACAGAATGCTTACGTTCGTATGGCGTTCGTGAACGCGTTCGAACATAAGTGAGACCTGATGCATGACAAGGCAAAATACATGCGCGTTCGAGTTGCGTTCGTAAACGCGTTCGAACGGGAACAGACCTGATGCATGAAATGAGATGCAATACATAAACGACAAAATAAAGGGGGCGCGGCGAAGTACTGCCGTAAAGGTGGCCTTTTGGGGCTCTTGATCTCTCAAAGAGAGGACCTTTAGACCAACATACTAAGCCCATGCGCTCGACTGAATCATGCATACATATAATGAAAAGCAATAATATTAAACATAGTGTGCCCGATTGAACGTATCTTGTATCCAACCGAACACACATCAACCGGCGCGGCGAAGCCTCGTGGTAAAGGGCTTTAGCCCCTCCCCATAGGGGATTTCACATCGCACTTACTAAGCCAATGCACTCGGTTGAACCATGCATACGAAAATAAAGACAATCATATCAAACTAAGCATGTCCGATTGAACGTATTTCGCATTCAACCGAACACACATCAATCGGTGCGGCAGAGCATCGTGGTGAAGGATTTTAACCCTCCAATTAGGGAACCTTTCATCGCACTTACTAAGCCCATGCACTCGATAGTATCATACGGGAATGAACAACATGCAGAATTTAAATGGCAAGAAATAAATAAACCAAAGCAACGCAAAGCAAGAGAAGGTGCCGTTTACTCAAATGGTACGTGGAGTTGTGTCTCAAGTACAGACCGCACTACCGTCCATTCGGATTCGGCTACGGAATTTACGTCTGGGTTTCCATCCTATATACCACAAGAGACGACACTCTTCCATTCATCCAATACCCACAACACACGTCATACACACAAAAAATGCCACAAATACAGAAAATATAATAAAAATAAATAACCAGAAATTAAATAAGAATAAGTGTGAAAGATACCCTCAGGTCTAACCTTTTAAGCTGTCTCTCGGACTCGCATTCCACGAAGATCGAAAGGGGGTAAAGCTCCGCAACTTTTCTGGTTCACTGGTTTGCCTCTTCCTTCGCTGTTCGGCCACTCGAGCTACTGTTCCGACTCCGTTTTGCTGCTGTTTCCTTATGGTTTTGCTGCCGTTCCCTCTGTATTTTCTGCTTATTGTTGGTGGACTGTTTTGATGTTCTTTTGGTGTGGTTTTTGTGTGGTTATTTCAAGGATTGTAAGTGTCTTTTAGGTTACCGTTTTAAGGGATTAAGGACTGTTTTGGGAGTGGTTTAGGTTGCTGTGTTTTGTGTGACTTTCGGTGGTGGTTAGGGATTGTTTTGGTGTGATTTTCGGTGGTGTGAGGGTGAGGATCAAGGGAGTGATATGCTTGTGATGTCTAGTATTTCTTGCTATAATTCTAGTGTGAATTGTGTGTATGAGCTAGAGAGATTGGACAGATTGGGTGGCTTGGTTAGGGGTTGTTTATATAGAGAATGGCTAGGGCTTCACCTTGTCTCACAAGGAAGAGATTTGGTTTCCAAATAAGGAGAGATGGGAAAGGCATATACAAGATTGAGGGGGGACAAAATATTTTAATTTAAAGTCAACTAATTTAAATTGGTGTATATCTTATTGAATTAGGAAGTCAAATATTTGATTGGTTTTAATTGGTTATGATTGATTTTAATTAGGCAAATCTTATTTTTAGTTTTAGTATATAATATATTTGATTTATTTATATTAGGCATGATTTTATTTTATGTTTTATTTAATTGGTAAATGATTTAAATATTTTATTTAATGTTTAATATTTATTTATTTAATTTGGGATGTGTTTTATGGGCTTTGGGGGGCCAAATGGGCTGGGGTGTGAGGCTAGCAGCAAAACCAGAATTACCGGCTCCGTTCGAACGCCTCCTCGCACGCGGCACGAATGTCCGCAATCTGCACGAGGTTCGAACGAAGTAACGAACGCAGCACCAACGAAGACATTGAACTTGTGGAATGAACTTGATGACATACTTTTCCGAATTTCCCCTTCCGACCTCCGTTTCCCGCAATATCCTTAGCTAAAAAGGTAGTGCCTCCAATTGAGACTCATCATCGGGTTTCACATGCGAAAATGCAATGCCTACAATTTTATAACGCACTTAGATTAATTAAATGGTTTAATTTAAATCTTGACCATTTTAGGATTCTAAAATTTTATACCAATTAGTGCTCTAGTATTTTAAGAGTTAAAATATAATAGGTCACTAATAACACTCTTATTAAATTAGTTTAATTTAAGTAATACAACTAGTAGAGACTAATGGAAATTAGTGATATAAATTTTAACAGTTAAAATTAGTTAGGTCACTAATGGTGAACTAGTGTAAATAAGAGTCATGATTTAGCCGCCATAAATTTATTCACACTAGTTAAATTAAAATATTAGATATTTTATAAATAGAAACCTTAAATTCATAATAGTGACTGGGAGAGGGATATACGACAGTATATCCTGCGATCTCCATTGTTAGTCCAAAAACGTGAGATTCAAAAGGTGCCTCGAGACGGCTTTGCTTTCGCCCCCTACAGATGGTGTTCATTTTGGGTCAATATCAGGTTTGGATTCCGAGAGGATAGTGATTCTAATGTATCTGGTGAATTGACCTACCCTACGACGACACTTTACTAGTTAAGTCCAATGGTCTCGAAATGGCGGGTCACACTCACAAAGGAATGATTAACTGTTAATCTAAATTCCTTGATTGAAACAAAAGGTAGTTGGTTAATATAGGAATAAGAGTTATTCATGTATATATTAATCAATTGAGATTTTCTCGATCTATCATGCAAGTACTTGACCTACCCTACGGCGGCACCTACTTGTGGGATGATAGATTTCTGTGTCATAGTAATTCTCTGTGGTTCCTAATTAGTTATTCATGGTTCATGCATCATGTTTAATTTTAAGCTAAAATTATTTGATAATTTTAATATGCGATGAACAAATGTTAAATTCATGTTTATTTTATTTTTCAGCCATGGTTTCTGCGATTATTTTCATACTTTCAATGGAGGCACCTTGTATGATGTGATTATATAGGACTGGACCCAGATAGAAATGACTTTTTTCTAATATCCGTTAAATAATGAAATTTATTTCGATCTACTAGATGGTCATATATGGATTGATCTTAATCCTGAGTGTACTACGAACTCATGCATGGCAGGCGATATCCTTTGATTTACAAAGTTGAGGTTGGTGTAGCAGTTCCGACCAATAGCTACATACTTTGGGGGCATGGTCTAGTGTGTAGCTGGGGACATTTTACATAGATATGGAGTTAACTCCTTCTTGCGAGAAGTAGATGAGTAACTTCCTTAATGGTTGATTCGGTACTTGAATGATTAGGGCACTCGAGTCTTTCTATTACAAATAGAAAGATTAAAATTCATAATGGTTATGAATAAATCGTCCATTAAAGAATCAATGGTACTTAAGGTAAAAATAATTAGAGGGGTATAACTGACATTTTGACCTAGCTCTAATTACGAGATACTCGTGATGGGTTAATATGTATGTAGTGACTATATTGATGGACTCCGACTTGGTTTGGCTTGATATACTATATGCGACAACGAGAGTGCAACTTCGGGTTTTTAGTGGAATAACCCGGAGTTAATAATTTGGAATATTTAATTAAGAGCATAAATAATATTTCAAGATTATTGGAGCTCGGAATCGTAGGTCCATTTGGTCCCCGTGCTAGCTCAATAGACTGTAACGGGTTTATTATAATTGGATAGTCCAATTATATGCTCACATATGTATAAATATTATTAATATGATTAATAATATTATTTTGTCACACTTAATACTATATATTAAAAATTAATATATGGTTTTAATAATTATATGATAATTATTAAATACTAAATATTAAATTATATATATGAAATAATTTAATAAGGCTAAGATTGTAATTTCTATATTTTGGGTTTTGGAAACCCTTGGATTCAATTTGGAAGTTACACCTTTTAAATGTTATAATTATTTTTTTTGTAACATCTTTGACTTTATGGAAAGTAAATGATTTGTTACAAAAAAATTTTAAAATTAATATGCCTTGGCTGAAAATTGCCTAAGGGGAAGGGGAAAAGATTTGTTAATTTTGGAAATTAATTATCCTAAATATAAAAAGAAAATTGGTTTTTCTTTTGCCTCATCTCTCATTCTAACCGTAGCCTCCATCTTCTTCTTCTTCATTCTCTCTCAAAAATTGAGAAAAACCAAAAGAAAGAACAAGAAGAAAAATAAACAAAATACTTGTGTGACATTAATCTCTAAATAGTTTAGGGATTAATATTATGAGTCTAGCCCACACTAGTTTCCGTTGGTAATGAGATATATTCGAAAGTCATTGTGGTGTCGAATAAATAAAAATATTCATCTTCTTTTTGTTTGGTACTCGGCAGTGAGGCTTATTTTGCTCACTGTTGCAAATAGTTTTGTGAAACAAAAGGTAGTTGGTTAATAGAGGAATAAGAGTTATTCATGTATATATTAATCAATTGAGATTTTCTCGATCTATGATGCAAGTACTTGACCTACCTTACGGCGGCACCTACTTGTGGGATGATAGATTTCTGTGGCATAGTAATTCTCTTAGGTTCCTAATTTATTATTCATGGTTCATGCATCATGTTTAATTTTATGCCAAAATTATTTAATAATTTTAATATGCGATGAACAAATGTTAAATTCATGTTTATTTTATTTTTCAGCCATGGTTTCTCCAATTATTTTCATACTCTCAAATGATGAATTAATGGGAGAAAACTATGTTAAGTGGAAAAGTAACATAAATGCTATCATGGTCTGTGAAGACCTAAAGTTTGTCCTGACGGAGGAGTGTCCTCTCGAGCCGGCCAGAAATGCTGGACAAGCTGTGTACGAAGCCTACCAGAAATATGTTGCAGCTAATGAGAAAGTCTGCTGCTACTTGCTAGCAGGGATGTCCGAGGTTCTTGCTGCAAAGGATGAGCCTATGGATTCAGCATCTCAAATGATGGAGTCATTACAGGGCATGTTCTGGCAGCCTTCGGAGCATCAACGTCATAAGGCTATGGTCTCGGCGATGACTGCTAGGATGTAGGATGGGACATCAGTCTGATAGCACATGTTGAGGATGATGTCATATCTTAACACTGCTGAAACCCATGGAGCTCATATTGACGAGCGTAGCCAAGTGACCATGATTATGGAAACTCTTCCGAAGAGTTTTCTGTAATTTAAAAGTAACTATGTTATGAACAAGTTGACTTTTACTTTGACCTAGCTACTTAATGAGTTCATCCACTACGAGTCCATGCTTGTGGATCCTCGTAAACCCAGTGCTGAGACAAATATTTCCGAGTATTGTAAATCTACAAAGATCAAGAAGAAAAGAACTGGGAAGGCTAATGCTAAGCCCATAAAGAAGAAGAACAAGAAAGGCTCCAAGGATGCTAGACCCAAGGGGAAGTGTTTCCACTGCAACAAGAACGGGCATTGGAAAAGGAATTGTCCTAAATACCTTGCTGAGCTAAAGGAGAATAAGGCTACAGGTAAATATTATTTACTTGTTATCGAATCTCTATTAGTGGAGGATGATAAATCCACTTGTATTGTTGATTCTGAAGCCACTAACCATGTTTGTTCTTCTTTGCAGCTATTTGACTCATGGAGGGTTCTTGCTGAAGGTGACTACACTATGAGGGTCGGGACATGGGATGTTGTTTCAGCAAAAGTAGTGGGAGTTTTCAGTTTAAATTTTTCAATTAATAGTTATTTAAGTTTGAACAATGTATTATTCATTCTTGGTTTTCACAGGAATTTGATTTCTATTTCTAAACTATTGGATGATGGTTTTTCAGTTTCTTTTAATATAAATTTGGTTATTATTGGTAGAAATGGATTAACCATATGTACAGGAAACTCAGAAAATAACTTATATGCGTCAAAGCTATTAACACATAGGTCACTGCTCAATGCTGAAATATTTAAGGTTGAGAAACCTAAAACTAAACGGCAAAATATTTCTCACGATGACACATATCTGTGGCATCTTAGACTTGGTCATATCAGCCTTGACCGGATAGATGGTTGATAAAGAACGGAGCCTTAAACTAATTAGAGCTCGGAACTTTACCAGTCTGCGAATCTTGTTTAGAAGGAAAAATGACCAAGAGACCTTTTACTGGAAAAGGTATAAGAGTTAGTCAACCACTTGAGCTAATACATTCGGACCGATGAATGTGAGAGCTCGAGGTGGTTATGAATACTTCATCACATTTATTGACGATTATTCTAGATATCGGTATGTTTACCTAATACAGCACATGTCAAATACTTTTGAAAATTTCAAAGAGTATCATGCTGAAGTTGAGAACCAGTTAGGTAAAATAATCAAAACTCTACGATCAGATAGTGGAGGAGAATACCTTGACAAAGATTTCGAGGAATTCTTGGTTGAGCATGAAATAATATCCTAGCTTTTAGCACCTGGAACACCACAGTAAAATGGTGTTCTAGAAATGAGAAATTGGACCCTACTAGACATGATTAGATATATATATTTAGTTATAGCTAACTACCTAGTTCATTCTAGGGATATGCATTGTAAACAAACAAATATATCCTCAATGTAGTTCCATCTAAGTCTGTTCCTAAGACTAGCTTAGAGTTATGGAGTGGTCGTAAAATTAGTTTACGATATTTCTATATATGGGGGTGTCCAGCACATGTGCTAAAGAATAAGACTACTAAGTTGGTGCCACATTCTCAGGTGTGCCTATTGGTAGGCTATCCTAAGGAGACTAGGGGTAGATTCTTCTATAGCCTTGAAGATAACAAAGTGTTTGTATCGACATATGCTATGATTCTGGAGGAGGACTATATGAGGGAGTTCAAACCTCAAAGTAAAGTGTTACGCGAGGAGTTACTTGCTGGTTCGGCCATCATACTATCGTCAATGACAGTTGACAAACACATAGAACCTTCAAAATCTCACCGTCAGATGCCAGTTCATCATAATGATCTGCCACCTAGATGTAGTGAGAGGGTTGTACGATAACCTAATCACTATCTAGGAGTTGAAGAGGCACAAATTGTCGCATCCAGCAATGGTATAGATGATCCATTGACCTATCATAGTGCAATGGATGATTCTGATCAAGAGGAATGACTCAAAGCCATGAACATAGAGATGGAGTCTATGCACTCCAACTCAGTCTGGAAACTTTTAGACCAACCTGATGGGGTAAAACCTATAGGTTGCAAGTGGATCTGCAAGAAAAATAGGGGAACAGATGGGAAGGTACAGACCGTTAAGGCTAGGCTAGTGGCCAATGGTTATAACCATAAATAGGGAGTTGACTATGAGAAACTTTCTCGCCAATAGCCATGCTCAAATCCATCCGCACTCTTATGTCCATTGCCACATATTAGACTATGAGATTTGGCAAATGGACGTCAAGACTGCATTCTTGAATGGAAATCTTGATGAGTGTATCTATATGGTACAACCAAATGGGTTAATAGCCCAAGGTCAATAGAAAAAGGTTTGCAAGTTGCAAAGGTCCATTTATGGACTCAAGCATGCATCTCAATCTTGGAATATAAGATTTGATACCATGATCCAGTCTTATGACATTGAGAAGAATGTTGATGAGCCTTGTGTATACAAGCGCGTCATTGACAGGAAGGTGGTTTTTCTTATTTTATACGTCGATGATATTTTACTCGTTGGGAATGATGTAAAGATATTATCGGATGTGAAAACTTGGCTAGTTAATCAATTCCAAATGAAATAATTGGGAGATGCTAGTTATGTTCTTGGGATTCAGATACTTCGGGATCATAAGAAACGACTATTAGCTATGTCTCAGACATCCTATATCGACAAGATTCTGGTACGATTTGGGATGCAGAATTCCAAGAAAGGCAACTTGTCTTATCGACATGGAATTCACTTGTCAAAGGAACGGTCTCCTAAGACACCTCAAGATATTGAGGAAATGAGACATATCCCATATGCCTCAGCAGTTGGTAGTCTTATTTATGCTATGTTATATAATGGAAGTATTCAGTAGGTTTCAGTCTAACACATGATTGGATCATTGGGTGGCTGTGAAACACATTCTCAAGTATCTTAACAGAACGAGAGATTATATGCATGTATATTCCGGTGAGGATATGATCCTAATGGGATATACGAACTCTGATTTTTCAGACGGATGTCGATTCTAGGAAATCAATATCTGGATCAGTGTTTACCCTAGGTAGTGGGGATATAGTATAGCGGAGTATAAAGCAATATTGCATTGCTGACTCCACCATGGAGGCTGAGTATGTAGCAGCTAAGGAAGCAGTCTGGCTCCGTAAATTCTTGGGAGATCTGGAAGTTGTTCCAGATATGGATAAACCACTCACACTTTATTACGATAATAGTGGTGCAGTGGCAAATTCAAAAGAACCAAGAAGCCACAAGAGGGGAAAGCATATAGAGAAGAAATATCATCTCATCAGGGAGATAATGTAGAGATGGGACATTTATGTCACAAAGATTGCATCCGCTAAGAACTTCGCTGATGCGTTTACAAAGACCTTGTCGGCTAAAGTGTTTAAAGGTCACCTAGATGGTCTAGGATTTTATGACATGTCTCATTTGCTCTAATGCAAGTGGGAGATTGTTGGGATATATGTCCTAGAGCTTCATGTAATGTAAATGATTTTATATATTATGAAATAAAATGATGCATTATTCATTTATCAAAGTGTTTGTTTAAATTTCGCATATTGTAAATTATCTTGATTACCCAAGATTACTCATGTGCCTTCAGACTTAGTGTATGAGTGTCAAGAGGATTTAATTCTGAAGTTAGTAGTCTAAAATAGTCCATAGAGAACAAACAAAATGGGTACTTTATTTGTGGTTTATCTATAGTTGCGGACCATTCTATATTTGTATGGCGACCTTGATCCGGGATCATCCATGTTGAGACATGCGAATGAAGGCACCTTATATGATGTGATCATATAGGACTGGACCCAGATTGAAATGACTTTATTCTAATATCCGTTAAATAATGAAATTCATTTCGATCTACTAGATGGTCATATGTGGATTGATTTTAATCATGAGTGTACTACGAACTTCTGCATGGCAGGCCATGTCATTTGATTTACAGAGGTGAGGTTGGTGTAGCAGTCCCGACCAATAGCTACGTACTTTAGGGGCATGGTCTGGTGTGTAGCTGGGGACATTTTACATAGATATGGAGTTCACTCCTTCTTACGAGAAGTAGAGGAGTAACTTCCTTAAGGGTTGATTCGGTACTTGCATGATTAGAGCGCTCGAGTCTTTCTATTACGAATGGAAAGATTAAAACTCATAATGGTTATGAATAAATCGTTCATTAGAGAATCAATGGTACGTAAAGTAAAAATAATTATAGGGGTATAACAAAAATTTTGACCTGGATCTAATTACGAGTTACTTGTGAAGGGTTAATCTGTATGTAGTGACTATATCGATAGACACCGACTTGGTTCGACTTAATATACTATCTGCTGCAATGATAGTGCAACTTCGGGTTCTTAGTGGAATAACTCGGAGTTAATAATTCGTAATATTTAATTAAGAGCTTAATTAATATTTTGAGATTATTTGAGCTCGGAACCGTATGTCCATTTGGTCATCGTGCTAGCTCAATATACTGTAGCGGGTTTAGTATAATTGGATAGTCAAATTATACACTCACATATGTATAAATATTATTAATATGATTAATAATATTATTTTGTCACACTTGAAACTGTATATTAAAAGTTAATATATGGTTTTAATAATTATATGATAATTATTAAATACTAAATATTAAATTATATATGATCCGGGTGACTAACATGCTTCCACTACGCATGAAAATCATTTCCTACACTTTGGGCACTTCATTTTTAAAAATAATTATTTTTATTTTAAAAACACACTAAATATTAGTTTCTCTTTGGTTTTTCATATACGGATGAAACCATTTATAGTCACATAGTGGTTGCGCCTAAACAAATAAATATTCATACACATACCTAATTGAACTGTAGGTAAAAAAAATAAAATAATATCACAATGTGATTAAGGGGACGAATGTGATTGTATTAAATATCTCTAAGAGTTGACAATGTAACTGAGATAACTAATATGACTTAGATTAAAATAATATCACAATGTGATTAAGGCAATAAATGTGATTGTATTAAATGTGTGTGAGGGTTGACAATGTAACTGAGATAATTAATATGACTGATGTTACCAGTGTGACCGAGAACCTACAATATGACAGTAGCCACAATCGTGACTGTGCTCAATATGACTGAAGATCGGTAATATGACTACGTAACTAGTATGATTGAGGGTTAACAATGTGACTAAGGTCAAAATTATGACTATGATCAATGTGATTGAGAGTCAGCATAGTGACTGAGATAACTAGTATGATAGAGGACAATAATGTAACTAATGATCGAAAATATGATTGAGAATAATGTGATTAAGATCACAAATGTGAATGAGAGTCGGTGATGAGCGGAAAATATATCAATATTTATCGCCCCTTTTACTTAATATTTTGTTTAGTTTCTCGGGTTTGATGAACGTTTTGATGTGTTTTAGTTTATTTTACAGATAAAATAATATTGGGACACAATGAAATCATTTAGGATGAAATATGGATAAAATAAGGGCAAAAATTGGACTTGACATATTAATTTTGGAGATTGGAAACTTGAAAGGGCGTTTTAACGAAGTGCAGTTTTGGAAATTCCAGTTTTGCGCATCTGTCGTATTTTGGGCATAACTTTTTACTTCGATATCGGATTGAGCTGATTCAAATTCCAACTTAAAGAAGAATCAAATATCTACAACTTTTAAAAAAAAAAAAATTCGAAATCTGAATATTTCATACCGAAATTGATGAACCATCCAGAAGTGTGTTGTGTGTAATTATTAAAGTCATTTTCAAAGCAAAAAATAAATTAATAGATAAATAATAAAAATTATCAAATCACCACCAAACATGATAAGCAATTAGTGGAGCAATTAATAATGGATTTGGTGGAGCAATTAGTGGAGCAATTAATAATTGATTTGGTGGATGATTTGATGGAGGCAAAATTTTGCCTATAAATACCAAACCATTTCATTTGTAAATTCATACTTTCTTCTAAGGAATTCGTTAAGAATACTAAGAAGATTGTATCTTATTTGTTTATTTACAGTTTTCAGTAATTAATTTACGCTTTCGCACTTTCTTTTCTTTACTTTTCAGTTTTTACTCTCCGCAATTTACTTTTATGCACAATACTTTTCTTTCTTTAATTTTCAGTTTTTACTTTTCAGTAATGAGGAGGTAACTCCCCTTTGCTGGGATAAAAGGTAAAACTTTTATTACTAATATTTAGATTAATCTCCCTTAATTATAATATATAAACTAGTTAAAAGCTTACTTAACGAGGATACCGCCATATTGGTCGGTTGGTAATTATTTAAATTGGTTTTAACCTGACTAAACCGGATACCTCCTTATTGGTCGGTTGGTAATTAATTATTATTTTGACTTAATCTGGATACCGCCTATATGGCTGGTTGGTAATTATCATGCAAAGTTAATATATTATATTAAGGGAGATATCTAAAATAGAAGTAATAAAAGTGGATCTTTTTACCTCAGCATTTTCTTTTATTGTAATTTTACTTTATTTACTTTTAAGTAATTTACTTTCAGCAATTTACTTTCAGTAATTTACTTTTCAGCAATTACTTTTCAGCAATTTACTTTTCCACAATTTACTTTTCAGTAATTTACTTTCAGCATTTACTTTTCAACATTTAATTTTCAGTATTTAATTTCAGCATTTACTTTCAGCATTTACTTTTCAGCATTTAATTTTCAGTATTTAATTTTTATTATTTTACTTTATGTCTTTTATTTTATTTAAGTTTTCTTACTACCCGTAAATATGTGTTGTAACTAAGCCAATTATCTGGGGTTGTGATGAAATCCAATATCATCAGTTTATAAGGGGTTATTTTTATAGTTTGGGTAATTTAAAGGTTTACTTATTAAGTCTTAAGCTTAATGCGTCTTGTTAATTGGCCACTAATAAGATTGATGTGGTAAATCTAAAATAAACTTGACAAAGGAATTTTAGGTTTCAGCCTTAGACTTAATAGCCCACGATCTTCCTTGAGGATTGATAACCCTTTAATAGATTTCCTTACAGGATAGACATATACCTGTCGGACGGGGGTAGCCATAATTGGAACTTAAACTTAATGAATCCAGATAATTTGGTTGACATAGACATATGATTCAATTGGGTTAAACTGGGTATTTGCGTCTGACCATCGACATAGGCTTTGCATAATTTAGTATTCCACGTTAATAAACCGATTTATTACACAAACATAAAATAATCACTTCATTTTTAAAATGATATTGGAAGAAATCACAACCCTAAATAGTTTTTAATATTGAATTTTCTTTAACCTACATTCGAGCAATTTTATTTACTTGTTTTTAAATTTAAAACCTTCATCATTTCAAATCAATCAATCAACATGTTAGATACTAGTAATCATTTGACCTCATAAAATTAATAGATTAGGTATTAAGTCCTCGTGGGATCGATATTTTTTATACTACTTGAATGATACGTGCGCTTGCGTTATACGCGTGTGTAAGCACCGGTCAAGTTTTTGGCGCCGTTGTCGGGGACTTATTTATTTTTCACTATTAATTTTGGGGTTAGATACGTTACTTGTATCTAATTTCTTTTTACTTATTGTTTTTTTTTTCTTGTGTTTCAGGTTCTCAGAAACTACATGAGACGAACCATAAGCTTTGAACTCCAATCGCTTGACCCAGAAATTTAAAGAACCATCAGACAGTTGAGAAGGGAAAGGCGAGAAGGCCAAGAAGCAACTATTAACATGGAACCTGAACCTTTGAACGTTGCACCACCGATTCCCATTCGAGACAGAACCATTTCGATGGTTGACGGACTCATTTCTTGTATTGTACTTCCTCCCTTGCCAGCAAATGCAGGTGACATCAAAACATGCATCCAGATGATTCAGCAGTCAGTACAGTTTGGGGGAATGCAACTGAAGATCCTAATGCCCACATCAGCAACTTCCTGGAAGTTTGCGATACTTTCAATTACAACCGAGAAGCTGAAGAAGCAATGAGACTGCGAGTTTTTCCATTTTCCCTGAAAGACAGAGCTAAAGCCTGGCTACATTCACTACCAGTAGGTTCCATCACAACTTGGACACACTCTAGGAAACTGAAAATTGGAGAAACAATACCCACTTCAGTCTCTCTACAACTTGCTGATAGAACGCTCGTATTTCCAAGAGGCGTAGTTGAGGATGTGCTGGTCAAGGTTGACAAATTCATTTTCCCAGCAGATTTTATTGTCCTTGATATGGAGGAAGACGCAGACGTGTCAATCATCATTGGGAGACCATTCTTGGCTACAGGTCGAACCATTATTGATGTACAAAAAAGAGAATTAACCATAAGGGTACAAGACCAAGAAGTAACATTCAATGTTTTCAAGGCCATGAATTTCCCAGATGATGAAAAGAAAGATGAATGTTTCAGACTTGATGTGATACACAGTACCATTCAGAACTCCAATGCAATGCAAAGTTCTACTGACAAACTTAAAACATGTCAATTGCCTATGGAGCCTGAAGATAAAGCATCTTGTGCACTGAAAAAGCCAATTCTTGCACTACAAGCAACAAAAGAGAAAAAGTTCCACCAGCTCAACGAATTGGAGGAATTTCACAATCAGCCTTTTGAGGATGCCAAATTGTACAAAGAAAAGGCCAAGAAGAGACAAGATGAGAAGTTAGTGCGCATACAACTAGAACCAGGGCATAAGGTACTGTTAAACAAATCAAGGGTGAAATTCTTCCCATGGAAGCCAAAATCACGGTGGTTAGGTCCATTTGTGATCACCAAGGTTTTACCAGACAGAGCCGTTGAGATACATGATCCTGATTCCAACAAAACTTTCAAGGTTAAAAACAAGCGTGTTAAGCACTACTTGGGAGAATCATTTGAGCGACAAAAAGAAAGTGTCACACTTTCAGATCCAGCATAAACGTTCGAGCAGTCACGTCTAGCTGACGACTTTAAACTTAGCGCTTGCAGGGAGGCAACCCATGCAATTTTTGTATATATTGTGATTTGGTGTGATTTAAATTTTGTGTGTTTAGTCTTTGCAGATTAAGACATTTCAGGATGGAAGAAGTTCTCACAAATCTTCACAAGCAATTTCCTTATCTCCCTCAAAACTCTCTGATGAAAGTCTACAAAGCTCGCTTGGAACGGATGAGATTACTAACAATCCATGGTGTTCCTAATGACATTCGTTGGGTAATTGAAGCATGAGTCCGATTGGCAGGTGAGTCTTCTGACTCTTTTATTTCACATCCGTCTGGTTTTGGAAGAAGCACATATGCAAAGAAACGTAGAGCTAAACAAATGGGTGTTTGTTACACATGTGCACGCTGGAATTGCAATACTCGTTGTCGTTCTTTAGGAATGGTGTCTGATAATCGCGAAGACTAAATTAAATTCATTAGGGATGGCTTGAGTAAGGAGTCTTTCGATGATATATCTTCAACTCTTGAGACGCATCCCAGTGGATATGTTCACATAGGCATTCACAAATTACTTACACAATTCCAAAAAGAAAGACAACAATTAAGTCCTGGGAATCTGAATCAAAAAGACCATGTTTGCCAGTTTATAAGAAAATTGGATGGGAAGCTTGTCCCTGACGCATAGACGTCAATCAAGCCGCTACGTTTCTTGTACATATTATATCTATTTGTCTTTTCCTAATAATTGTAAATTATTTTGTTGTTTTCTTTTATTTTCTTCGACATGATCCAAACCTTTTTGACTATCACGATTTATTTTACAGTTAACTAATAATCGTCCTTTGGAAGATACTTGTGCTATTATTACTCACCCTTTTTAGGTTTTATAAATTCAACTCATCATTGCACTTTTGAAGACATCCAGAGTAAAACATGGAAGCCACTTCAAAAAGACGAGTTGAAAACATCTGTGTGTTTTGCGGTACTAGTGTTGGTACTAAGCCACAATACGTAGAGGCAGCACATGAATTGGGTCGAGTCTTAGCTACAAGGAATATGCACTTAGTATATGACGGAGGTAATCTTGGACTAATGGGAATCGTTTCAAAGACCGTACAGGAATGAGGCAGTCACATTTTGGGAATCATCCCAAAACCCTTGGTAGAAGCAAATCTTATTGAACCATCAAGCGGAGAAAAGCTAATTGTGCCAGGTATGTCTAAACGACTGGTAGAAATGATTAACCGAGCTGATGCTTTTATTGCTTTGCCAGGTGGCTTGGGTACATTCTAGGAAATTTTTATAGTGTTATCTTGGGCGAACTTGAACATACACCAGAAACCAATTGGGCTGTTTAACGTTGATGGATTTTATGATTTTCTTTGTGTGTTTCTTGATGATGCCCGAAGAAATGGGTTCGTGTCAAAACCTTTAAAAGAACTCCTCTTCACTGCCAGAACTGCTCCGGATCTAATTGACCAAATCTTAGCCTATGAACCACAAATTGACCCTATCCTTTCAAAGATAAATTGGTCTGAGGATGATCTTGGTAAGAGGCGTCGGATTAATCTGGATCTTAACCTTTAATTTCCTGTAGAATTTCAGCTAACCAGGTACTATCTTCTACACTCTTCTTCTACTGTTTAAGACATTGAGGACAATGTCTCATTTAGGTTTGGGGGAGGGAATTAGTTGATCAGTACCTTGTTTTTAGTTTGTGTGTTGTTTTTATTTTTAGTCCAAAATTTTTCGAAAAATACAAAAAAAAAAATTGAAAACTTTTCAAAAATTACAAAAATATTTTGCGTTTTTGTGTTTTTATTTTGACTAAAAGGGTGAAATTGGTAAAAGATAGCTGAGTAAGGAGTTTTTCACTCCTGAGACGTATCTTAAACCTAATTCGGAACAAGTTAATTTTTGTTTATTTCCTTTTGAATTATTTAATTTGTGAATTCTCCATAATACTGACTATAAAATGATCTTCATATGCTCAGTTAGCAGATATTATCAACATGCATAGTAACATACAGACATGAGTTGTAATTGAAAAGTTTATAATATTTAGTGCTCTAGTTTAATTGGAGAAAACATCTCAAGAAAGTGATGGAGTAAAAAAAAAAAAAAAACGTCTGAGATCCGAGTTATTAAGTCTGTAAGGGTGTTTTAACACCTAGTGCCCTAAAGCCAACTGGTTTGGGAGTCACTGGCCCAAAGCTCGCTACATAGATCATGTATGTTGCAAAAATATATATATCTGAAGTCTGAGTAATTATGTCTGTAGGGGTGTCTTAACACCTGGTGCCCTAAAGCCAACTGGTTTGGGAGCCACCGACCCAACACTCGCTACATAGATGGAAGATATTGTATATAAATAAAAAAAAAGATCAGAAAAATCAGAAAAATTATTCCATTGCTGCAAAAAGATGTGAATTCTGATAAAACTTTAGGACAAAAATATTACTCTCTTATCAACTACACTTGTGACTGTTGTGGGCAAAAATGAGTTGATTAATATTTTGTCAAATGTGTATATGGAGAATGGTATAAATAATCGGAGAATTTACTTATTCGGTAATTTAGAATGAAACAAAACAACTATTGACTTGGAGTAGAAGTTTCACCTGATTAGTCACTAACTTCTTTATTCTCTTTTCTCTTGTCTTTTTGCTTTTGTGTGCATTAGTTTTATTATCTTTTTACATTTGTAAAACGTTTGTGGGTATCGTTGCTGTAAGCCCTCACGAGACTATAACTCGTCCACTAGGGACACCTAGGGGTTTAAAGGCTTGTTGCATATGCTAAATGCAACCGTGATCCCTACGAAAGTGGCTTAGTTTAATTTTAATTGTTTCTTGTATTTTATTTTATTGTTTTGCTCGAGGACTAGCAAAATTTTAGGTTTGGGGGTGTGATGAGCGGAAAATATATCAATATTTACCGCCCCTTTTACTTAATATTTTGTTTAGTTTCTCGAGTTTGATGAACGTTTTGATGTGTTTTAGTTTATTTTGTAGATAAAATAATATTGGGACACAATGAAATCATTTAGGACGAAATGTGGATCAAATAAGGGCAAAAATTGGACTTGACATATTAATTTTGGAGATTGGAAACTTGAAAGGGCGTTTTAATGAAGTGCAGTTTTGGAAATTCCAATTTTGCGCATCTTTCGTATTTTGGGCATAACGTTTTACTCCGATATCGGATTGAGCTGATTCAGATTCTAAATTAAAGAAGAATCAAAGATCTACAACTTTTAAAGACAAAATAATTTCGAATTCTGAATATTTCATACCCGAAATTGATGAACCATCCAGAAGTGTGTTGTGTGTAATTATTAAAGTCATTTTCCATCATTTTCAAAGCAAAAAATAAATTAATATATAAAAAAAAAATTCAAATCACCACCAAACATGATAAGCAATTAGTGGAGCAATTAATAATGGATTTGGTGGAGCAATTAGTGGAGCAATTAATAATTGATTTGGTGGATGATTTGATGGAGGCAAAATTTTGCCTATAAATACCAAGCCATTTCATTTGTAAATTCATACTTTCTTCTAAGGAATTCCTTAAGAATACTAAGAAGATTGTATCTTGTTTGTTTATTTACAGCTTTCAGTAATTAATTTCCGTTTTCGCACTTTCTTTTCTTTACTTTTCAGTTTTTACTTTCCGCAATTTACTTTTACGCACAATACTTTTCTTTCTTTAATTTTCAGTTTTTACTTTTCAGTAATGAGGAGGTAACTCCCCTTTGCTGGGGTAAAAGGTAAAACTTTTATTACTAATATTTAGATTAATCTCCCTTAATTATAATATATAAACTAGTTAAAACCTGACTTAACGAGGATACCGCCATATTGGTCGGTTGGTAATTATTTAAATTGGTTTTAACCTGACTAAACTGGATACCGCCTGATTGGTCGGTTGGTAATTAATTATTAATTTGACTTAATCTGGATACCGCCTATATGGCTGGTTGGTAATTATCATGCAAAGTTAATATATTATATTAAGGGAGATATCTAAAATAGAAGTAATATAAGTGGATCTTTTTACCTCATCATTTTATTTTATTGTAATTTTACTTTATTTATTTTTCAGCAATTTACTTTCAGCAATTTACTTTTCAGCAATTTACTTTTCAGCATTTACTTTTCAGTAATTTTCTTTCAGCATTTACTTTTCAGCATTTAATTTCAGTATTTAATTTCAGCATTTACTTTCAGCATTTACTTTTCAGCATTTAATTTTCAGTATTTAATTTTCAGTATTTTACTTTATGTCTTTTATTTTATTTAAGTTTTTCTTACTACCCGTAAATATGTGTTGTAACTAAGCCAGTTATCTGGGGTTGTGATGAAATCCAATATCATCAGTTTATAAGGGTTATTTTTATAGTTTGTGTAATTTAAAGATTTACTTATTAAGTCTTAAGCTTAATGCGTCTTGTTAATTGGCCACTAATAAGATTGATGTGGTAAATCTAAAATAAACTTGACAAAGGAATTTTAGGTTTCAGCCTTAGACTTAATAGCCCACGATCTTCCTTGAGGATTGATAACCCTTTAATAGATTTCCTTACAGGATAGACATATACCTGTCGAGCGGGGGTAGCCATAATTGGAACTTAAACTTAATGAATCCAGATAATTTGGTTGACATAGACATATGGTTCAATTGGGTTAAACTTGGTATTTGCATCTGACCATCGACAGAGGCTTTTGCATAATTTAGTGTTCCAGGTTAATAAACTGATTTATTACACAAACATAAAATAATCACTTCATCTTTAAAATGATATTGGAAGAAATCACAACCCTAGATAGTTTTTAATATTGAATTTTCTTAAACCTACATTCGAGCAATTTTATTTACTTGTTTTTAAATTCGAAACCTTCATCATTTCAAATCAATCAATCAACATGTTAGATACTAGTAATCATTTGACCTCATAAAATTAATAGATTAGGTATTAAGTACTCGTGGGATCGATATTTTTTATACTACTTGAACGATACGTGCGCTTGCGTTATACGCGTGTGTAAGCACCGGTCAGTCGGCAATATGATTAATGATATAATATGAATGTGCTCAATAGGACTGAGGTAACTAATATGATTGAGGACAAAAATGTGATAGACGGTCGGTTATATAATTGTTGTTATAGTTATGCTTGTGCTCAATGTGACTGAAGTTCGACAATATGACTAATGTCACAAATGTGATTGAGGCACACCTATGACTTAATTTTCAGTCACTCAACTAATAGTCATATTGTTACTTGAGTAGAAATATGACTATGACTCAGTTTTTTATGACTTACGTAAAATATTGCTGTGATTGTGCTTAATGTGACTAATGTAAGTAATGTGACTGAGGCATACATAACTAAACTTTCAATCACCAATGTGGCTATAAAACAAGTCAATGTGAAATATGCGTGACTTAACCATTTAGGGGCTAATTTCGACCTTACGTGAGTCCAAATTTGAGAGAGGTATACTGATGAAAGCTGTATGTATGCATGTGAAATGCATAGATATTTTTACGGCTTGTGATTTGGAGTCTAGATTAAAGATATCTAAGTGTTTGAAAATAGTTATTTTGAAATTATTATTCTCTTATGAACGTAATGATCATTTTTTATCATTTTTTCATCGAAACATATCGATAATGTGTCTTATTTTAAAACTTATAATTTGTATATCGATAATATATAATTTTTTTAATGAAACATTTCATATTTTGGGAGATATTTATATTTTAATGTAAAAAATAAAAAATAAAAAAATAAACAGCCCACAAGAGCATGGGGGTGTATTTTAATTTATTTTTCTGATTTCTTTTTTTATAGTTCCTTGTCTCTTTTAGTAATTTTATATCCATAGAATTAAATATAAATTTTTAAGTTTGACTTGAGTTAGATAATAAAGTTTCTATCATAATTGTTTTTTTTTTTTTTTTGAAATAAAAGCTCTTTTTTTAGAAACAATAAAAGCCCTTTATTTTAAAAAAAATGATGAAAATAATGATTTAAGAACAAGTGAGAGACCATACAAGTAGGTGTATAATCAAGACGAGTATTGGCCATTTGAGCTCGGCTCGATAAGTATTTATGTGGGCTTGAGCTCAAATCGAGTTTTATGTGTGTTGTTCGAGCTCAACTCGTTAAGAAAATATTGAGATCAAACTCGACTTCAACTCGATTACTAAACTAGTCGAGCTCGACTCGAGTTTGAATTCAGCTTGATAAGTATTTATATGAGATTGAGCTCAAATCGAGTTTTATGTGTGTTGTTTGAGTTCAACTCATTAAGAAAATGTTGAGATCAAACTTGACTTAAACTTGATTACTGAACGAGTCGAGCTTGACTCGCGTTTGAGCTCGGCTCGATCTCAAATTTAAAAATTTCAATTTTTGAATATTTATTTACTTATTTAAATTTTAAATAAATTCTCACAAAATTCAAATATTTGTCACACAAAGACATAATATATATAATAATATTGAGTCGGGCTGTGTTAATATGATTTGATTTCCCACAAAAGTCGGAACTTTGATCCAAAAGGGTAAATTTTGCATTTTATAAAAAGTGATAAAATTCTTCATTTTATTGGTGACAAATCAAAATTATCTCATTTACAAACCACATATTTCATTATTTTATAAAAAGACACTTTAATAAAAATTTCAGGTTTAGAGAATGCGGCTGCTCCCACTGAGGTATATGTGTATTCGCTACCACTAATTGGTGGTTGATAAAAAATAATAAGAGAAAATATTTAAACTTACGTGACTAATAATATATTAGTACAATATCCTTAAAAGTTGAGCTAAAGCAAAATGGGCAGAGAATCATTTTTCCATTATATTTATTTTTTTTATTTAAAGAAGACTCTTTCTTTTTTTGAAAAGAAGATATAAATTTCATTACTGAAAATAGTCAATAATACATTTGATATTTGAAGGAAAGTCATCCTTCCACTGAACAGGGCAAAGAGTCCCAACGGCTATCTTTGCTAATTCATGGGCAAAACCATTACAAAGTCTAGGAATATGACCGACAGAAGCCCCATTATTCTTAATTAGCTTCTCCCTGATATCCTTAATGATCCAAAAAATTTCTTAAAGTACCCTTCCTCTTACTAATAAGACCCACTACTCGTTTACAATCCGTCTCTAAAGTCATTCCATTCATATTAGCATCCTCAGCCACCTGTAATCCAAAATTTACAGCTTCTGCTTCCGCAACCTTCGCGTCTCCATCCGAGCTAATGCTCTTTAATGCTATTAGCACAACTTCACCTATGCTATCTCTAACAATAGCTCCTAGCCCCGCAAGATGAATATGTTTGTCAACCGTTGCATCTGTATTCATCTTTAATCCTCATTCTGGAGGTGGTTCCCACTTTCCCTTCTTTACTGCACCCCCAAAGTTCTCCAACACTTGCTGCGTCAAAAAGCTGCTCCTTTCAGTCATAATTTCTGCCATCACCACTATTCGGCCAAGAGTCTATTGTTTATGTTCAAAAAGCGAGTAATTCTGTGCTTGCCACACAGCCCAGCATAGCGCCATGACCAACTCACAACCCTTCCCATCTCCATTTGTGGCAATACTCTGAATCATACTTAAGACATCACTAGTAGGGCCTATTTTAATCTGCTCAACAAATGAGGTGAGATTCCATACTTTCCTAGCATACTTGCACTCAAAAAACGCATGGGGCACAGACTCCACATGGGAATTACATAGCTTACAAGTTGGATCCTCAATCACTTTCTTTTTCCATAGGTTCAGAGTTGTGGGTAATATATTTTGGACAGCCCGCCATATAAATTTTTTTACCTTGGCCGGTAAGCTGCTAGTCCAAATCAGCTTCCAATCGTTTCCCCTATCATTCATGCTAGCCAAGGCTTGCTCATTGTTCCTGTGCGCAATCTGATATCCACTTCGAACTGAGTACAATCCTCTCTTGTCATAATGCGACACTACCTGATCTTATTGTGGCCTATTTGGCAGGGGGATCTTCAAAATCTCAGTTGCATCCAATTCGTGAAACCTTCGCTTTATCAATTCCTCATCCACCGATTATCACGAATCAACTACGCAACAGCCGCTGATCCATTCATCTCAGCTTTCGGGATTGGCTTAAAAGTTTCGGGTTTCGGTATCCAACTGTCAATAAAAATTTTAACTCTATGTCCATTCCTGATTCTCCACCTCAAGCCCTTCCCCAATACTTGTCTTCCCCAAAGTATGCTTTTCCATATAAAGGATGGATTAGAGCCTAACTTTACATTCAAAAAATCCGAGTTCTTGTAGTACCTTGCTTGTAACACCATTGCTGTTAGAGAGTCAGGGGACTGCAACACCCTCCAACCCTGTTTTGCTACCAAGGCTTGAGTGAAGCTTGATAATTCTTTATATCCTAAACCCCCTCTAATTTTTAAGTGACAAAGCTTCTCCCATCTGGCCCAATGGATATTCCTCTTCTCCTTTGACGAGCCCCACCAAAATCTAGCTATCGCCTTCTGAATTTCATCACAAACCCCTTGTGATAATTTAAAAACACTCATCGCATATGCAGGGATAGCCAGGGCTACAGCCTTGATAAGCACTTCTTTTCCACCACTCGAGAACAATTTTGATTGCCAGTTCGATATCTTACTCACCACTCTCAACTTAACCTCATTGAAGAAACTCGCCTTATTCCTCCCCACCATCGCAAGCAGTCCCATGTATCTTTCATAGCGAGACACCACATTTAGACAGAATATGTCCTGAATTGCTTTAATAACCTCAGGTCTAGTCTTGCTGCTGAACATCATATAACTTTTATCAAAATTGAAGATTTGGCCGGAAGCTTTTGCATAGCTATCAAAGAAGACTCTTTCTAAATGGTCATTCTAGCGAATTTAAAATATTGCAAAAAAAAATTGATATTTATATAATATGATAATAAAATAGTCCTTAAAACAATGTACATTTAAGTGTTAAGAAAAAATAATAAAATAATAATTATTATTATTATCAAAACCATGTAATTTTATATACTACTCTGTCACTATTTTGTTATCTTTATATGCAAATATCCTTACTCATAAAAAAAAATAAAAATAAAAATAAAAAAATTAATGGCAATGCCTACAATCAATATGATGTGTGTTAAATAGACATTTAAATGATTTAGTAACTGTTGCTTTATAGTTCGGCTGACTATAAACGCGTTTTGCGACTCAATCACCTCCATAACTATACTTGAAAAATATAATAGATAGTAAGAATTGGTGTTTGGTGTGAATTTTATTTATTTAATCCTAAAGAAAAGTAGTGATATTTCATCCCTTTAATTTATCTCACTATCTCCCACTTTTAATTAATTCTATTTATTTCTAAATTTATTCTAATTAAAAATAATAAAAATAATAATTATTTTTATTTTTCTCTCTCATCCCCCACTCTTTCCTCCATAATTGTAGCTTCTTTGCCAATGAATATTGGAGAACCGTGCTCAACCCTTAGTCAATTTAAACGGCCGCATAGGACCTCACCCAAATACAAGCCCTCATAAAAAAAGAAAAATAATATACATATATAAACTCTTACTTACAATTTTTACACCCTTCTTATTGTAGCTACAGTGATGCTATAGTAATCACTGTAGCTAAAGTGATAGGGTGTAAAAATTGTAAGTAAGAATTTATGTATGTATAGTATTTTTTATACAAAAATTATTTATACTTACACATACTTATCCCTAAAATTTTCCCAACTCTTCCACTGTAGATATAGTGATTTACTGTAGCTCACTATAGTTACAGTAAGAGAGTTGGGAAAACTTTAAGGATAAGTGTGTGTTTGCTCTCTTTGATAAAAAAAAAAAAAAGTTATAGGCAACCATCCCCATCTTTGGCCCATATAAACTAGCCCGAATCCTGACATAAAACTGGCCATATTTTCCCGCGTAATTTGTCAACAAGTTTCTGTTTGATTATTCAAATTTTTCCTACTATGGTTAGGTGAAGGATGCTGACCTCTGGGAAAATACTAATGTAACAAATGGAAGAGTTTTCTGGTAACCCAATTTATAAAGCTGTAGTGTTGTTGAATTGAGAAAAGCAAAAATTTTGAGTGACAAAAGATGGCAAAGGTTGGAGGTTCTATGCCAGTGCCTTGTGTTCAAGAGTTGGCCAAGAATCCTATTAAAGATGTCCCTAAAAGATACATACGTCCGGATCAAGAAGCAATTGTCATTTCTGATGATGCTTTAATTTCAGAGTTCCCTGTTATTGATATGCAGATCTTGCGTTCTGAAGAATCGATGGATTCGGAGTTAGCCAAGCTCCACTTCGCTTGCAAAGAATGGGGCTTTTTCCAGGTGACAATGTATTTTTTTATTTTTTTTCCCTGGAGCCAAGCAGCTTTTTCATTTTACAATATGACTTCACTTTGGGTTAAATTAAATCATGAAAATAGGTTCCTATAATAATTGGCTTATGATTTCATCTTTTGAAATATCAATGGTTGTTTTTTATTTTTTCTATTTTTGTTCAAATTATTATGAGACTAGAGATCAAAATATCTTGTGGTTGACATGCTTTGTTCTTCACATATCCATCACCCATGGATTAAGTTAGATTATGAAAAAGAATCCCTTGTATGATTTTACCAGCTGTGTAAGATAGTTTAGTAGATTGAAAGAAACAAGCTTTTAGTCCAAACTCCAACTTTATAAAAGATTTAACATAATAAAGGGAAAAGTACGACGACATCTTTGTGATTTGGTAATTTGATCAATTAATGGAAACTATTTTATTTTAAAAATGATCATTCAAACTTTTTTGGGACAAACAACCAATCTGAACACAAAAAGATCTGTGCATCTCAAAAATTTATTTATGTAATTATTTATGAAAATAAGAGCTCTGATTATTTTGTCAAACCATCAGATGTCTGTCTTTTTTCCCATAATAAATTGTGTAAGAACCCTAAAAGAAATGTACTCAGAATTGTGGTCTACGGTCAGATTTTCTTACTGTTGCAATTTTTTGCCAATTCAAATTGTGACCAAACTCATAGATATATTATTCTAGATGACCCTCCCTTTAACAATTGGCAATTCATCTTTTTCCGCATTGTTTCAGTTGGTAAATCATGGAGTGAGCTCAACATTACTAGATAAAGTAAAGAAAGAGATTCAGGAATTTTTCAATCTCAGCATTGAAGAGAAGAAAAAATATTGGCAGTATCCAGGAGAAGTGGAAGGGTTTGGACAAGCCTTTGTTGTGTCGGAGGAACAAAAGCTTGATTGGGGTGACATTTTCTTCATGACCATCCTTCCTGTCTATCTGAGGAAACCACACTTGTTTCCTAAGCTCCCTCCTTCTTTCAGGTTCTCTTTCTGTTCTGTTGAATCTTCGTGTATAGTGCCGCACTGGCCATATCATAATATTATAATAAAATATTTAAAGCATTTTATTATTAAGTTATTTAGGGTTATAATTAAAAATAAAAAATAAAATAAAATAGGGAGCCAACTGGCCCTGTTCGTGTATTGATTGCAGCCTGTACATTTTAGTTTCTAACTGCCAATGGCCTACTCGTCCATTTCCACCTTCCTTTTCCATGTAGGGATACTTTGGAAGTTTACTCTACGGAAGTAAAAGCTATAGCAATGACTCTAGTATTGAAAGTGGCAAAAGTTTTAAACATCAAGGATGAAGAAATGAGAGAACTGTTTGAAAATGGAATCCAAACATTGAGGATGAACTATTACCCTCCATGTCCTGAGCCAGAGAAGGTTATGGGCCTCACACCTCATTCAGATGGTTCTGCTCTTACCATTCTCCTGCAAATCAGTGAAGTAGAAGGTCTCCAAATCAAGAAAGATGGAAAATGGTTTCCAGTTAAACCACTGCCAAATGCTTTTATTGTCAACATTGGAGATATGTTGGAGGTAATTAATAGTCAGATTTAAGTAGAACAATATAAGAAATCAGTTTTTAAGGATGAATTCTACTTTATAACTAACTCGCACGATTTTTGTAATTTTGTTTTGGCAGGTAATAACCAACGGAGTATATCCTAGCATTGAGCATCGTGCAACAGTAAACACTATGCAAGAAAGACTCTCCATTGCCGCATTTTACACGGTGAAATATGATGGTGAATTGGGTCCGGCATCCAGTTTGATTACTGAGAAAACTCCAGCATTGTTCAGAACAGTAACTGTTGAAGAATTCCTCAAGGCCATTTTCTCTCGTGAGCTTCGCGAAAAAACTCATTTGGATTTCATGAGACTGAAACATGGCCAAGGCCAGGGTTAATGAAAGGGTGCAAGATTTAGTACAAGACTTCAAAGGACGTATCGGTGCTCCTAAAATTATGTAAACAATAAAATAAGAGATGTGTGTTTCTCAAAAGCAATAATACTTATGCCATCAATATTCCCATGGTCATCATGTTGTTTATGCCTTGATGTAAATTAGATTATATGAATGAAATAATGAGAACATGCCAAAAGTGATGCAAAGCACAAACGTGTAAAGTTAATTTTGATTACCAATGATATAAAGATTAAATGGAGATTAAAGAATGATAAAATCGCCATCATATTATGTCTTTGAATGACATCGCTCATACTACAAGAACAAAAATTAAATCAATTATTTGTGTCATCACGATTTGAAATCATGACCACTTTATATCAGATGTTTATGTTCAAATGGAATACTATTGGACAACCAAAATAAACTTAATTAAAAACGAAAATTACAAATATTACCAAAACTATTTAAACATGTTGGAAACCCTAAAATCACACACTTAGACTAGAATACATAACGGTGACCGGCAGTGAGACTAGTGAGCAACGGCGACGGCAAAAAATTTTGAAGATTAGAATTTCTCTACTAATTTTTCTTCCCCAACTCATATATTCTTCAATTGGTGAGTAATTTTTTACCTTAAAAATGTTAGAAATTCTTTAAATAGCATGTATATTTACAGGGAACACATTCAATTTTCTATATTCTAGAATTAGATCTTCAATATAAACAAAATTGACATAAGGAATAGACACTTTCTAACACAATGGAATAGGTCATATTTATAAGACTAGATTACACAAAGTACATAAGGATGGATATTTGACACCCTTAAATTATGAACCTTATAGCATTTGTGTATAATGACTTATGGAAAAATGACCAATTTTCCCTCCAATAGCAAATTGACTGTATGCAACTAAATTACTAGAATTCATACAGATTGATGATGTATGTTATCTTATGCAATTCAAGATAAGGATACCTATACTTGATTGTATTTAATTCATACAGATCGATTTATGTTTTTCCTACTTCATAACCTTTATTGTGATTACGTGAAATTTGAATACTTGTACTTTTTTTTGGATAAAATAAGTAGATTAACCAAAGAAAATCACAACAAAAAGCACATGGGCATACCCCAGAGATAACAAGTTAAAGAGGACAGACCCCCCAAGCTAAACAACTAGAGCCAAACTGGCAAACAGCAAAATAAATAAAGGAGACTTAGAAAATATCATCGGACAAATGCCAAGAACGATGAAGCCATCTATTTACATAAGATGATTTCACGTTCTTTAATAAACTAGCACGAGTCCGCACAGTAAAAATAATATCTCTCTGAAGCACACTGGGGGGCCGAGGAAGCTCACCATGAAGTCTAGCATTCCTCTCTCTCCAAATAAAGTAGATAGGAACTACAAATGAGATCCGAATAATCAAGTGACATAATGAACCTCTACAATATTGCTTTATTCAAGAGACTGTATGGGGCCAATCGCGAGAGCTCCAAACAATACCATAATTTTCCAAAGTAGAAGACCAAACCTGAGAGGAAAAGGGGCACTGAAAAAAAGGTGATATACATTATCTCCAGAATTACGACAAAAAACACATGTAGACTGATTCGAAATGCCAAAGCCCATCAAGTGGTCCTGAGTATACATGCCACCTTGAATCGCTAACCAAAGAATGAAAGCATGTCTTGAGACTGTTTTACAAAATCACACGACTCGACTCCAGCTCACCCGAGAACCCCTATGCTGAAGAGCCTCCCAAACACTCCTGACCGAGAAAACTCCCCTACTGTCCTCCTCTCAAATCAACTCATCCTCCCTCAAGCTACTCGGGACACAATCCATAGGCAGAGTACGATCCAACTCAAGAAAAACAGATGATCTAGCTCGGGGCCACCTCCAAGAAGACCAATCAATGATAGAAGCCACCTTAGTTGCCTTGTCCCTCCCTGAATTATAGAAGAGTCTAGCATCCAAAATGTCTACAATTGTCCCCAAAATGATGCCAATTATCAAATCATGAGGAAGATTTCTCCCCATTCCCAATCCTAAATCGCATCTTCTGTCACACCTAAGGCCGAAGACTGAAAATCTTCCTCCAACTCCAAGAGCAGTCCCCAGGACGAGCAGCCTCCCAAAAACTATATGCCTCTTTAATAAGTAAAAGGAAACCCAAGTAGACCAGGAAGAAACCTGTCCCGAATAAAGAAACCACAAATGCTTTGTGATTGTCGCCCGATTCCAGTGCTCTAAAGACTTAATCCTTAAACCACATTCTTCTATAGGCAAACAGACTCTATCTCAAGCCACATTCGCCCCTGTAGACACGAGCTCACTTCCCTTCCATAAAAAATATCTTAAAGTAGCCTTCACCCTTCGAATAACAGCCTTAGGTAAAATGAACAAAGAAGACCAATAAACCTGAATGGAGAATAGCACAGACTTGATAAGCTGAAGACGACCCGTAAAGGAAAGGGTCCTACAAATCCAGCTTCTAGCGCGCCCAATAATACGCTCAATAAGAATAGTGCAATCAGATGCCTGAAGTTTCATAGAAATCATAGGGACACTCAAATAACGAACTGGAAGCACACCCTCTTGAAAGCCCAAAATGGTAAGAAAATATTGTTTCGCTGCCAAGGAAACACCACAAGAAAATAACTGACTTTTTGCCGGATTGGAAACTAATCCAGATAATCTCATAAACTGATGCAGATATTTCCCAATCAATGAAATCGAGGTCTCTTCCGCCCCTGAGAAAATCATAAGATCATCTGCAAAACAAAGATGAGTGAGACGGTCATTCGAACATTGCCAAAGAAACTTGAAGTTATGCTCAAGAACCATCTTCTGCAATAAACCTGAAATAACCTCCATAGCCAAAACAAACAGGTAAGGAGACATAAGATCCCCTTGCCTCAACCCACGACCACTAGGGAAAAAACCATTTAACTCCGCATTGATAGAAATCGAGAACATAGTAGAGGTCACACACTCCCGAATCCACCCAACCATCATATCAGGGAATCCAATGGTTCTCAACACCTCAATCATGAAATCCCAACACTCACTGTATCATATGCCTTCATCAAATCAATCTTTAGAGCACATCGAGGAACCCCTCCTCTCCTATGATAATTCCCCATCAACTCCTGGCACAATAAAATATTATCACAAATACGCCGGCCCACAACAAAAGAAGATTGGTTAGGGCTAACCACAGAAGGAAAAACCACCTTAATCTGATCAGTGATAATTTTGGCAATACATTTATAAATTGTGTTGCAGTATGAAATGGGCCGAAAATCCTTGACCTGCATAGGATTAAGAACTTTTAGAATAAGAGCAATAGTAGTAGCATTAACTTGCTTTAAAAGCTTCCCCGAACAAAAAAAAGATCGAATAGCAAGAAAGACATCATCACCAATGACACTCCAGGTCTTTTTAAAGATACCTGAGTTAAAACCATCAGGCCCCGAGGCCTTATTGCCCTTCAAGGAAAACATCACTGCCTTAATCTCCTCATCTGAAATATCACGATCAATAACCTGCCTCTGCTCATCTGAAACAAACTGAGTTTTAGACGACTCAAGGAGATTCCTGTCAATTCCCTGTTGACTCAGTTGAGGCCCCCAAGAGAGTCTTATAAAAAGACATTATCTCATCACGCACCAAAATCAGATCCTCCACGCGAGTCCCATCCTCCTTACTAACATACATAATCTTACTATACCGATGATGATGCTTCATGACTTTAAAGAAAAACTTTGTATTCTGATCACCAAGATTAAGCCATTGAACGTGAGACTTATGCCTAAACAAACTCTCTTCAACTCTACTCAAATTGCAATACAATAAGGACAATCTCGCATCCTCACTCAATAATAAAGGATCAGTATAAGACACCTGTAAAGCACATTGGACCTCTTCCAACTCCTTTATAACACTTTTAACCCTAATAGAAAGGTTTGAAAAATTCTCATGGTTAAGCTTCCTCAATTCCACCTTCACATTACGCAGCTTCATGCACAAACAAAACATGGGAGTACCCCAAACATCAATGTCCCAAGCTCTAGACACCGCCAACAGGAAATCAGGATGGTCTGCCTAATAATCGAAGAATTTAAACGAGATCTTCCTTTTGGGAAGCTCTGCTAGAGTAACAACCATAGAAGAATGATCTGAAATGCTAGAAGGAATGAAACGAGCAACTGAACCATGAAAAGAAGACTCCCAATAGGCATTTATAGTGACACGATCAAGCTTACGTAAAATAGGATACCCAACTTGCTTATTATACCTAGTGAAATGACAACCAGAAAACTAAACATCTACTAAACCAACCCGACCCAACCAAATACCCAACTCATCTTTCCACGACGGCCATTCTTGAGAACCACCACTACTATCAAAAGGAGAACATATTGCATTAAAATCACCCATGACCAGCCATGGAAAAGTATCAAATTCACTACTATTATCCACCAAGTTAGCCCAAAGCTCATGACGTTTTTCATAACCACAATCCCCATAGACCATTGTAACCGCACAACTCCAAATAGAAGAAATATGCGAGACCCGACAATGGATAGCTTGAGAGGAACGCCGAATAACATCTACCTTCACATCAAAAGGATTCCAACAAACCCAAATCCTACCAAAAGGAAGAACATTAGAATGACAGAGGAATTTCCAAGATGGATTTACAGCTCTAGAGACATTCACAACATTATTATATTTAACCTTAGTCTCAACCAACCCACAAAAAGACAATTTCTCATCTCGAAAAAATCTTCAAACTTCAACTTGCTTCATAGGGTCATTTAGGCCCCGAATATTCCAACCACCAAAAATCATTAAAAAAAAGTTAAAAGAAAGGAAAACCAACACAAGCAAATTAGCTCCATAAACCCCCTCAAGGGGAATGACTATTCTGGACTTTCTTACCACCTGAAGCCTTCTTTTTCTTACCACCCTTATGCGGTTCCTTTTCTAAGGAATCCTTAGCAATACTAGTTGTAGCATCCAGACTATGTGTAAACTCAGCGACATTAGGCTCAGTTAAAATATAAGTTGAAGCCTCTGAAAAATTGAAAGACTTCAAGGTACTAGTGGAGAAACAGTTAGGCAAAGTATCAAAATACTAAGATCCAACCAAAATGAAAAATACTTAAGCCTAAGAATTTCTTAAATCCTAAAAATGTTCCATCGAATTGGACAATTCAATTAACCCAATTTGTCACTTTATTCGACAAAAGTGTGAAATTCAGTAGATTCAAACTTCACAAAATTTGACCATTAATTTCCAATAGTCATATGCCCCATCAATACTTAGGTTGACCGAATCATGCGTCTTAGGTTGACCGAACTTGGCAAAAACAGCTGTAACCACTAGTTTTCAAGGCTAACTATAAATTGAAGTGCTTGTGCCTTTTTTCTTGATAAAAAATTTATATACTATTCATTTATCATTTTTAATCACTCTTTAGCTCTCGCTTGCTTAAATCATAATCAAGCTCAAACTTGGACTTAACTTGTATAATTTGCTCACTTTAGAAGCTTGTTCATTTATTAGAGCTTTGTCTCAATGTAATTTATATTATCAAATACTTGTGTCATCTTCGGTCCTGCAAAGAAGAGTGTAAAGTTTTGATCTATACAAGAAAGTTGGATTGGATCATCTTCGAGCCCAGTAAATAAGAAATTCCTGCGATGCCAAATGTTTGCAGTAAATCCTATTGCAAATTGCTTGAAGTATTACATAGGTGGGTTGCTGAGTCACGTAAAAATCCTTGTGTGTCCAATCTATCTATCGCGTATCTCTTTTATTTGTAATTGTTTAATATTTAGAGATATTGGATATAAGCTTGATTTGAATGATAATTGATATAGCATGATTAGGATTGCATAAATTGTTCAAGCTAATGAATATCACATATTCGTTGAGACTATGTTGTGGATGGAGTTAGAGGCTTGGAGGAATTGAAGTGTTGAATTGAATTTGGGAATGTTAAGTTGAATTTGAGTAAATTGAGGTTATTTATTCTTAAGATTTGTAATTTTCAATTCACCCCTTCTTGGGTTATTTAAGCCTTACACTAAGGGATTTTCATACTAGTGGAGCAATTCGATTTGGACGAAAATCACTAATTTAATTTTCCACGAAAATGCCAAATTTTCACTGATCGATAGTCGATTTCTGATTTTTGAAAATCCTATTTTTTTTCTTTTCCTCATTTTTCATCTTCTTAAGATACTTTATCCATCTCTCAACTTTATAATTATTTAATTCTTTTTCATGATAAATGAATGAGTTTTAGTGTATTCTGAAAGATACTTACAAATGAGTTTTAAAATTTCTTATTTTTAACCATGCAAAACGTCAACTTTACTCTTCCAGATTAATTTTTTTTATTAATCACCGAATATTTTTGATTAATCCAAATTGCTTAGTGTTGATTTCTAATTAAATTATTCAGTAGTTTCACTAGGTTTTCTTTTTTCATATGGTTTTTTTTAAAAATATTTTTATTATTATATATAATATCCCGAATAATTTTCAAAACGGTTCTGGAAGGTTTTCGAATTAAAGTTAAGGATTTGGAATGTGATGGTATTCGAAAATCAGAGTATATGTGTTGGAAAATAGGTCGGTACATTTTAAAGAGAAGCTTCATCGCATTGCAAAACGTGTGTTTTCAAGGACCGGTTACGCGATTTTTGTTTATATTGTTATACGCGTAAAAGTTTCTTGTTTCAGCTATAAAAATAGCAAATGAACTCCGATTGAGCTGATTCTTGAACCACCTGACTCGTTTTTCCGAGATAAATAATTTTTATGTTGAATACTTTTCGAAATTTATATCAGAAGAACTTCATAAATATGAATTTCTGAGTAAGTCCCATGATAAGGGTCTGATTGTAAATTCGCGGGGGTCTGAACGTAAATTTTAGAAACTTTTCTATAAATACCCCAAAGTTTTCTGAAATCACAAAATTAGCAAAATCCCTCAAAAATACCCACCCAATCCCCCGTCTCCCAAAAACATGTTTTCGAACTGCCAGTCACGATAGTGGCCTGCCAGCCTTCGCCGGACGACGTGACCGGCCAGAGGGGTGCTTCGGCCACCCCTCCTCCTTGTGGTGGCCAACGGCATCCCCAACACGCCGGGAAACGGCAAGGGAGATGATGGAGATACGCGTGATGAATTTCTTGATCCCGGCTCATCGCTTCATTTCACGACCTGAGCCACCCGCCAAATCGAAGCTCTTTGAGATTACTACAAGTTTGCATGATGAATTTTACTATTTTATAAACGGTTGCACACAAAACGAGGAAGAAGGAGGCATAAAATAGTGACCCCATGAGTGAAAAGTATCTCCGATCAGAATTCCATCAATTCCAGTACATTCGTGGGGATCGTTTGGATCTTTATATGCCCTCGAAATCTCGGTAAAACCTCCTGGTAAAAACTCACTAATTTCATGTTTATCGTTAAATGTTCGGATGTATCCAGTAGCTTCTTAGAGTAGCGTATTGATATAAATTAAATTGTTTGAGTATGAGTATATTGAATATATATATATATATATTTGGTAGAATCCGAGTGAAAATGGAATGAGTTGGATCGATCTGATAGATTATGTAAATTTTTTATTTAAGTGGGTTTTCCATGTATTAATGTGTTTTTGTATCGTAATGATAGATATGAGTCGTATATGATGATATGATAGTGTTTGGATAAATTTAGGCAGGTTCGGAGGGTTCAAGAGCCTTCCGTAGCGTTTGCGTAAATTTTTTCGGAAGATTTTCCAAAAATACGCAAACCGAGTATTTAAGTTAACTAGTGGCTAGAATTAGTTTTAAGAATACTATAACTAAAATCATTGAAATCAGACTAAATTTGGTTATACCAGAAAGAATCAGAAGTTGTCATAGTAAAGTCAAGAATTCTGTAAAGTTACGATTTTAACGGTATTTTCACCATTTGTTTTGGCAGACTTGATTAGAACTTGGAGTTCTCATGAAGCCAAGTAAGTAACTCATGCGATGAATACTTGTATAATTGATTTGTGTTTAAATGTATATATAGATTATTGATTTTTTTAGGATAAATCGAGACTAGTTGAGAAGTAGTTTGAGAACGAAGTTCAAGACTATGTTTAGTTAAGTGAATCGACCATCACATGTATGACTTTTGTTATCCCTATGATATTAAGTGAGTTGTTTGATGATCTTATTGTCTGTATGTATGTATTGGTGTGTTTTGAAGTGAAATGTTCGAGGATAATGTTATGATATGTATTTTGAAAATATCGATGAGTTTGATGACTACATATATGTATTGATGCATGTAACTGTATGAACTCGTAATGGTATGTGTATGAATGGATATCTTAACTGGTAAGTTTTTGTACATGGAATTATTGAATTGTTTAGGATAAATTGAGACTAGTTAAGAAGTAGTTTGAGAATAAAGTTCAAGACTATGTTTAGTTAAGTGAATCGACCATCGCATGTATGAGTTTTTTTATCCCTATGATATTAAGTGAGATGTTTGATGATCTTAATGTCTGTATGTATGTATTGATGTGTTTTAAAGTGAAATGTTCGAGGATAATGTTATGATATGTATTTTGAAAAGATTGATGAGTTTTATGGCTACATGTATATATTGATGCATGTAACTGTATGAACTCGTAATGGTATATGTATGAATGGATGTCTTGACTGGTAAGTTTTTGTACATGGATGTTTCCTGATAAGAATTCTGGAAACTGAGTATATTTCATTGATAAGTAAAAGAAATGAAGATTGTTAAAAGCTATGGTATCTGAATTTGAAGTAATATGTATATTCATTTGTTTAGTGTATATACGTATGTGTATGACTATTCTGATGATAAAGCAGTGTTTGTCATGAATATAATTGTATGAGAAATCGTGTAGTGAGTTTGAGTTACGTGATATGTGTGCATACGTGTATGTTTATTGGTTTATGATTTTTTGGTGTATGAGTTGAGCTGGTTAGGAATCCGTTCAGACGGAATTCACCTCATACCTATTCTAAAATAGGTAATGAGTATCGTACGAGCATTGTATATGTAAACCATCCATATGTTTGTATTGTTTGATGATGTGTTCTTTGATGTACTGATTGTTATATGTGCTTCGTTATCGGTTGTACGATGACTGTATGTATGTCTGAGTGTATGTATGTGATGATAGAATTCGTAAGATGTATGGACTGTGTATTCTTATGTGAAGTGAATGAATGATTTGAAAACTGATGTGAATATCAAATGTTATAAAGCATGTTTGTTAAGTTGTATTGGTATGTATGTAAATGTGTAAGAACTTTGAAATTGTATTTGCAAGAAGTGTGCTACAATATGTGCGAATGCATATGAATCCAGAGTGTTAAACTATTGTAAGGTTACAATAATTAAAGAAAGTTAAAGATGGTTTGTTTTGGTATTAAAGATAGTTTGTAATAGAATATAAGAAAGTTTTTTTGGTCTATCGATTTGATGATATTTCAAAAATGTGCATTCGTAATAAAGTTTAAGAATGTGACTTCATGTTTCTTGTGATTGAAATGGTTTCGCTGTAAAATGACATATTCTGTGATATTTGTACCGATGTCTTGTGTGATTTGGATGTTTGGTTAATAGATTGGTATATATGTGAACATGTAGATATGAGAATTTGACACGAGTAAAGTATAAATGATAATAACAAGTTAGTAAATTTGAACTTGTAACAATTTAATAATTTTGATAAACTACTGATATGTTTGTAGTACTAGCATAGTTACTTACTGAGCTTTATAACTCACACTAAACCAGTTTGCTAGTTTTGCAGGTTGGCTTCTAGATTGGTAAACCCACGATAACTTTGGAAGCCATGCTTGAGATGTGGATCACCCAAGCGGCAGGCACCCTCACATGTGTCCTGGGCCAAGTCCTAGAGGTTTAGGTTCTTTTGTTATTATGTTGTTGTCGTGCTGAGCATGCTAGTTTGTATTAATAAGATAAAGATTTGATTTGCATGGATGTTGTGGGCACGGAGCCCTTAAGTGTTGATTGATGTTGTGGGCACGGAGACCTTAAGTGTTGATTTTGATGTGTTTTGTGTGGACCTGAGGTCCTTTTATTTGTTTGATGTTTCTTAGATTTCGTTTTGATGTTGAACTGTGATCCAGGTTGTCTAGTTTTAGAATACATCATGCCCGATTTTCTATAAATTTGGAGGCTTATGGAGATGGGTTATCACTGTCTCCTGCCGGTAGCACCTTATCTCTGGCGAGGTGTTACATTTGTTAGGGTTGGTGCTCGGAGTGCCAATCCGGATCGTATTTATGTCTAATTCATGAATACGAACAATTCATTTTTCCATAATATTACTTATTTATAGTAGTACTTCTTGCTTTTATATACATATTCGATCTAATTACGATTAGATTGAAGCTAAATATGATTTAGTGATATGTATATATTAGAAAAATACCCGATAATATATTATATAGTGCCCAATTGCAAAGTAATTTGTAATTGATATTGGAAAGTGTCACTATTAGAAGTATTTTATCAAATAAAATTCCTGGTCAAGATTTATTGAAACAGGTCGGTTAGTAAAATATGTTGAGACCAATACATGTCGTATATCGAGACTTGGTTCGATGGTTTATCCCAATGAACCATAAGTTTTGGGAGACTCGTATAGACGTGTAGGTGTTTATTTGATAAACAGTGAACGACTCACCGATGATTTCCTAATAGATGGTACAACAACGTCAATTTGAATCTTCTCGAGTCGAGTAGCATAGCGGTCCTTCAACTTGAGATACCACTGTGGATATATGAGTTATCCTCCACACTTTGATGGCAGTCACTGTAATGGTCGGTAGTCTCTACTACTGTTGCATTGTAGTACTGTTACATCGTGGGAGGAGTATTACGTAATATAAATTATGTTCGAGCATATATACAGTCATGGAACAACTTTGGGGATAAACGGTAAATTCTTTGAAACTTCGATGCGAAATTCTATAATATTCCACTACGGACAACCCATGGTATTTTTGTCGTAACTTTCTCTTACAAACTCCTATTTTATGAATTTTATATCATCGGAAAGCTAAGATCGAGATCTACAACTTTCGTGTTGATCATTATTTTAAATTCGATCAGAATTAAGCTGAAAATGCAAGTCAAAAATCTGGATGAATAGTACCGTGAACTTATCTAGAAAAGTCTCTAATTTTCTCCAAATTTCACATTTTTCTACATTATTCCAAATATCAAATAACCCCTTGTATATAAAGGAATACTATTCACCAATTCATAAAATTAGAACAAAAATAAAGTGAAAGAAGGAAAAATGTGGAGAAGAAGAGAAAGAGGAGAAGAAGAAGAAGAAGAAGAAGAAGAAGAAGAAGAAGAAGAAGAAGAGAAAAAAAAGAAAGAAAGAAGAGGAAAAAGAAATAAAGAGAGACTTGGTAACCATTGGAATTTTGGAAGATGAAGAAAATACAAGAAATAAGGTAAGATCATTTTGACCCAAATCTTGGATTTTGAATTTAGATAGTATGAATGATATGATGATGATAATAACATGTTTGGGATTGTACTTGATGAGATAATAGGCATGAAAGTTGATTATGTTATTAGTTGTCTCAACTTTGAAAAACCCTAAGTGTTGAGCTAGTAGGGGTTATGAGATTAGAAGAATAAATTTGGAATATGAAGTATGCATATTGAAGTTTAAGAATTTGTGTGAGTAGTGGTGGTGATGTGTGAAGTGTTTAAAACAAGTTAAACATAGAAGGGTTAGTTTTAGGCCTTGAAACTAGCCTTGCGTCACGACACCACGCACTTTACGTCGCGACACGTTCTGGAAAACAAGTCCCAATTCGGTTCTGTCTTGTGCAAGTCGCGACGCGCGTGGATTTAGGTCACGATACGATCCAAAATCCAGCTTTCTGTTTTGGTCTTCTCAATGCCGCGTCACGACACACGTGTCTTGGTATTGCGACGCACACCATTTTCCAGGACATATTTTTTTACCAATTCAGTTTCGCCTAAGGATATTAGCGGCCACCCAAAAGACTTCTTATCATCATTTATATACGCATAAATTACATTGAACTAGTTGAAAAACCATTGTAGCGAAGATAGTTTCGAAATAAGTTCTACGATATGTATTCTAACTAAATTGCCCATTAAAAGTTATCGCAGAAGCCACAAATCCTTTCGGCGTAGTGACATTACGCCAGCCGAATTCCAAACCTGTGAGTGGACACTCTCTCTCGAAGCTGATTTTCATTTGTAATGTTTTAAGTAAAGACTTACTTTCAGCATTTAGGGCGTTAGCCACATGTGAATTTCAGATGTTATTGTAAAGAAAATATTTTATACAGTTTTGAGATTTTCAGAGACATGCGGGAAAAACCCACCTCAGTATGTAACTTATGGAATTGACGGATGACATATGCACATGTAGAGGACTGCGGGGACGACGCTACGTAACGCCCCCAGATCCTAGTTCAGGACTAGGGATGACAGATACCCCTAGATCCTAGTTTCAGAGCTTGGAGGGTAGCATAGATCCGCACCCCCAATTTTAGTTCAGTGGCTTGGGGGACATCGATACGTAACGCCCCAAGACCACTAGTTTCAGGTACATGAGTGGCATGTTTTGGGGGACGACGATACGTAACACCCCAAAGTTATGTATTTGTACTTTTGGCTCTAGTTAGGCATATAGGGTGATGGCGATACGTAACGCCCCATACGTCAAGTTTTTCAGAGACATATCTGTTTTCAGATATCAAGTTTTCATAAAACAATTTTCAGAGATCAGATTTTAGAAACAGTTTTCAGAAAATAGACATTTCGGAAATAATATTCAGAATAAATCTATCATATATAAGTTTACAGAACCAGACTTTCAAAAGCAGATTTCAGAAAGATAAGTTTTATAAAAGAGATTTTAGACAAGGTTTTTCAGAAAAAAAAGTTTTCGTATAAAACTTTCCTTGAATTTTAGTTTAGAATCCAAATATTTATATAATAATATTTCAGTTTTCGTCCACTCACTTAGATCGCACATTGATCTAACCCCCCACTCCCAGTTTCCTTATTTTCCAGGTATTCTCGGAGGACGAGCTTAGGAGGACGGATACCGATGCATTCAGTAGGGTATGAAGTCCATCAGTTCAAGTCAGAGAGAGTGAGAGTCCAGTCATAGTCAAGTAATAGTCATGTATTGGTCTTTAGATATGTGAAGGTCATTGTAAATGTAAGTGTTATTGAGTATACCATGATTAATTTTGAGATTGCATGTCATGTTGTCAAGTTTGTGTTGGGGTTTTATACGGAATTACAGGGTTAGCGCAGAGGAACGCGGAAAACCGATTTTTCCGATTTCAAAACCTTTTTCTTGTATTGATTAAATAAATATATTTATTTAATTAACCAATACTTAAAATCTAAATTTTTAACTCAAGAAATCATATTTCGTTTAATTGCCGATTTACCCCAAACCTTTGTAAATTAATCATTTTGGTCCTTAAAATGTCAAATACCTATTTAATTGATTCCAAATCAATCCCAAAATAATTTATACATGTCTAATACATGAATTTGTAATTTGCAACAAAATCCAGAAACTTTTTCAGAATTGCCGAAACATCCCAGATTTTTTCATTAATTGCAATTTGGCCCAATTTGTTCAAAAAACAAATCAAGATCAAATCCAATCAATCCCAAATTTAACATATATCAAATATACATCAAATTATATCATATATGTATATATATATATATATATATGAAAATCCCCAAAATTGGAATAGGTTTAGAACCCTAATTTCATAAATTACTCCAATTACATAATTTACATTAAATTAAATTAATTCAACACTTTAATCAATCAATTACCACACCAATCAAGTATCACCGTCATGAAATTAATCAAGAACAATTCTAGGTTAATTATGAATGGCTAATCAACTCTAGAATGGCAACTTAGATCACAAATTAATCTTATAAGCTTAATTACACTAATAATCTTATAAATTAAACATACATGCTAATCACATCCAACAAGCTTTAAACAAAATCAATTACAAACCCAAAGAGTAGAGACATCAACTTAGCAACACAAATTGAAGATAAGATAAATTAAAATAATTTTCATGTAGAAGAAAAAATGAAATTACTTACAAAATTCAAATTTTACTTTGGTTTTCCTTTCTTTCTTCAACAAATGCTCTCAACTCTCTTTTCTAAAATCTTGTGAAACTTGTCTAAGTGTGAAAAATGAAACAAAATAATTTTTGTATATCAATTTTCCCTTGGCCGAATTTTGGCTTCCAAAAATTAAATAACAATTATTTATTTTTTGTTCAAATTCTATTAGTCCACATTTTAGCTTTAATAAAGCGACACTTTATATTAATGATATATGTTAAATATCAATTTTCCCATGGCGTCGCGACGCCTAACGTGCACCGGAGTCTGCTATCGTGCGACAGTCAATGGGTCAGAATTTGAGAAGTTTGACTTTGCTAACATATACCGTGCCACGTGTCATCACCATAGCCGATCTGCTAACGTGCGTCGTGCCACATGTCATCATCCTACGGTGCCGACAATTACTATTTCCACGTGTGCCATATGTCATCCTACGTGTCGCCACATCATCCGGTCAATGAGTCAACTCTGCCACGCGTCTTGCCACGTCATCATCCACGTCAGCAGGTCAACCGAGTCAACATGCCACGTCAACATCAGCCAATCACAGCGTGACACGTGTCGTAATCCTACGGTGCCGACAATTGATCTCAGCCGCCTTGCCACGTCAGCGCCACATCATCGCCACGTCAACATAATAATTGAGCTCTTAGCCACCTCGCCACGTGTCGCCTTATCTTTTTATCCGAATTGCCACGTGTCAAGCCCTCAGCGTGACACGCATCACTGTTCCAGCGTCGCGACGCCAGATGCTTACCCGCACCTATAAATTGAGCTCGAGATTTCAGTTTTTGTTGTACCATTCTCTCTCATTTCTTTGATGTAAATAGGGAGTTCTTCTCTCTCAAAGTTTCTTTTAATTTAATTTTGTAATTTTTAATTACGTTTTGTAATAATAGTAATTTAATTTCTTTATTTTACAGTTTTTACTATTCATAATGAGGAGGTAACTTCCCTATGCTAGGGTGAAGGTAATTCTTTTACTATTGCTATTTAGATTAATCTCCCTTAAAAATAATATATTCACTATTTAAAATATTGACTTAAAAATGATACCACCAGATTGGTTGGTTGGTAATTCATTTTAATCTGGTTTAAACCTGACAAATAAACGATACCGCCAGATTGGTAGGTTGGTAATTTAATTTTGGTTCCACCTTTATGGCTGGTTTATGGACAAATATTACCGCCTTAATGGCTGGTTGGACTTAATTTGACTTAATCAGGATACCGCCAGATTAGTCGGTTGGTAATATTATCACAAGTTTATATATTATTTTCTGGGAGATATCTAAATTAGTAGTAGTAGAAATAATTCATTTTACCTTAGCATTTTTATTTTATTTTACTTTTAAGTTTTTACTTTACGCAATTACTTTTCAGCACTTTTACTTTATGGCTTTTACTTTTAAGTTTTTAGCAGCCCTAGCTATGTGTCATAACTAAGTTATTTATCTAGGGTTGTGATGAATTTCAATATAACCGATTTATAAGGGTTAGATTATAGTTTGGGTAATATAAAGATTTATTTATTAAAACTTAATCTTAATGCTTTTTATTAACTGTCCATTAATAAAATTGATAAGGTAAACTTAAAATGAACTAGACATAGAGATTTTAGGTTTAAGACCTTAGACTCAATAGCCCACGATCTTCTTTGAGGATAGATAACCCTTTAATAGATTTCCTTACAGGATAGGAATATACCTGTCGGGCGGGGGTAGCCATAATTGGAACTTAATCTTAATGAATCCAGGTAATTTGGTTGACATATACATATGGTTCAATTAGATTATACTGGATATTTGTAGTTGACCATCGAAAGAGGCTTTTACATAATTTAGTGTTCCAGGTTAATAAATCAATATTTTACCCAACTATAAGATAACCACTTCATCTTTAAATAAAATTGGAAAGATTCGCAACCCTAGATAGTTTTTAATATTGAATTTTCTTAAAATCTACTTTCAAACAATTTTATTTACTTGTTTTTAAATTTAGAATCGTCACCATTTCAAATCAATCAAACAACCTGTTAGATACTAGTAATCATTTGACCTCATAAAAATTAATAGATTAGATTTTAAGTCCTCGTGGGATCGATACTTTTTATACTACTTGAACGATACGTGCGTTTGCGTTATATGCGTGTGTAAGCACCGGTCAAGTTTTTGGCGCCGTTGCCGGGGACTTAGTTATCTTTTACTATTAGTTTAAGGGTTAGATACCTTTACTTGTATCTAATTTCTTTTTACTTATTGTTTTTGTTTTCTTGTGTTACATGTTCTAAGAAACTACATGAGACGAACCAGAAGCTTTCAACTTCGACCGCTTGACCTAGAAATTGAAAGAACCATCAGACAGTTGAGAAGGGAAAGGAGAGAATACCAAGAAGCTTTAGTCAACATGGAACATGAACCTTTGGAGGTTGCACCACCAATACCCATTCGAGACAGAACCATTCCGGTGGTAGATGGCCTCATTTCCTGTATTGTACTTCCTCCCTTACCAGCAAATGCGGGTGACATCAAAACTTACATTCAGATGATTCAGCAGACAGTTCAGTTTGGAGGAAATGCAACTGAAGATCCTAATGCTAACATCAGCAACTTCCTAGAAGTTTGCGGCACTTTCAATTACAACCGAGCATCAGAAGAAGCGATGAGACTGCGGGTTTTTCCATACTCCTTGAAAGACAGAGCAAAAGCATGGCTACATTCATTACCAGCTGGTTCCATCACAACTTGGAACACTCTAGGCACCAAATTCCTTGTAAAGTACTTTCCACCCGCCAGAACAGCAAAACTGAGGAATGACATCACATCTTTTGTACAATAAGATTCAGAATCCCTTTACGAAGCTTGGGAAAGGTACAAAGATTTGCTCTGGAAATGTCCTCACCATGAGATTCCAAAATGGCTTCAAGTCCAAACTTTTTATAATGGACTTTCTGGACTGATGAGAACCACAATCGATGCTGCTGCTTGAGGAGCTTTGATGGCAAAATGAAAAGATCAAGCCTGGGACCTAATCGAAGAAATGGCTAACAACAATTCCTTATGGCCAACAGAAATGAGCATAATTCAAAGAATTGCAGGAATTTATGAAGTTGGAGCCAATACAGCAGTCAACACCAAGATGGATCAAATATGCAAATTCATGGAGACTCTTACCATTGGATCCACAAGTTCACCATATGGAGGAGCACCAGAACCAAACCAACATGAAGAGACGGTAAATTATGTCAACAATTTCAACAGACATGGGAACAATCCATATTCCAACACCTACAATCCAGGGTGGAGGAATCATCCTAATTTTTCATGGAGCAACAATTCAGGGCAAAAGAACTATCCACCACCTGGATTCCAGCAACATAACACAGGCCAGGAATAGACAAATGAACCAGTAATGGCAGAAATGCTAGCTCAATTAAAAAGATATGAAGCTATGATTTAGAGCCAATCAGCTTCCATCAAAGCACTGGAGAATCAAATCGGACAACTGGCCAATGCTCAGAGTTACAGACCACCAGGTAATCTTCCCAGTAACACAGAACCAAATCCAAGGAACCGAAGGAAGGAGCAATGTCAAGCCATTACTTTGAAAAGCGATACTGAAATCAACAAAGATGTTGGAATCAAGATGTCCCAAGAAGAAGTTCCAAAAGAAGCCGAGAAACAGATAGAGGAAAAAGAAGCAAAGGAAAAAGAACCAGAGAGAATCATTCCACCACCATTTTTTCCTCAGCGTCTTCAGAAAAACAAACTGGACAAACAGTTTGCTCGTTTCTTGGAGATTTTCAAAAAGCTGCACATTAACATACCATTTGCAGAAGCCTTGGAACAAATGCCCAGCTATGTAAAATTCATGAAAGACATTCTTTCACGAAAACGGAGATTGGGAGATTACGAGACAGTAGCTTTTACGGAAGAATACAGCGCCATCATTCAGAAGAAGCTTCCCCCGAAGTTGAAAGATCCTGGCAGTTTCACAGTTCCATGCACCATTGGAGAACATTACATCGGTAAGGCTTTATGTGATTTAGGAGCCAGTGTTAATTTAATGCCTTTTTCTATTTACAGGAAACTTTAAATTGGAGAAGCAATGCCTACCTCAGTATCTTTACAACTTGCTGATCGAACGCTCGCATTTTCGAGAATAGTCATTGAAAATGTACTGGTCAAAGTTGACAAACTCATCATTCCAGCAGATTTCATCATCCTTGACATGGAAGAAGACAAAGAAGTACCTATCATTCTTGGGAGACCATTCTTAGCTACAGGTAAAACTGTGATTGATGTGCAAAAAGGAGAACTGACCATGAAAGTGCAGGACCAAGAAGTGACCTTTAATGTTTTCAAAGCCATGAAATTCTCGAGCGATGAAAAGGAAGAAGAAGAATGCTTCAGAGTTGATGTTGTTGATAGTATTATTCAAAATACTGAGCCAAATCCCACAGATACACTTGAAGCTTGCATCACCAATATGACTGACAGCGAGCTAGATGCTGAAATCCTGGAATGTATCAACTACCTTGACAAACCATTCCGATTCAAAACGACACCACCAGTTGAAAGCTTGGAACTGCCAAAGAAAGATCGAATCAAGCCTTCGATTGAAGAACCACCACATCTGGAACTAAAGTTACTTCCGAGCCATCTCAGGTATGCATTTCTTGGAAACTCTTCTGAATTACCTGTTATTATTTCTTCTTCACTAACATTAGATCGGGAAGAAAAACTACTGAGAGTGTTACGAGAGCACAAAAGAGCCATTGGCTGGACTATAGCAGACATTCGAGGCATTAGTCCATAATTTTGCATGCATAAGATTCTAATGAACGATGAGTACAAACCCACAGTGGAGCATCAACGGAGACTCAATCCAATAATGAAGGAAGTTGTGAAGAAATAAATCATCAAATGGTTGGATGCTAGCATCATTTACCCCATCTCAGATAGCACTTGGGTGAGTCCTATGCAGTGTGTACCAAGGAAAGGAGGAATTACTGTGGTCACCAATGAAAAGAACGAGCTAATCCCAACAAGAACGGTGACTGGATAGAGAGTATGCATGGACTACAGACTGGCGGGACATGACCAAGTGATAGAGTATTTCTATCACTATTTCCCACTCATTTAACCGAATATTTTGTATAGTTTCTTGAGTTTTATGAATATTTTGATGTGTTTTGTGTTATTTTGTAAATAAATAAAGTTTCAGGACATTCTGGAGATGATTTGGAGCAAAACAGTGAAAATTGGCAAAAAGGGCATTTTGGTCATTTCTCTCATCGCAACGCCCAAGCCCATGGCGTCGCGACGCCTAACGTGCACCGGAGTCTGCTATCGTGCGCCAGTCAATGGGTCAGAATTTGAGAAGTTTGACTTTGCTAACATATGCCGTGCCACGTGTCATCACCATAGTCGATCTGCTAACGTGCGTCGTGCCACGTGTCATCATCCTACAGTGCCGACAATTACTATTTCCATGTGTGCCATGTGTCATCCTACGTGTCTCACGTCATCCAGTCAACGAGTCAACTCTGCCACGTGTCTTGCCACGACATCATCCACGTCAGCAGGTCAACCGAGTCAATATGCCACGTCAGCATCAGCCAATCACAGCGTGACACGTATCGTAATCCTACGGTGCCGACAATTGATCTCAGCCGCCTTGCCACGTCAGCGCCACGTCATCGCCGCATCAGCATAATAATTGAGCTCTTAGCCGCCTCGCCACGTGTCACCTTATCTTCTTATCCGAATCGCCACGTGTCAAGCCCTCAGCGTGCCACGCATCACTGTTCCAGCGTCGCGACGCCAGATGCTTACCTGCGCCTATAAATTGAGCTCGAGATTTCAGTTTTTGTTGTACCATTCTCTCTCATTTCTTTGATGTAAATAGGGAGTTCTTCTCTCTCTAAGTTTCTTTTAATTTAATTTTGTAATTTTTAATTACGTTTTGTAATAATAGTAATTTACTTTCTTTATTTTACAGTTTTTACTATTCATCATGAGGAGGTAACTTCCCTATGCTATGGTGAAAGGTAATTCGTTTACTATTGCTATTTAGATTAATCTCCCTTAAAAATAATATATTCACTATTTAAAATATTGACTTAAAAAGGATACCGCCAGATTGGTCGGTTGGTAATTCATTTTAATATGGTTTAAACCTGACTAATAAAGGATACCGCCAGATTGGTCGGTTGGTAATTTAATTTTGGTTCCGCCTTTATGGCTGGTTTATGGACAAATATTACCGCCTTAATGGCTGGTTGGACTTAATTTGACTTAATCAGGATACCGCCAGGTTGGTCGGTTGGTAATATTATCACAAGTTTATATATTATTTTCTGGTAGATATCTAAATTAGCAGTAGTAAAAATAATTCCTTTTACCTTAGCATTTTTATTTTTTTTTACTTTACGCAATTACTTTTCAGCACTTTTACTTTATGGCTTTTACTTTTAAGTTTTTACCAGCCCTAGCTATGCGTCATAACTAAGTTATTTAACTAGGGTTGTGATGAATTTTAATATAACCGGTTTATAAGGGTTAGATTATAGTTTGGGTAATATAAAAATTTATTTATTGAATCTTAATCTTAATGCTTTTTATTAACTGGCCACTAATAAAATTGATAAGGTAAACTTAAAATGAACTAGACAGAGGGATTTTAGGTTTAAGACCTTAGACTCAATAGCCCACGATCTTCTTTGAGGATAGATAACCCTTTAATAGATTTCCTTACAGGATAGGAATATACATGTCGGGTGGGGGTAGCCATAATTGGAACTTAATCTTAATGAATCCAGGTAATTTGGTTGACATAGACATATGGTTCAATTAGATTATACTGGATATTTGTAGTTGACCATCGGAAGAGGCTTTTACATAATTTAGTTTTCCAGGTTAATAAATCAATATTTTACCCAACTATAAGATAACCACTTCATCTTTAAATAAAATTGGAAAGATTCGCAACCCTAGATAGTTTTTAATATTTAATTTTCTTAAAATCTACTTTCAAACAATTTTATTTACTTATTTTTAAATTTAGAATCGTCACCATTTCAAATCAATCAAACAACCTGTTAGATACTAGTAATCATTTGACCTCATAAAAATTAATAGATAAGATTTTAAGTCCTCGTGGGATTGATACTTTTTATACTACTTGAACGATACGTGCGCTTGCGTTATATGCGTGTGTAAGCACCGGTCAAGCGACCCATGAGATCCCCAGATATGTTGGCAGTAAATTCGATCGTCGGACTATCCGAATACATAAGTACCTAGTACTACGTTTGTACCGATTTACAAGACAAGGTTGGCTTCTAGCAAAGCGCCATGCCTACCCGATTCTCCAGAAATATCCTTACTGGAATAAGTGATCTATATCAGGCGTAATATACGTAGTATTGCGTATCTCGATCCAGTATCGGATGTCACATGCTAGGCCTGGGGCTGGAATTGTGTCTGCCCTGTACGAAGCACATATCGAATCTCTGGTAACTAGTCTCTAAAATCGAATATACATGACCTAGTCATAATATTCCGATAGCTGCAGCATATAAGAGAACGAGTCTTGTATCCTAAGTGACCATCATCTCCACTATCACTGGAGTGATACTTCCTTCTTGACATCACACCCAATACACTACGATTCTCAATATACCCAGCAGAGGCGTACACAGAACCTGTTAAAGCCCTGGACGACCAAAACAAAAGTATATTGATTGTCGCAAGTATTAGCGATGCAAGTCTCAGGTTAAGACCAAATACACCTACCCTGATTCGAACTCCCATAGACACATAATCATACTACCAATGGGATTCCGAGGGGTCTATCCAGAGGGAAGTTGTTTCCGTACCATCGGTAAACATAACTCCTATTACACTTACATGAGTATCCAATACCCAAATATATGAGAACTATGCCATTACGCTTCCATAACATGCACAAGTGTAATACTAGCCTATTTCGCATTATCGATGTCCAATCTCGATAATACTCTAACTAGGGATATTTAATGATTAATCCTAGGTGGACTGATACTGTCTCATATCATCTCAATCCAGGAACTAATCATATGGACCTTTTATCATTTATACATCTTTGGTGATCTAATCACAAATGATAAAAGAGCAATCTCCATTGTCACATAGTTAATTTGTACAACAACACCATGATCTGTACAAATAGTGACGCTATTGGTCATAACTGTCCAACAATCTAATATTCCAATATACGACATGTATCAGTCTCAAAGGGTTTACTTTACTGACCAAGTAGTGTAAACCTTGACCGGGAACTGTCTAAGAATGACAACCTCATGATACAACTCAATCTCAGTTGCGACGCTTTTGCAATAGTATCATAACTAATCATTCTAAGGTCTATTATGTCTTTACCATATTAAAGATGAAGTTATATAAAAGAAACTGTTCATTTTATTCATAATAAAATGTTACATAAGTATTAATAAGGAAATATTTAATAAAATTGGCGCTCAGAGCACCAACCCTAACAAAATCTCCCACTTGCTCTAGTGCCAATATCGATTGTATCTAATACCATCAACTTCATATGTTTATCAAATAAATTCGGAGGTATGGCCTTCTAAGTGGGTCTGCTACATTATCTTCACTCGGTACCTTGCACATGACAATGTCCCATCGCGACACAATCTCGAATGATGTGGTACTTTCGTTCCACATGCTTCGACTTGTGATGCGTCCTTGGTTCTTTTTCTTGTGCAATGGCCCCAGTATTATCACAGATAACAGAATGGGATTCTCGATACTTGGGACTACTCCCAATTCAGTGATAAATTTCCTAACCCAACCAACTTCCTTTACAGCTTCAGAAGCTGCAATATATTCCGCCTCTGTGGTGGAATCAGCTGTCGACCCTTGTTTGGAACTCTTCCAACAAACTGTACATCCGTTAAGGGTAAACACGAATCTCGATGTAGACTTTCTTTCCTCAGGATCCGATTGGAAATCTGAATCCATATACCCATTAACCTGCAGTTCGTTTCCTCCATAGATAATAAACTTATCCTTAGTACCTTTAAGATACTTGAGGAAATGTTTAATGGCCATCCAATGGTCATTTCCTAGATTGGAGTGATATCTGCTCGTCACACTAACTGCGAAGCTGATATCAGGCCTTGTACATAACATGGCATACATGATGCTGCCCAAACATAAAGCATAATGCTGATTAGACATTCTAATCGTCTCATCTTCTTCGAAAGATGTAAGCCATATCTAAACGATATGTTTGCTGTCTTACAGTTACCAAAATTATACCGTTCTAAGATATTATCTATGTACATTGAATATGATAACCCAATAAGCTTTCTTTCTCTATCTCTATAGAGTTTTATGCCTAAGACATAAGAAGCTTCACCCAGGTCCTTCATGGAGAAATTCTTACAGATGTAAGCTTTGATGCCTTGCATCATCCCGATATCATTCCCAATGATAAGGATGTCGTCAACATAGATAATTAAAAATACCACCATACTCTAACTAGCCTTCTTATACACACAGGATTCTTCCGAATTCTTGAGAAAACCAGACAATTTGATTATCTCGTCGAATCGAAGATTCCAACTTTGTGAAGCATGTTTAAGTCCATAAATGGACTTCTTCGGCTTGCATACCATGCCCGAGTTTTCGCTGGATGTAAAACCCTCCGGCTATTCCATATAGATTTTTTCATCGAGAAATCCATTTAGAAAAACCGTTTTGACATCCATTAGCCAAATCTCGTAATCATGATATGCTGCAATTGACAACAAAATCCTGATAGACTTTAGCATCGCAACTGGCAAAAAAGTGTCATCGTAGTCGACATCAGGTCGCTGTGACTAACCTTTAGCTACCAGTGGGGACTTAAAGGTTTCAACCTTTCCTTTGGGCCCCCACTTCCTTTTGTAAATCCATTTACAACCGATAGGAACAATTCCTTCGGGAAGTGAAACCAAGTTCCAAACTTTATTCTCATACATTGAGTCCATCTCGGATTTTATGGCGTCTTGCCACTTCACGGAGTCAATGTCCAACATCAATTCTCTATAGGTAAAAGGGTCAGTCTATTCAACTAAGAGAACATCCAGACTCTTTTCTTGTATCAAATACAAGCTTACAAGAGGTCTAGATACCCTTTGTGACCTACGGAGTGTGTGTGTTGAAGGTTCTTCATCTTCTTGAACTACAGGTTACTCCATTAGTTCGTTGGTTCCAGGTTCTTCATCTAGAAATTTTACAAAGCAAGCTACGAACACATTTCGATGTTCGGTATCATAGAACAAATATCCTTTCATATTTGAAGGATATCCAACAAACCTAAACTTCTGCCCTCGAGGTAAAAGCTTATTTTGCTGATCCATCCTGACGTATGTAGGACTCCCCCAAATCTTAATATAACTAAGATTCGGTTTCCTACCGATCCATATCTCATACGGAGTCATAGGAACAACTTTAGAAAGAATCTTGTTAAAAATATGTGCGGCAGTTAAAAGACCATAACCCCATAAGTAATAGTGTAAATTTGTATAACTCAACATTGATCGGACCATATCCAATAAAGTCTGATTTCTCCTCTCTAACACATCATTATGTTGCGGAGTGTCTGGAGGAGTATATTGAGCGAGAATCTCATTCTTCTTTAAATAATCAGTGAACTCTGCACTAATATATTCACCGCATCGATCTGATCTAAGGTATTTAATATATTGACCAGTCTTTTTTTCAACTTCATTTCAGAATTCTTTAAACTTTTCAAAGGTTTCCGATTTATGTTTCATCAGGTAAACATAACCATACCATGACAGATCATCGATAAAAGTAACGAAGTAAGAAAAATCACTGTGAGCAGTTTGACTCATTGGACCACATACATCAGAATGTATGAGTTCCAATAGGTCAGTGGCACGGTGTCCAACACCCGAAAATGAGGCTTTGGTCATTTTACTTCGAATACAAGATTCGCAAGTTGGATAAGGTTCAATGGTGAGATCATGTATCAAACCATTCTTAACCAATCGGGTTAGGCGTTTCACACTTATATGACCTAACCGCATATGCCAGAGTTTAGTATTATTTATATCAGATTGTTTACATTTATTTATTCCAATATTAAAGATATCTTGTGAGGTACGCAATATGTAATGACCATGCTCGTTTGGACAACAAAGGATCTGAATATTATTACTATCATATAAATACAAAGAACGATTCTTAATATTTATATTATATCCTTCAATATCTAATACAAAAAGGGACATAATATTCACCACACATCCTGGCACAAAATAGCAGTCATTTAACAAAAGTCTCCCACTGGGTAAGGGAATCTCGCATATGCCCACTGCAACTGCATCCTGAGAGTCGCCAATCACGAATCACAACTACATCTCCCCAGATTTCAGCCGCATACTTCCCGTCAGCACCTGCAACGTATTGCAAATTTGAATAGGACAAGCAGAATCCAAAATCCAATTATATGTCATAGCTTCACAAGCCATTGAGATATCAATAATAGGAAAAATAAAAGTACCTGATGTCGATGCTCTTTCCTTCCTTATTTATGGGAGATAGTCCGGGAAATTTCGTTTCCAGTGCCCGACTTTCTGGCAGTGGTGGCATTTATCTTCAGAAGCACTCTTGGGCTTCATCGTCTTACCCTGCGGAGGAATATTGAAATCATTCTTTTTCTTTCCTTTTGTCGTCTTCCCCTTCACCTTGGATTGGGAAGAAGCAGAAAATGAAGTGGGTTTTAGAAGGCGAGTCGGAACTCACTTCCTTAAATCTTCCTCTGCTGTTAGAAGCATCATATGCAACTCACGGTAAGAACAGTGAATCCTATTCATGTTGAAGTATATTACAAACTGGCGATATAACTACTGGAGCGAATCGAGAATGACACTATGCCCTAGAGTTTCATTGAGAGGGAAATCATGGTATCTTAACTGCTCGATCAAATCGATCAAGTGAAGCACATGCGGACTCACAGCCTGCCCCTCATCAAGTTTAGAATGGAACAATTTCATCGAAACTCTATGAACCACGACTTGTTCCTGGTTCATGAATGATTCAAGAAGTTGTGTCATCATGTTATATGCATCATGCATCTCAAAATATGTCTTAAGCTCAAAAGAAAGAGAACTCAGAATGAATGATTTAACTCTTAAATCATCATCCTTCCATTTCTGGAAAGTCTCAAGTTCTTCAAGTAATGCATCTGGTGATATAGCAAGCGGTAGTGGACCTTCCAATATGTATCCCAGCCTCTCAGAATTGAGGACAATCCTCAAATCCATATCCCAATCCGTAAAATTCTCAGCGCCTTTTAGCTTGTTCGTATCAAGCATACGAGCAAAAAGATTGGTTGGAGGTGCCGCCATCGCAAATCTATCAAATAGACAGCGAATAAACGGTTAGCAGATAAGTAGATAAAATAGTTTCATATTATATCATAAAGCATTAACTAGATTATGGATTTTTAATATAAAAATGCCACTCCCACTATTTCATGCAAAACTGTAATCCCTAAACAGAATACAAAACATGCGATAATCAAATCATAACATAATAGTGAAAGATGGACCCCATGAATATATTTCAGCTCACAGCTTTGGCACGTTCTCGGATATAGTCGCAGAAAATTTATCGATAAGCGGTATTGACAAGATGGACCAATTAATATGCATCAAATACATATTAAATTAAGAACCTTATTTTAAATAGGGATTTTCCGCTAAATATGTTTTTACTTTATTTAATCAAATTAAATAAACAAATGCATGAAAAAAGTCAAGATTATAGTGAACATTGAATTTTAAAGGCTTAATCACATATCGGGTGTCCAGGATCAGACTCGCTCTGATACCATGTTTGTTAGGGTTTTATACGGAATTACATGGTTAGCGCAGCGGAACGCGGAAAACCAATTTTTCCGATTTCAAAATATTTTTCTTGTATTAATTAAATAAACATATTTATTTAATTAACCAATACTTAAAATTTGAAATTTTAACTCAAGAAATCATATTTCTTTTAATTACCGATTTACCCCAAACTTTTACAAATTAATCATTTTGGTCATTAAAATGTCAAATACATATTTAATTGATTCCAAATCAATCCCAAAATAATTGATACATGTCTAATACATGAATTTACAATTTGCAACAAAATCTAGAAACTTTTTCAGAATTGCTGAATAGCCCAGTTTTTCATTAATTGCAATTTGGCCCAATTTGTTGAAAACACATCAGATAAAATCCAATCAATCCCAAATTTAACATACATCAAATATACATCAAATTATATCTTATATATGAAAAGCCTTAAAATTTGATTAGGTTTAGAACCCTAATTTCTTAAATTACTCTAATTACACAATTTACATTAAATTGAATTAATTCAACACTTTAATCAATCAATTACCACACCAATCAAGTCTCACCATCATGAAATTAATCAAGAATAATTCTAGGTTAATTATGAATGGCTAATCAACTCTAGAATGACAACTTAGATTTCAAATTAATCTTATAAGCTTAATTACAATAATAAGCTTATAAATTAAACATACATGCTAATCACATCCAAGAAGCTTTAAACAAATTCAATTACAAACCCAAAGAGTATAGACATCAACTTAGCAACACAAATTGAAGTTAACATAAATTGAAATAATTTTCATGTAGAATAAAAAATGAAATTACTTACAAAATTCAAATTTTGTTTTGGCTTTCCTTTTTTTCTTCAACAAATGCTCTCAACTCTCTTTTGTCAAATAAATTTGTCTAAGTGTGAAAAATGAAACAAAACAGTTGGTGTACCACAGGCCCATGGATACAAAACAGTTAGATACAAACGTCAAATCTCTATAGATATAATCACGTCGACGTTTCTGTTAGTAATCCCTCAAAAAATACTTAGAACTAATTTATGCAGTGTACCACGGGCCCATGGATTTAACAGATTGCTAATTCCATATTGAATACCTATGCTCTGTACACAAAGCTAACGAATCATTTCTTGATACACACAGGATATCATGAGCATCAGTCCACACCCAACGAACAAGCGAATGTCTGATCTAAATAGATAGGTGACGTGACTGTCATCTAAGTGTGAATGATAATTCATATATCCACAATGGTATCTCAAGTCAAAGAATCACTATGCTCACTCAACCCGAGAATATTCTTATTGACATTGGTGTACCATCCATTAAGAATCTTCAGAGAGTCTTTCAGTGTTTATCTGCTATAAACACCTACACGTCTATACGAGTCTCAAGACTAATGGTTTACTGAGAAACCATCGGAATCTAATATTCTAATATATGACATGTACCAGTCTCAACGGGTTTACTTTACTGACCAAGTAGTGTAAACCTCGACCGGGAACTGTCTAAGAATGATAACATCATGATACAACTTAATGTCAGTTGCAATGCTTTTGCAACGGTATCATAACTAATCATTATAAGGTCTATTACGTCTTTACCATATTAAAGAAGAAGTTATATAAAAAAAAATTGTTCATTTTATTCATAATAAAATGTTACATAAGTATTTACAAGGAAATACATAATAAAATTGGCGCTCAGAGCACCAACCCTAACAGTTTGGGCGTTGGTTCCATGCATAAGATTCTGATTAAGAAAAGAATAATAATGTAGTTTTTAGTTGGAAAGCCAGAGGCTCGGAGGAATAGTACGGACCCTGCCGGTAGCATCTACCAGATCGGGGATGTTACAGTCACGTCATCGATCTATTTAAATCAGACATCCGCCTGTTCGTTGGGTGTGTACTGATGCTCATGATATCTTGTGAGTATCAGATATGATCCTTCATTCTTGTGTACAGGGCATAGGTATCATGTACGTATTTGCGATCTAGTAAATCCATGTCTGTGGTATACTTCGAAAGTGAGTTCCGAGTGTTATTTAGAGATTATAAATTTAAAATTCGACTATATTATACCTTAGGGATTTGACATTCTTATCTATATCCCCGGTATAATATTGGTAGCCTGTGACGGAGGGATTATACATATGCAATGACCTCGACTTGTATATTTTAGCGAGATTATCCATGGTCGTCATAATTCATGAGTGGGTGAATTATGGACACGAAATTGTATTCCGTGATGGATAAACCTAAATTAGAGAGTCCCACAATATGAAGTGTACTCTTTGAGCACTTGGACAACGCGTTATGAATAATATAGATTATTCATAACACTTCACCGAATTAAATCAGTTAATTCGAATCATTTAAATGGTTAAATGAAAATACATACATCAGGGGCATTTCAGTCAATTAATAATTAATGTGTATTTGTATTTGATATAAAATTTGATTAGATATATATTAATTAATTGTCAAATGAGACTTTGACACATGCCATTAATAAATGTATTTGTTATTTAATGTAAATAAAATACATATATAATAATAATCACATTAATTAATTATTTAGATGTTTAAATGTTAAATATCTAGATAATTAAATTATTTTAATATTACATAATTGTTATGCAATATGTTTGATTATTATTGGATTTGTTAACTTAAAGCTTATTATTATTAATGAATTAGATTAATTGACCAAATGACCAAAATGCCCTTATTCCTACCCCTAAAGTTGGTTATCCTTAGTATTTAAAGTGAGAAATTTTTTTTTTCTCATTTATAAGACCTTCATGGCCGAACCTAACAAGCATGAAAGCACCCTAAAAATTTGTTTTAAGAAACAAGGAAGAAAGTGAAGAAATCAAGAAAAAGTTTAAGGAAATTAGGAGATTTGGAGGTAATCTTCATAACTATTAAACTTAGAAAGTTTGTTTCTTATTCTTGAGCATCTAGACAAGTTCTAAGGTTTCTTCATTTCATATTTTTTGGGGCTTTTTGATTTGGAGGTGTTGGACAATTATGACCTATAGCATCACTATTTGTACAGAACATGGTGTTGTTGTACAAATTAACTATGTGACAAAGGAAATTGCTCTTTTATCATTTTTAATTGGATTACCTGGATATATAAATGATAAAAGTCCATATGATTAGTACCGGATTAATAAGATATGAGACAGTATTAATCCACAAAGGTTTAATCATTAAATATCTCTAGTCGTAGTATTATCGAGACTGGACATCGATAATGTGGAATAAGCTAGTATTACACTTGTGCGTGTTATGGAAGCTTAACGGCATAGTTCTCATATATTTAAGTATTGGATACTTATGCAAGTGTAATAGGAGGTTCTATTTGCAGATGGTATGGGAACAACTTCGCTCTGGATAGACCCCTCGGAATCTCATTGGTATGGCTATGTGTCTATGGGAATCCGAATCAGGGTAGGTGTATATGGTCTTAACCAGAGACTTGCATCGCTAATACTTGCGACAATCAGGATACTTTGGTTTTGGTCGTCCGGGGCTTTAACAGGTTCTGTGTGTTGGTTTCTAATTAGGTCCCAAGAATCATCAAACAAGCATGAAACAAGTGAATACAACAAAGGAGAATAGCGGAAACATACTCATAATGAACGGATTTTGCGATGCGAAGAACACAAGCCTTCAAGCTCCCTCAAAGGTCACGGCAGTGGCTTCTCCTTGCAATGGACTGCTCGGTTTTGGTCTCTTTTAATCCTCCAAGATTCGGCCATTGATGACCTCCATTGAAGCTCCAAGCTCCAAGCTTCAAAACGATTCAATGCACATGTGTTCACTGCCCTATCACCTTTGTATGAACCCATTTGTGTGCTAGCACCTTGTCTTCTTCCTTGCTTCTCACGGCCAAGCCAAGATCTTGAAGAAGAAGAAGAAGAAGAAACGGCTCAAAGCCGAGAGAGAAGTGGAGGGAAGTAATGGGTTTCCTAGAAACCGTGAAAGTGGAGAGAGAAAAGAAAAAGAAAATTTTTTATTTATATATTTATTTTTATTTTCCAAAAACAAAAACAAATACATAAAACCATTTTTCCATTTATCAAAAAGTCAAAAAGCAAAAACCATTAATGCTTTTCAACTACCACATCAATCACTCAATCAATCAATCAAATTGTCACATCACTCAAAGTGACATGTGATTTGACGCTGATGTGACTAGCGATTTGACGCTTGATGTGACTTGCGTGCCGTATTCGAATTCGAAATGCGAATGCGCTCGCAAACACACTTAGGCTCGGGTTCGCTAATTCCGAATTAACGAATTTTCCGTTGCGACGCAATTAAACGATTACGCCTAGAGAAATCACTATTCACGTCGCTAACGAATTAATTCTAAATTAACTCGTTCGCCCGAATTAAAATCTAATTTTAATTCCGCGTCGAAATCCAATTTCGCATAATATATCAAATATATTATTTTATCGATTAATTCCAAATTAATCGTTCTCTCTCTTTAATTAATATTTTATCCCTGATAAAATATATCCGTAATTAATCCCAGATTAATTTTCTCTCTCATCAAATTAATCCCAGATTAATTAAAGTGCGAGTCATACATCATCGGTGAATCTTCGAGAAGAGACCTATGCGATCCCCGGATATGTTGGTAGTAAATACGGTCGTCGAACTATCCGAACACGTAAGTACCTAGTACTACGTTTTTACCGATTTACAAGACAAGGTTGGCTTCTTGCAAAGCGCCATGCCTACCCAATTCTCCAGAAATATCCTTATAGGAATATGTGATCTATATCAGGCGTAGTATACGTAGTATTGCGTATTTCGATCCAGCATCAGATGATCACGTGCTAGGCATGGGGCTGGAATTGTGTCTGCCCCGTATGAAACACATGTCGGATCTCTGGTAACTAGTCTCTATAATCGGATAAACATGACCTAGTCATAATATCCCGATAGCTCGAGCATATAAGAGAACGAGTTCCGTATCCTATGTGACCATCATCTCCAATATGACTGGAGTGATACTTCAGTCTTAACATCACACCCAACACACTACGATTCTCAATATACCCAGTATTGGCGTACAAAGAACCTGTTAAAGTCCTGGACGACCGCAACCAAAGTATATTGATTGTCGCAAGTATTAGCGGTGCAAGTCTCAGGTTAATACCAAATACACCTACCATGATTTCGGACTTCCATAGACACGTAGTCATACTACCAATGGAATTCAGAGGGGGTCTATCCAGAGCGAAGTTGTTTCCCGTACCATCGGTAAAACACAACCTCCTATTACACTTGCATGAGTATCCTATACCCAAATATATGATAACTATGTCGTTGTGCCCTCACAATACGCACAAGTGTAATAATAGTCTTTTACGTATTTATCGATGTCCAATCTCGATAATACTCTGACTAGAGATATTTAATGATTTATCCTTCTTGGACTAATACTGTCTCATATCATTCTCCGTTTAGGAACAAATCATAGGGACCTCCTATCATTTATATATCTAGGTGATCTAATAACAAATGATAAGAGAGCAATCTCCTTTGTCACATAGTTAATTTGTACAACAACACCATGATCTGTACAAATAGTGACACTATGGGTCATAATTGTCCAACAATCTGCCACTTGGCCTATAGCCAGTCACTCGAGTGTCTGACACCCGAACTATATACGGTTGGCTCAAACTACTGAGAAAAGGCATTCGTCAGCGAATTTGCATGATTATTGTCTGATGTGATTTATTCGATCATCACATCGCCACGATGTATGATCCGAACGAATCAGATGAATATCGAAGTATATATCTGGATCGTTGATGAGACCATTAATTCTTTAGCCTATGCTGACGCCTAGCTCAACTGCTAACAGAACTATATCTAATCTAATTAGATTTGTTATTGACCCAGATGGCTTCTATTGCTGCCTCAGCTGCAGCAATAACCTACATTTTTTGTTTATTAGGTAACGTTATCTTGCTTGGAAGATTTCCAGCTCACTGTACTGTTATTCAAACTCTTATAGTACCGTTGTTACGACTTATAGTCGTTATCTTGAAAGCCAAGCTTTCACCGATTATGTTATGGGAATATCATTTCCAAGAAATGATATATCATTATTGCTCAGGACATTCACTGTCAGTGCGCTCCCACTAACCCTCTTATATACACAAGAATCATTTCGTTTTGAATTAAATCATACTCCATTATGATTACATCAAAACGATAATTCCAAGAACTTAATGCTTGCTTCAATCCTTTTATGGATCGAATAACCTGCAAACCTAGTTTGCTTGTTATGGTTCGACAAAACTGTCAAGATGTTGTAAACATCCTCCGAAAGGTTTCCGTTAAGGAAAGCGATTTTGGCATTCAGCTGTCACATTTCATGAATGAAACATGCAGCATTAGCAAGCATTATCCAAACAGATTTACCGTGGCAAAAGGTAAAAGGTTTCATCGCAATCAACACAATGTTGATAACTCTACATTTTTCGCTACAAGCCTAGCTTAGTACGTTGGTATGTTGCCATCCATGTATGTCTTCCTTGAAGACTTATATAGTACCAATAGGCACAATGCCTTGCGGTACATCAACTAGTGTCTAAACATAGTTGGTATATATGGAATCCACTTCGGACTCATGACACTTTGTCATAATCAGGGAGTCGATACCTTGTATCACTTCCTCGTACGTAGTCAGTTGGTATACCTCAATAAGATAGACATCTTTATGAGGTGAGATCAGAAACCCATACCCCAGGTTGTTTTCTGACTCTCTCCGACATACGTGGTTCTTGTGTATTTAAAGATTAATGGTAATAGTTACATCCTTGATGAACTATATATGTTCCATTAGGATTCGGTGCCAGGAATAGTATTACTCCGATTTTCATCGAGTTTTACTATCCTCCCACTTACCACTGCATATCGGTATTCCTCTTAGGAAAACCGCATGGTGAGCAACAATCTAATTGTTCTCTTGTGAGTTGTATAAGTACTATACTTATTGTATCCCTAGGATAATCTACAATTGGCACTTATCCAATTTTGGGTTTTAGTTTGGTATCATCCAAACATATGCCTAGCATTCCCAAATTTACAGGAATGAGAAACCTGTTTCTTTTCCCGTTCATATTTAATATGATATCTGTCAAACATATTTTATGGAACCTTATTCAAAATAAGTTCTGAACTATTTAGCGTATCCGTTGAAGGAAATGATAGCTCAGAGCGACTCATGATTAACCTTATCATGTCCAAAAAAATTCGGTTTATCCGTTCAGACACACCGTCAAATTGACGTGTTCCGGGAGGAGTCCTCATTGAAAGAATACTATACTCTTTCAAGTATTTTAGAAACTTATTGCTTAAGTATTTTCCATTACGGTCTTACCGTGACGGTTTAATACTTTAGCTGATCTATTTGTCTATTTCGTGTCGAAACTATAAGAGTTTCCGATTTGTGTTCTTCAAAAGAAACACATAACCATAACGCGATGCCACATCCGTAAAGGTAATGAAATATTCATATTCACATCTAGCCTAGTTAGAAATGGGCCCACTTGCTTCACCATGAACGAGGGCTAATAGATCAGTGGCACTTGCACTTTTACCAAGTAAATGTGTTTTAGGCACTTTGCCCAATAAACTAGATTCGTAGACTTTATTTAAATAGAATCAAATTAGTCCTTGTACCCACTCTTCGAAAGTGTGGATATACGAGTCTTGTTTAATTGTGTCCTAGACAACAATGCCACATTCAAGTTTCAACCTGATCAAATCAGTTTGAACTATTTGTTTGTCATGTTATACGTGTGAGATTCTAAATATAAATTTTGTTGTTCACATCTAATGTGTTTATCTCAATATCATCTTTATATAATAAAACACTTTAGTGTTTTAAAATATAAAGGTTCACCCGCAGCGGGTTAAACACTGATATAGAGATAATGTTTCTAGTCAAACTAGTAACATTATAACAGTTTCCAAATTTAGGTACACACCCGAGGGTAGTTCCTAAACTTAGGTATCCACGGTTAAAACAACGACTTTCGTCCCGTTTCCAATTCGCAGATAAAATCTCAATTGAAGTCAGTATCCTGTTCAAAACAGATTCTGAACATCAATATATATTTTATGTATCACACTAAGTATCTGAAATCTAATTTTAATACTAGTATGAACATATTTATGACAAACATATTTGAAGTCAGAGCCTAGCTCGTCTTCAATTCCTTCTTGGGATATGTTCTTTTATCTTCCTAGAAGATTATAATGATTTTGCCTTTGCCCTTTTCCATACTCCAGAAGCCTTTGGCCAAGCCTTGGCATTCTGGAATATCGAAGTAAGGTACGCCTTGCGCTACTTGCCTTATTGCAAACTTTGACTTTGTCTCCTTGAGAATAGTCATTAACTCTCCAAGATTTTATTATTGCAATATTTAGTATTTCAAAGATCTAGAATAGATCCATGAAAATCCTTCAATTTCATTATCATACTTTAAGGATCTAATCCTTAGTTCTGATTCAGAAATTAAGGAGTTTACCGCGACAAGCTTAATGGATTAAACACTTAAGTTATCATCAGATGAATATTCCAAATATCATGCTCTACTGTTTGCTTAACTCCGGGCTTAGGCTTAATATGTTATTTTATCAAATAAAGTAACTTATTAGTTTCGAGGACCGTCCTGAAACTTTATTCCCAATTTGAAAATTATAGTCGTTTAAATACATTTTCACCCAGGATTATGTTTTAAACACTAATCTTTCATTTATCTTGATTCTAATAGTCCAACTATTTAATCAACGATTTGTGGTACTATATATTATAATGATTATTATAGTCCAACTATATAATAAAATATAATTTAAATTAATTAACCTCAATTACATTGATTACTATAATCCAATTATAAAATCAACTGTAAACTGAAATTAATTAATTCAAATATATTGATTACTATAATCCAATTATATAATCAACTATAATACAGTCCTACTGCTTTAATTAAAACAACAATTAAATACTAGTCCAACTAATATATTAATTTATATCGACGAAATAATTTGAGATTGAGCGCGTATGGAAAGTTACTAAATGAATATTGCAAATTCAATACTTGCCTCCCACTATTTTTCGGCAAGCCTCTAACCCTCTGTCGAGTACTCGGGAAACCGTGTTTCCTAGTGGGCTAGGATCTCGTTAAATATCACACAATCTTGACTTTGGCCAACAAATTGTATGATAATTAACTAGGTAGATCACTAAGATCAATTGGATCCAATCCAATTCCTAGATCCAGTAGGGGGACATCCAAGTCCAAAACATATATCTTATATATGCCAATACATCCAATGTATTGCCTAACCTTTTTCCTCTGAATCAACTAAGCCTTGGCTTTGGCACAACAAACTTAGTGATCCCAGTCAAGCGCGACCTATTGACCATGGAAAGCTTCGTAATCAATGTTGATGGACAAGAAGTGGTCTTGACTTTGGCCAACAAACCACAACTTGGACAAGACACTGATGTGGAACAAAGCCTTCGTGATTCAAACACATCTTCGACAGACAAAGGCCTTGACTTTGGCCAACAAACCAATGCCGTGTCGGATCTTGAGTGAGAATCACTCAATGGAAGGAAAAACGCTTAATATTGAGCGAGGGTTTTTCGTGTGCAAATTGGCACATCATACACCCTTAAACATGCATTCTAAACACATAATAAAGCGCATATGGATAAAATAATAATGATATGCGGATGGATACTTTACATTGATCCTAGATCAAATCTCTCACTTTCTCTCTCCTGCTAGCACATGTATTTACTTCTACCTGTTACACTAAACTTCTAAAGAAACCTCATTTACATTGAGGGGAATATGTGAGAAGAGAAATACAATGAGAAAGGAGGTAATAGGCTAGACACGCAGGTCCAATTAATAAATCAAATTTATTACAATAATTTTCAAAATTGCCCCACCCGTCTAATATCCATCCGATATACATTATTCATGCATCACAACCATTTATTCACACAAGCATGTTATCAATCAATCTAATCAAATTAATTAATCTGATAATTAGTGATCATCCAATGTTCAAACAACAATTTGATTTTGCTCGAGTCAAACTCGTTTTGCGAATAAGTACTCAAAGTACGAATTCTTGAATTAAATTAAACTACAAAATTAAATCCAATTCAATTTGTATTTAATACTAATTCACTATTTAATTCCAAATTAAATATTACACTTTATTAATCGAACCTTTACGACTTAAATTCCAAATTCAATCGTTACGGGTCTCAAAGCCCAATTAACATCTAATGTTTATTTAATTAAAGTCCAATGGGCTTTTAATTAATTTCTTTAAGGCGTGGACTTTTGGTCAACTCGGGTCAAACCGAATAACCAAAATCCAATCCGGTTGTTACCCCATAAGCCTTTAAATCAATTTTGGCCCAATTAAATAATTAAGGTCCATTAAGTCATACTTGGACTTTATGGATGCGGTTTTGGGCCCAATTGGATCCAACCAAATTGGCCTAAACCTAACTTGGTACAACCAAGCCCAAAAGCCCAATTACAACCTTTAAGGCCCAAATCCAATTTAAACCCAATTAATTAACTTATAAAATTCCAAATTCCACAATTAATTAACCTAAGTGTAATACACAAATAATCACCCAATTAACATTTCTAAAACATCAATTAGCCTAATTAATCATGCACTTTAACATCAAATAGTGTCCAACACAATTTAATCAAAATCAAACCCATTTTCATGCTTCATCATTCTCGGCAATATAGGGGTTTTTTCATTCCGATTCGGTTTCAATCCAATTGAATCCACAATCATTATTTCCCAAATCATTTCAACCCATCCAATGAATCAAAAGAAAAAAACACCATGAATTTCAAAAACTCATTGAATTCGGCCAAGCCATTAATTTGGGGAAAATTTGTCCAATTCAAAATTCAATCCAATTAAACCTCAAATCAACTTTACCCAATTGTTTTAAGTCATCCAATGATCAAAAAACAAAAATTACCAAGCATTAGGGCTCTTTTATTTTCGGCCAAACCTTCAAAATTGGGGAAAACTTGATCCTATCAAATTTCATGAAATTTATCATGCACAACTTCAATTAATTAACATCCAAGCATACTTAATCAATCAATTTAACCAACTCATGCTCAAATTGATTTTACCCAATTTTAAACCCTAAAATTTCATGCTTGATATAAGCTCAAGATACCATTTTTGGTTTCTAATTAGGTCCTAAGAATCATCAAACAAGCATGAAACAAGTGAATACAACAAGGATAATGGCGGAAACATACTCACAATGAACGTATCTTGCGACGCGAAGAACACAAGCCTTCAAGCTCCCTCAAAGGTCACGACAATGGCTTCTCCTTGCAGTGGACTGCTCGGTTTTGGTCTCTTTTAATCCTCCAAGATTCGGCCATTGATGACCTCCATTGAAGGTCCAAGCTTCAAGCTTCAAAACGATTCCATGCACATGTGTTCACTGCCCTATCACCTTTGTATTAACCCATTTATTTGCTAGCACCTTGTCTTCTTCCTTGCTTCTCACGGCCAAGCCAAGATCTTGAAGAAGAAGAAGAAGAAGAAACGGCTCAAAGACGAGAGAGAAGTGGAGGGAAGTAATGGGTTTCCTAGAAACCGTGAGAGTGGAGAGAGAAAAGAAAAAGAAAATGTTTTATTTATATATTTATTTTTATTTTCCAAAAACAAAAACAAATACATAAAACCATTTTTCCATTTATCAAAAAGTCAAAAAGCAAAAAACCATTAATGCTTTTCAACTACCACATCAATCACTCAATCAATCAATCAAATTGTCACATCACTCAAAGTGACATGTGATTTGACACTTGATGTGACTAGCGATTTGACGCTTGATGTGACTTGCGTGCCACATTCGAATTCAAAATGCGAATGCACTCGCAAACACACTCGGGCTCAGGTTTGCCAATTCCGAATTAACGAATTTTCTGTTGCGACGTAATTAAACGATTACGCCTAGTGAAATCACTATTCACGTCGCTAATGAATTAATTCTAAATTAACTCGTTCGCCCAAATTAAAATCTAATTTTAATTCCGCGTCGAAATCCAATTTCGCATAATATATCAAATATATTATTTTGTCGATTAATTCCAAATTAATCGTTCTCTCTCTTTAATTAATATTTTATCCCAGATAAAATATCTTCGTAATTAATCCTAGATTAATTTTCTATCTCATCAAATTAATCCCAGATTAATTAAAGTGCGAGTCATACATCATCGGTGAATCTTCGGGAAGCGACCCATGAGATCCCCGGATATGTTGACAGTAAATACGGTAGTCGGACTATCTGAAAAACGTAAGTACCTAGTACTACGTTTGTACCGATTTACAAGACAAGGTTGGCTTCTAGCAAAGCGCCATGCCTACCCAATTCTCCAGAAATATCCTTATAGGAATATGTGATCTATATTAGGCGTAGTATACGTAGTATTGCTTATTTCGATCCAGCATCAGATGATCACGTGCTAGGACTGGGGCTGGAATTATGTCTGCCCTATACGAAGCACATGTCGGATCTCTGGTAACTAGTCTCTATAATCGGATAAACATGACCTAGTTATAATATCCCGATAGCTCGAGCATGTAAGAGAACGAGTTATGTATCCTATGTGACCATCATCTCCACTATGACTGGAGTGATACTTCCGTCTTAACATCACACCCAACACACTACGATTCTCAATATACCCAGTATTGGCGTACACAGAACATGTTAAAGCCTTGGATGACCAAAACCAAAGTATATTGATTGTCGCAAGTATTAGCGGTGCAAGTCTCAGATTAAGACCAAATACATCTACCCTGATTTCGGACTTCCATAGACACATAGTCATACTACCAATGAAATTCCGAGGGGTCTATTCAGAGCGAAGCTATTTCCGTACCATCGGTAAAACACAACCTCCTATTACACTTGCATGAGTATCCTATACCCAAATATATGAGAACTATGCTATATACCCTCACAACGCGCACAAGTGTAATACTAGTCTTTTACGTATTTATCGATGTCCAATCTCGATAATACTCTGACTATGGATATTTAATGATTTATCCTTCTTGGACTTATACTGTCTCATATCATTCTCCGTCCAGGAACAAATCATAGGGACCTCCTATCATTTATATATCTAGGTGATCTAATCACAAATGATAAGAGAGCAATCTCCTTTGTCACATAGTTAATTTATACAACACCATGATCTGTACAAACAGTGACGCTATGGGTCATAATTGTCCAACACTGTGTATGCCTCTTTTGGGTATACTGAGAATCGTAGTGTATTGGGTGTGATGTCAAGATGGAAGTATCACTTCAGTCATATGGAGATGATGATCATGCGGGGATACAGAACTGGTACTCTATAGTGCTATAGCCATCGGGAAAGTATGACTAGGTCATGACTTTTCGATAATAAAGAGACTAGTTACTAGTGATCCGATATATGCTTCGTACGAGGCAGACACAATTCCAACCCCATGCCTAGCATGTGACATCCGATACTGGATCGTAATACGCAATACTATGTATACTACGCCTGAAAAAGATCATGTATTCCTTAAAAGAATATTTCTGGAGAATTGGGAGGGCACGGTGCTTTGCTAGAAGCCAACCATGTCTTGTAAATTGGTAAGAACGTGGTACTGGGTACGCACGTGTTCGGATAGTCCGATAACCGTATTTACTGTCAATATATCCAGGGATCTCTTGGGTCGCCTCCTAAAGATTCACTGATGACATTTGACTCGAACAGAATTAATCTGAGATTAATTATAAGAGAGAGAAAATTAATCTAGGATTAATTTCGGTAAGAATTTATCTAGGATTAAATTCATGAAGAAGAGAGAACGCGATAATTTGGAATTAATCGGCAAAATAAATTTAATAGTTAAATTGGATTTTACTATTTAATTTATTTAAATTTAGCTAAAATAATATATTAGATATATTAATTGAAATTGGATTTCAATTCAAAATTAAATTGGATTTTAATTCTAACAAACGAATTAATTTAGAATTAATTCGTAAGCGGCTTTCGTAATAATTTTGCTAGGCATTAATATTTAATTAAATTGAATTTAATTATGTCGCGACGGAAAATAAGTTTAGTCGGATTAAACGAACTCGGGCCCAAAGTGTGTTGTATAAGTCAACTTGAAATTTGAATTCATAGTGGTGGGACCCACTCACTTACATCAACTAGTCACTATTTGATGAAAGTAGTTGGGATAATAAATAGGATTTTACTTACCCATAACACCTACCAAGTCAAGATATACGACTAATAAATCTTTTGGAAATTATTCATTATTATTTTATCTCTCTTTCTCTTTGGCCGAAAGGCAATTCTGGTCTCTGCTTGGGCGTAAGGCAATTGGCTTTTTTTTCTTGGCAAATATTGCCTTTGATTGCGAATTGGCCGAATGGCCTTTTCTCACCAGGCAAAATTGCCTTTGTTGCTCATTTGGCCGAATGGCTTTATTTTCACCAAGGCCGATTGCTTCCTCTCTCCATGCCGAATTTTTGCTTCTCTTGGAGGGAAAAATTCTGCCACTTTTGTTCTTGCTAGCACATAAAGGAGTCAAGTAAAGGTGATAGGGATACTCACCCTTGAGTTGGAATCAACAAAGAAAGCTTGGAGCTTCCTCACATCCATGAAAAGTTTTGAAAGTCAAAGCCGATCAATGTAAGTTAATTATGTAAACTTCTTGATTTATTCACACACTAATCACACTTAGAGATCCCATGGCATGTTCTAGGAAAACTAACAGGAGGATGGATTTGGAGGCTTGATGCATGTGTGAAATTAGATTGGATAACTGTAGGCATTGCATTTTCGCATGTGAAACTCGATGATGAGTCTCAATTGGAGGCACTACCTTTTTAGCTAAGGATATTGCGGGAAACGGAGGTTGAAAGGGGAAATTCGGAATAAGTATGTCATCAAGTTCATTCCACAAGTTCACTGTCTTCGTTGGTGCTGCGTTCGTTACTTCGTTCGAACCTCAGGCAGATTGCGGACGTTCGTGCCGCGTTCGAGTAGGCGTTCGAACGGAGCCGGTATTTCTGGTTTTGCTGCTAGCCTCGCACCCCAGCCCATTTAGGCCCCCAAAGCCCATAAAACACATCCCAAATTAAATAATTATTAATTAAATTAAAACATTAACTAAATGAAATATTAATTAAATTAAATAAATAAAGAATTAAATCATTTACCAAATTAAAGAAAACATAAAATAAAATCATGCCTAACTTAGACAAATCAAATATACTACATACTAAATTAAAAAGAAGATACACCTAATTAAAATCAATCCTAACAAATAAAGCCAATCATATATTTGACTTCCTAATCTAATAAGATAATTACCAATCTAAAATATTTGTATTCCTAAACCAACACAAATTAAATATTACAACTTCCTAACTTAAAATATTTTGTCCCCCCTCAATCTTGTGTATACCTTTCTCATCTCTCCTAATTTGGAAGCAAATCTCTTCCTTGTGAGACAAGGTGAAGCCCTAGCCCTTCTCTATATAAACAACCCCTAACCTAGCCATCCCTCATCTCGGATCTCTCTAGCTCAGACATAGAATTCACACAAAAATCATAGTAAGAAATACTAGACATCACAAAAAATCACTCCCTTCATCCTTACCCTCACATCACCGAAACTACAAGCACCAAAACAACCCCATTAAACCTCCACACATCACCGAAAATCACACCAAACACAGCAGCTTAAACAACTCCTAAAACAGTCCCTAAAACCCCTTAAAACAGTAACATAAACTACACTTATAATCCTTGAAATAACCACACAAAACCACACCAAAAAGAATATCAAAACAGTCCACAAACAGTAAGCAGATGACACAGAGGAAGAGGCAGCAAAACCACAAGGAAACAGCAGCAAAACGGAGTCGGAACAGTAGCTTGAGTGGCCGAACAGCGAAGGAAGAGGCAAACCAGTGAACCAGAAAAGTTACGGAGCTTTACCCCCTTTCGATCTTCGTGGAACGCGAGTCCGAGAGACAGCTTAAAAGGTTAGACCTGAGGGTATCTTTCACACTTATTCTTATTTAATTTCTGGTTATTTATTTTGATTATATTTTCTGTATTTGTGGCATTTGTTGTGTGTATGATGTGTGTTGTGGGTATTGGATGAATGGAAGAGTGTCGTCTCTTGTGGTATATAGGATGGAAACCCATACGTAAATTCCGTAGCCAAATCTGAATGGACGGTAGTGCGGTCTGTACTTGGGACACAACTCCACGTACCACTTGAGTAAACGGCACCTTCTCTTGTTTTGTGTTGCTTTGGTTTATTTAATTCTTGTTATTTAAATTCTGCATGTTGTCTATTCCCGTATGATACGATCGAGTGCATGGGCTTAGTAAGTGCGATGAAAGGTTCCCTAATTGGAGGGTTAAAATCCTTCACCACGATGCTCTGCCGCACCGATTGATGTGTGTTCGGTTGAATGCGAAATACGTTCAATCGGACATACTTAGTTTGATATGATTGTCTTTATTTTCGTATGCATGATTCAACCGAGCGCATGGGCTTAGTAAGTGCGATGTGAGATCCCTTATGGGGAGGGGCTAAAGCCCTTTACCACGAGGCTTTGCCGCGCCGGTTGATGTATGTTCGGTTGGATACAAGATACGTTCAATCGGGCACACTATGTTTAATATTATTGCTTTTCATTCTATGTATGCATGATTCAGTCGAGCGCATGGGCTTAGTATGTTGGTCTAAAGGTCCTCTCTTTGAGAGATCAAGAGCCCCAAAAGGCCACCTTTACGGCAGTACTTCACCGCGCCCCCCCTTTATTTTGTCGTTTATGTATTGCGTCCCATTTCCTGCATCAGGTCTGTTCCCGTTCGAACGCATTTACGAACGCAACTCGAACGCGCATGTATTTTGCCTTGTCATGCATCAGGTCTGCTTATGTTCGAACGCGTTCACGAACGCCATACGAATGTGAGCATTCTGTTTCATTTCCGTTCGAACGCGTTCACGAACGCCACACGAACGTGAGCATTCTGTTTCATTTCCGTTCGAACGCGTTATCAAACGCCATACGAAAGCGAACCTTCTGTTACCGTTCGAACGCGTTTACGAACGCTACACGAACGCGCACCCACTGAATTGAGTCCTCTTCATTAGATTTCATGCATAGTTTTCCTAGTAGCTATCCCCACATGCATGAATACAAATATGTTAATGTATTACAGTTCATATGCTTATGCCGTGATAACATTTGAGTATTATTTCTTGCGGTATATCGGATGGAAACCCAGACGTAAATTCCGTAGCCGATTCCGAATGGACGGTAGTGCGGTCTGTACTTGGGACACAATTCCACGTACCACTTGGAAAAGTGCCCATTTGTGTGCTTGTATGGTTAATATTTGTGCTTGTGTTTTCCTGAATGTAATATGCAAATGAAGTTGTATGTTCGTTGCTATTTTGATATATGTTAAGCATGCAATTTTAAATGTAAGATATATGTGAAATGTGTACATAAGTTTTATTTTGCATATGAAAATTTAGAAGCATGATACTCTTGGAAATAAGTGTTATTTAAGCTTGATTAAATTATTACATAAATCCTTTCATTACAAGTGACATAAGTAAGGGACCATTCCGAACCCAATGGTTTGAGGTCTTCCCTTGCGAGGGGTGAGTGCGGCCTTAAATCTTTGTCCCGGTTCACACCGGGTGGCGACTCCATATTATTTAGTATTTCCCAACTAGTGCCGCGAGCCTAGAAACGGCGTCGCCCAGGTCCTGTTGTCCACAGTCTGGCGACTCCACTGGGGATAGAGAATTGGCCCCGAAATATTGTCTTGTAATGAGTGGATTATGTTTTAATTGGCCATGTCTATAGTGGATAAGGGGGTTTAATCAAGGGCACTTTGAGGCTAGGTAATGGTTTGGTGTCTTCCTTCACTCACTACCTTTCTAGAAGGAAAAGCTGTGAAGACACCTATATGGCCATCTACTCGTAGCCTTTGTGATGGACTAATTTGGAGGACTCGTTGTTTATTCCTGACACCAAGCGATAAGAGCCTAAGAGGCTTGGGTATTTAAGTGAGCCTCGCTCCACCTTCCCTCTGGGGAATCTACAACGGGAAATCTATTTGACAGTCCGTCACACACCATAGCTCATTGGCACGTACCTTAGTGTATAAAAAGGGATACGCTCACTTGGTCGCTTGAACCCTTGAGTGGGGAGACCTAGTTGTGGGCTATCCTTCGCCGGTGAGAGCCTTTGTCCATACTCTTGCAAATCCACCCATAGACCGGTTTGTATGGTTAAAGTAACAATTATTTCCTTGAGAATGTGCTTATGGACCATCCTCATTTGGATGCAGTTGGACTATTATCAGAAATGCGGGCTTGCTGGGCCATTTAAACTGGGGCAAGTTCGTATTGTATGACTATTAGGCCCAAGGCTTCTGAAATGTTGATGGGCCATTATGTGAAAATTATTATGTTATGTTTGTATTATCTCCCTCCTATGCTTGTGTTTGGGAACATTATCGTTTGGATCCATTTGGACCATTTGTCATGGGATATGGACTTGTTGGGCCATTTAAACTGGGACAAGGATGTATTCCATGACTATTGGGCCAAAGGCGTCTAAGTGTTGGTGGGCCACCTTGTGCTTGTGTTCGGAATATTATCATTTGGATTTAGTTGGGCTCTTTGCCATAAGACATGAACTCGTTGGGCCATTTAAACTGGGACGGGTTCACTCTTATGACAGTTGTCCCAAAAGCTTCTAAAATGATAATAGGCCGATTTGTTTGAGAATTTTATTTTATTTAGTATGTTATATGTTACATGCATCTCATGCACCTCATGCATCCATATATCTTATTAACACCATCTATGTCTCAAAAAGACAACATAGATACCGTTTGGGTTAGAGAAGGGACAAGGCTCACTAAAAGAACAAGTATGAGTGAATCCGATAATGAGGTGTCCCGTATGGATCAGTTAGAGAACAGTCTCGCCAAAGTCACTGAACAGTTGCCAGGCTTTGACTACTGCTGTGGCTGGTATAGCCGGGTCTCGTGCTGGAGGTAGTTCTGGGGATGCAAGACCAGAGGAACCTCCGAATAGATTGGGGGATGATACCCCACTTTTGATGATATAGCAGAGTATGCAGCGGGCAGAGTATCTGGGTCTCAGGCAGAGTTACAGAAACTTCGGGATCAGGTTGAGTCGGTTACCCGCAAGATGAGGGGTAAGAATGAGGATTTGCTGGATTATAACACATTGACTTTTGAGGAACAATTGCCGGTACAGTTCAAGATGCCGGATATGGCTAAGTTCAACGGGAATGGGGATCCGAGGGTGCATCTCCGACAGTTTGTATCAGTCATGAGTTCAGTTGGCTTATCTCAGCGTCAGGTACCGAAAATGTTTGGAATGTCGCTTGAAGGAGCTCCCGTGGTATGGTACCACAGTTTGGATAAGAAAGTAAAGGAAGATTGGAGGGAGTTAGCCGATGCTTTCCTGAAGCAATATGTCACCGACTTGGAGATCGATCTGTCACTCCGTGATCTGGAGAATGTTAAGCAGAAAGCGGAGGAGAGTTTTAAGGAGTATGTGGACGTGTGGTAGGGGTCAGTTATTGAAAATGCAGACTAGGCCTTCGGAGAAGGATCAGATCAAGATGATTATCAAGGGCACCAAGCCCTCCATTTATGGCAAGTTGAGGAGGATGACCTCCATGATTGCAGACTTTCGGCAGTTGAGGGAAACTGTCATGGATATTGAGGAAGAAGAGGCCGAGAATAGAAAATTCTATGGTCTGAACAGGAGGCCCATTGGGGGAACATCGGGAACAAAGCCCGTTTCGGCTGAAATTGCCGCTATCCGGAACAGGCAGTTTTCCAACTTGGGAAGGCCCCTGTCTAAGGTGCTAGAGAAATTGAAGAGGCAAGGGCTTTTAAAACCCTTGGATACCAAACCATTACCCAATCCCCTACCATCACATTATAACCTAAGCCTTTACTGCCACTTCCACCAACAAAAAGGCCATGACACCGACAACTGCGCCCGACTCCGCCATGAAATCCAAGATCTGATATACTCCAAGAAAATACCCAATCCAGAAACAGAACAGCCCGACACACACAGAAACCCCTTACCCAACTACCGTACCATACCACCACCAGCCTATATGATCAATTCTAGCCTCCCAGAAGACCTTGTCCTGAAATCCTTTCACCCCCAAGCCTTTTGCCTGGGAATCTGGGATAGCACTAGTGAGGATGAGTTTGAGCAGGGGAAAAACTTTTGGCTTGATTTCTCTAGCAGTGATGAGGAAGAAGTAAGGGGAATGACACGTAGCGGTCGTTTTTACAATGATATGGCGGAAAAAGGGTAAGGAAGCTTTGACAGATGGTAGAGAAGTGGTTGAGACTGCAGAAAATACTGAAGGTGATATAGTGCTGAGGCAATTGAGGAAGACTAGAGCACAAGTGAGTATCTGGGAACTGTTATGTGCATCTCGGGAGCATAGGCAGGCTATGGTTGAGGCCTTGAGCAAGATTGTGGTACCGGAGGATGCCAACCCCGCAATGTTTGTTGGGTCGATTCAGAAAGAAGCTTTGCAGATATCCTTTTCTGAGGATGAACTCCCAGTGGAGGGAAGAAATCATAACAGGCCTCTATTTATCAGGGCCGAGGTGAGGGTCAAGAAGAAAACTTCATGTGTGATGGTGGATGACGGTTCGTCCATCAATGTGTGCCCGTTGAAAATTCTGGCAAGATTGGGTATGAAAGCAACAGACTTGGACCCCTCCAGTATGACTATTAAAGCTTATGATGACAGTAAGCGGGGAGTTGAGGGTACCTTTGTGGCTATGGTCAAGGTAGGGCCGATTGAAGATGAGGTTGAGTTCACAGTGCTGGACATCCCAGCCACTTTTGCCTTATTGTTGGGAAGGCCTTGGTTTCACAAACTTGGGGGCGTGCCTTCCACTTTGCATCAGATGATCAAATTCCCGTATGAGGGAGAAGTTGTTACCATCCGGGCTGAGTTAGATAATGTCGTGGCTGCCTTGGAGATACAACCTTTCACGAGGTTTCAGGTGTCAGCTACTTTCGAGGAATGGGTGGATCCTAGGGTGGCGTAGGATTATGGAGAAGATGAAGTTTGAGCCGGTAAAAAGGTTCAAAATTGCAAGATTTCAGAGGACAGACTACTCGGAAGGGTTTGGGGTACAAATCTGACGAAGAAAAAGCCAAAGGTCAAGAAAAAGGGCCTGAGGCTGATGGAGTGCTTTGTGAAAGCTTCAGGGTATCAAGGGGAGCCTGAACCTGTGGAAGTCAATGGGATTGTTGTACCTGGGTTTGAGATCTTCCAGGATTTTTGGGGTGAGAAGCCACTGACTGAAAAAGCTGAGGAAATAGAGATTTGGGAAGAAGAGCTGATGAAGTTAGAGAGCCTGACTCTGGAAGAGGATGAGAAGCCTGAGGAAGACCTGATTGCAAGAGAGAAGTGTCTATAGATGATGAAGACATTTACCTTCCTGATTTATTTGAATGTACTTCGCATTATCCAATAATAAAGAAATTCTTTTGCTTACTTGCCTGAGTCATTTCCATTTCTCTGCATGAATCAAGCATATTTGACATCAGTTCAGCCAGAACTATTGCATTTAACTTGGGCACACTTGAGAACCCAAAGAAATTTTGATTGCAAGTGAAGTAACCTCCGAAGAGAGGGAGAAACTAGAAGAAGTGTTGGTCAAATATGCCAAAGTATTTGCTTGGTCCTATGAGGACATGCCTGGGGTAGACAGAAACATTGCCCAGCACACAATACCAACTTATCCGAATATGAGGCCAGTAAACAGAAACTCAGACGGATGAGACCAGAATGGGCTGAGAAAGTCAGAGAGGAAGTTCAGAAACAGATAGATGTGGGGTTCTTGGAAGTGGTAAAGTATCCTGAATGGTTGGCTAACATAGTACCGGTGCCGAAGAAAGATGGGAAGGTCAGAATGTGTGTAGACTACAGAGATCTCAACAAAGCTTGTCCGAAAGATGATTTCCCTTTGCGCATATAGATGTTCTGGTTGATAGCGCGGCTTTATCCGCTATGTATTCGTTTGCAGATGGGTTTTCAGGTTACAATCAGGTTCTCATGGCTGAGGAAGATAAAACACAAGACTGCATTTGTTACCGAGTGGGGGAACTATTGTTACAAGGTAATGCCGTTTGGGCTTAAGAATGCGGGAGCTACTTATCAGCGGATGGCCACTACACTTTTCCATGACTTGATGCACAAAGAGATTGAGGTGTATGTGGATGACATGATGGTGAAATCAGAACAAAGTTGGGCATATTGAGGCATTGGAAAGGTTCCTTCAGAGAGTTGACAGATATAACCTGCGGCTTAACCCCAAGAAATGTGTGTTTGGGGTGACATCAGGGAAATTGCTTGGTCATACAGTGGGGATGGGCGGAATAGAGGTGGACTCCGAAAAGATCAAGGCAATCACAGAAATGCCTGCACCGAAGACAGAAAAGGAAGTCAGAGCATTCTTGGGGAAGATTCAGTACATCAGTCGGTTTATTGCCAAGCTGACATCGGTATGTGAGCCTATCTTCAAACTGTTGAGAAAAGATCAGCCAGTGAGATGGAATGAACAGTGTCAGACCGCCTTCGACAGAATCAGAAAGTACTTGGTAAAGCCACCTGTATTGAAACCTCCGAGACCGGGCAGACCTTTGATATTGTATTTGGCTATAGAATCAGAAGCATTGGGGGCTATGATGGTACAGGAAGATGAGACAGGGGTAGAACATGCAGTGTATTATCTGAGTAAGAAGCTGCTTCCGTATGAGGCTCGGTATCAGGAAGTTGAGAAGATATGTCTTGCAGTGGTATGGGCTTCCAGAAAGTTGCGGCATTATTTCCAGTCATACAAGATCCAGGTAGTGGCAAAGGAGAATCCTCTGAAATATCTTCATTCAGTGCCTTCACTAGTGGGAAAACTGGGCCGATGGTTGGTATTGTTGACAGAGTTTGACATTGAGTATCTCACCTCCAAAGTGATCAAGGGACGAGCAGTAGCGGAGTTTCTGGCATTGCAACCTGTTGAGGGGGATCAGTATAAGTTTGAGTTTCCAGACGAAGAGATCCAAGCAATAACAGTTCAGAGATGGAAGATGTACTTTGACGGAGCAGTGAATTACAAGGGAGCCGGAATTGGGATCGTGATAGTAACCCCCGAGGGAGAGACTTTGCCTTTGGCCAAGAGGTTGACATTCAGAGTGACTAATAACATGGCCGAGTATGAAGCATGTGCTTTTGGTTTGACAGCATTGATAGCCTTGAAGGCCGGGAGTGTGGAAATCTACGGAGATTCTATGTTGGTAGTCCAGCAGATGCGAGGAGAATGGGAATTGAAGGAAGAACGGTTGAAGCCTTACCTTCTTCACCTCAGAAAATTGGCACAGGTTATCCCCGAGTGTAAGTTTCAGCACCTACCGAGAGAAGAGAATCAGATGGCAGACGCATTGGCTACACTAGCAGCGACTTGGGAAAATCCAGAGAAGTTAGTGATGAGACCGTTGGTACTGACAACAGCAAGTAAACCTGCTTATGAGATAGAAAGAATTCTGGAAGTTGAGGTTGACGACGGTAAACCTTGGTATTATGACATTCAGAGGTATCTGGAACATGGTGAATTCCCGGAAGGGGCGGGCAGAAAAGACAGAATAGCCATTCAGAAGTTAGCTTCCCAGTATGTGACTTTGAGAGGGGAACTGTACAAGAGGCAGGCAAACGGTATTCAGTTGAAGTGTTTGAGAAAAGAAGAAGCTCAACATGTAATGGAAGAGGTACACGCCGGGGTGGGTATGTGGTCCGCACATGAACGGGTTGAATCTGTCCCGCAAGATAGTGAGACAAGGTTTTTATTGGTCAACCATGGAAACAGACTGCGCGAAGATGGTAAAGCACTGTCATGACTGTCAAGCACATGGTAATTTGAATCACTTACCGCACACAGAATTGCACGGGTTGTCAGAGCCGTGGCCTTTCTCAGCATGGGGAATTGATATGATTGGGGAAATTCGACCAAATGCATCAAATGGGCATCGCTTTATAGTGGTGGCAGTAGATTACTTCTCAAAGTGGGTGGAAGCCGAATCATTCCGTAATGTTACAGCGAAACAGATGGCAAGGTTCATAGCTCGGAACCTCGTTTGTCGGTATGGTATGCCGCATCATGTAGTGACAGACAACGGGGTCCAGTTTCAAGGAGAGACGAAGGCAATGTTACAGAGGTATGGGATAGGCCACCACAAGTCATCACCGTACAGGCCGCAGGCAAATGGGGCAGTTGAGGCAGCCAACAAGACTATAAAGACAATTTTAGCCAAGATGACAGAGAATTACAGAGATTGGGCCGAGAAATTACCGTATGCTTTGTGGGGGTACAGAACATCAGTAAGAACAGCAACAGGGTCCACACCTTACTCCTTAGTCTACGGAATGGAAGCAGTATTGCCAATTGAAATGGAAATACAGTCCCTGAGGGTATTAGCAGAGGCAAAATTACCGGAACATGAATGGGCCGCACAGAGATTTGATCAGTTAGCACTGTTGGATGAGAAGAGAACGAAGTCTTTGTATCACATGCAGTTGTATCAGAAGAGACTAGCCCGGGCATTCAACAAGAAAGTACGCCCCACCAAGATCAGAAAGGGTGATTTGGTACTTAAGCAGTCGAGGCCGTCGACTACAGATCCGAGAGGAAAATTCAGACCTAACTGGGAAGGACCTTACATAGTGCAAAAGGTAATGGGAAATGGAGCAGTAGCAGTGAAGCTATCAGACTTGGAAGGAAACGAGTTCACCGAGCCGATCAACGTAGACAGATTGAAGCAATACTTTGCCTGAGGGAAAGAGACTGAGCAGTCACCACGAGAATTGCAGAGGATCTAACCCAACGGGATAGGAAAATCATTCATGCATACACGTAACATTGCATTCTCTTTGTGTTTGTTTCTGTTTTGTGTTCGCAGGTTCAAAGAGAAGGAGAGAAAGCGGCAGGAATGAGCCAAGCAACATCAACACAATTTCAGTTTTTGGGATGATTCCCAAGGGGCGAGGCCCATATCAGCTTGGGGGCGAGGCCCATATTATGTCATTCCAGGGTGGAAGACACATCATCAGTTCGAGGGCGAGGTCCTATAGTCAGCGGTGTTGGGTCGAGGTGCCCAGGGTCGAGGTGCCCCCGTTGTCAGTTGTAGTTCCGGGTCGAGGTGCCCAGGGTCGAGGTGCCCACTACATCATCAATTCTAATGCGAGGTGCCCAGGGTCGAGGTGCCCCCATTGTCGGTTGTAGTTCCGGGTCGAGGTGCCCAGGGTCGAGGTGCCCCAGTGGTTGTCGATTGTAGTCCGGGTCGAGGTGCCCCAGGGTCGAGGTGCCCACTACATCATCAGTCAGGGCGAGGAGGTCCCTATAGTCAGCGGTGTTGGGTCGAAGTGCCCAGGGTCGAGGTGCCCCCGTTGTCAGTTGCAATTATTGGGACGCGCCCAGGATCGAGGTCCGCTGCAGTACCAACTCAACTCGAGGCGGCAGCCGAGCCAGGTAAGTAAAAATGCATTGCATAACTTTGATAGGATTGTTCAAAGTCACACACTGCACAAGTCCCATCAAAGTGGGGGCGACTGTAGGCATTGCATTTTCGCATGTGAAACCCGATGATGAGTCTCAATTGGAGGCACTACCTTTTAGCTAAGGATATTGCGGGAAACGGAGGTCGAAAGGGGAAATTCGGAATAAGTATGTCATCAAGTTCATTCCACAAGTTCACTGTCTTCGTTGGTGCTGCGTTCGTTACTTCGTTCGAACCTCGGCAGATTGCGGACGTTCGTGCCGCGTTCGAGTAGGCGTTCGAACGGAGCCGGTATTTCTGGTTTTGCTGCTAGCCTCGCACCCCAGCCCATTTAGCCCCCCAAAGCCCATAAAACACATCCCAAATTAAATAATATTAATTAAATTAAAACATTAACTAAATGAAATATTAATTAAATTAAATAAATAAAGAATTAAATCATTTACCAAATTAAAGAAAACATAAAATAAAATCATGCCTAACTTAGACAAATCAAATATACTATATACTAAATTAAAAAGAAGATACACCTAATTAAAATCAATCCTAACCAATTAAAGCCAATCATATATTTGACTTCCTAATCTAATAAGATAATTACCAATCTAAAATATTTGTATTCCTAAACCAACACAAATTAAATATTACAACTTCCTAATTAAAATATTTTGTCCCCCTCAATCTTGTGTATACCTTTCTCATCTCTCCTAATTTGGAAGCAAATCTCTTCCTTGTGAGACAAGGTGAAGCCTTAGCCCTTCTCTATATAAACAACCCCTAACCTAGCCATCCCTCATCTCGGAATCTCTCTAGCTCAGACATAGAATTCACACAAAATCATAGTAAGAAATACTAGACATCACAAAAAATCACTCCCTTCCATCCTTACCCTCACATCACCGAAAATACAAGCACCAAAACAACCCATTAAACCTCCACACATCACCGAAAATCACACCAAACACAGCAGCTAAACAACTCCTAAAACAGTCCTAAAACCCTTAAAACAGTAACATAAACTACACTTATAATCCTTGAAATAACCACACAAAACCACACCAAAAAGAATATCAAAACAGTCCACAAACAGTAAGCAGAGGACACAGAGGAAGCGGCAGCAAAACCACAAGGAAACAGCAGCAAAACGGAGTCGGAACAGTAGCTTGAGTGGCCGAACAGCGAAGGAAGAGGCAAACCAGTGAACCAGAAAAGTTGCGGAGCTTTACCCCCTTTCGATCTTCGTGGAACGCGAGTCCGAGAGACAGCTTAAAAGGTTAGACCTGAGGGTATCTTTCACACTTATTCTTATTTAATTTCTGGTTATTTATTTTGATTATTTTTCTGTATTTGTGGCATTTGTTGTGTGTATGATGTGTGTTGTGGGTATTGGATGAATGGAAGAGTGTCGTCTCTTGTGGTATATAGGATGGAAACCCAGACGTAAATTCCGTAGCCGAATCCGAATGGACGGTAGTGCGGTCTGTACTTGGGACACAACTCCACGTACCACTTGAGTAAACGGCACCTTCTCTTGTTTTGTGTTGCTTTGGTTTATTTAATCTTGTTTTTAAATTCTGCATGTTGTCTATTCCCGTATGATACGATCGAGTGCATGGGCTTAGTAAGTGCGATGAAAGGTTCCCTAATTGGAGGGTTAAAATCCTTCACCACGATGCTCTGCCGCACCGATTGATGTGTGTTCGGTTGAATGCGAAATACGTTCAATCGGACATACTTAGTTTGATATGATTGTCTTTATTTTCGTATGCATGATTCAACCGAGCGCATGGGCTTAGTAAGTGCGATGTGAGATCCCCTATGGGGAGGGGCTAAAGCCCTTTACCACGAGGCTTTGCCGCGCCGGTTGATGTATGTTCGGTTGGATACAAGATACGTTCAATCGGGCACACTATGTTAATATTATTGCTTTTCATTCTATGTATGCATGATTCAGTCGAGCGCATGGGCTTAGTATGTTGGTCTAAAGGTCCTCTCTTTGAGAGATCAAGAGCCCCAAAAGGCCACCTTTACGGCAGTACTTCGCCGCGCCCCCCCTTTATTTTGTCGTTTATGTATTGCGTCCCATTTCCTGCATCAGGTCTGTTCCCGTTCGAACGCGTTTACGAACGCAACTCGAACGCGCATGTATTTTGCCTTGTCATGCATCAGGTCTTGCTTATGTTCGAACGCGTTCACGAACGCCATACGAATGTGAGCATTCTGTTTCATTTCCGTTCGAACGCGTTCACGAACGCCACACGAACGTGAGCATTCTGTTTCATTTCCGTTCGAACGCGTTATCAAACGCCATACGAACGCGAACCTTCTGTTTACCGTTCGAACGCGTTTACGAACGCTACACGAACGCGCACCCACTGAATTGAGTCCTCTTCATTAGATTTCATGCATAGTTTTCCTAGTAGCTATCCCCACATGCATGAATACAAATATGTTAATGTATTACAGTTCATATGCTTATGCCGTGATAACATTTGAGTATTATTTCTTGCGGTATATCGGATGGAAACCCAGACGTAAATTCCGTAGCCGATTCCGAATGGACGGTAGTGCGGTCTGTACTTGGGACACAATTCCACGTACCACTTGGAAAAGTGCCCATATGTGTGCTTGTATGGTTAATATTTGTGCTTGTTTTTCCTGAATGTAATATGCAAATGAAGTTGTATGTTCGTTGCTATTTTGATATATGTTAAGCATGCAATTTTAAATGTAAGATATATGTGAAATGTGTACATAAGTTTTATTTTGCATATGAAAATTTAGAAGCATGATACTCTTGGAAATAAGTGTTACTTAAGCTTGATTAAATTATTACATAAATCCTTTCATTACAAGTGACATAAGTAAGGGACCATTCCGAACCCAATGGTTTGAGGTCTTCCCTTGCGAGGGGTGAGTGCGGCCTTAAATCTTTGTCCCGGTTCACACCGGGTGGCGACTCCATATTATTTAGTATTTCCCAACTAGTGCCGCGAGCCTAGAAACGGCGTCGCCCAGGTCCTGTTGTCCACAATAATATTAGTGTAATATTAATTCAATTTTTTCATTTGATGACTTGTTGCCATTCTAGAGTGTTATGACCACTCTTGTAACTCCTAGAATTGTTCTTGAGTTTTTAATTTGTAATGACTTTGGTTGGTGTGTGTGTTAATATGATTAATGTTGAGAAAATTGGTATGGTTAAATCAAATCTGGAATTTCTTTGATTTTTTTGATGAAACGTATGTTTTATAAATATATTGGATGTGTTTTGGGTGTTGGAATAATTTTCGGAAATTATTTCAGAGTTGAAATATGTGAAAACGGCGAAAAATGGCGTTACCAGGTGAGTTTTGGGCTTACCGGGTGTCCGCTGTCCAAACAATGAATTGGTCACTGTTTGGGCAGTCCATGAACTGCCCAAGTACTATTGGGGCTGACTTGGGCAGCCCCCATGTGTATTGGTTGGTTGGTTTGGACAAAAACGCGTTTTATGCCATTTTGCGGAAAAACATTTTTCATAAAAATTTCGTGATGTTTCTAACTTATTTATGTCGTTAATTGATATCAAATAAATATGTTTAGGTGAAATATAAATAAATTATCATATTGGATATTGAATAATTTATATGGTAAGTTTAAAAGTTTTTAAAGTTACGATTTCGCCCGAACCGGGCGCTTCCGTTGCTCCCGCGCTAAAACCCTAACAACATTATATTTTACCATTGTACAATTTCATACTAAATAATGTAAATAATAGATTTAATAAATATATCTTATATATGTAAAATTTCAGTGTTATTTACCTTAAATCTAGGGTTGGCCAAACGAATCAACGAATCAAATTTATATCGAATCAAAATGTGATGGATTTGTATTCGATTCGTTTATTAAACGAATCCTAATATCAGGATTTGTATTCGATTCTTTTAATAAACGAATCAAATACGGATATTTGTTTATTCGTTTAGTCAATGATATTATTTAATAAAATAATATCATTAATTCTTCATTTATTAAACGAATCGAATCGAATTGGCCAATTTATTAAACGAATCCATTTTTTCAAACCCGTATTCACTTTAAAGCGAATCGAATCGAACGAATCAACGAATTCTGACCCAAATTGCCACCCCTACCTAAAGCGCTAAATAAGATTTTTTTTTTGATGAGTGGTAAATATATCACTTTTTCCCACTCATTTGACCTAATATTTCGTATAGTTTCTCGAGTTTTGTAAAAGATTACCGCCTTATTTATTTGACATAATGTGGCACTGCTTATATGGCTGGTCTTTAGGTGACAGGTAATTACCGCCTATATGGCTGGTTTATGTTCAAATACTATTACCGCCTTTATGGCTGGTCGGACTTAATTTGACTTAATAAGGAATACCGCCTTTATGGCTGGTCGGTAATTTCATGTTTAATTTCTATATTACAGTAATGGAGATATCTAAATTATAAATAGTAAAAGTGGATCCCCTAACCCGCAACATTTTATTTTTATTCTAGGGAAGTGATGAAACACAATACACACACTTAATAATTGATTTTCTTTTTATGGGTAGTTCTTTAGTTTGTTTATTGAGTCTTAAGCTTAATGCGTCTTGTTAACTGGCAATTAATAAGATTGATGGGGTAAATCTAAAATGAACTAGACATAGGGATTTTAGGTTTCAGCCTTAGATTCAATAGCCCACGATCTTCCTTGAGGATAGATAACCATTTAATAGATTTCCTTACAGGATAGGAATATACCTGTCGGGCGGGGGTAGCCATAATTGGAACTTGGTCTTAATGAATCCATGTAATGTGGTTGACATAGGAATATGGTTCAATTGGGTTATACTGGGTATTTGCGTCTGACCATCGGAAGAGGCTTTGGCATATTTTCGTGTTCCAGGTTAGCAAACTGAATTAGTACACATAAATAAGAGAATCGATTCATCTTTTTAAACAGTATTGTGTGGAGTCACGACCCTAGATCTTTTGAGTCTTTTTATTTATTTTCCTTAAGTATTTTATTTTGTTTATTTTATTTTTATTTTAATTAAGCAATTCCACATTCAACCAACCAAAGCAATCAATTCCCTTCTCCCTATAATTAGATACATGTAAATAAATAGATTCAATAATTAATAACAACAGTAGGAATTAAGTCCTCATGGGATCGATATTTTTATACTACTTGAACGATACGTGCGCTTGCGTTATATGCGTGTGTTTGCACCAGTCATTTTTCTTCATAAAGTTCCACATAGTATTTTTATTTTATTTTAAAATATACAAATTCTATTCGTAATTAAATTCTTTCTAAAATCTTTTATTATTAAATATATATATATATATATGAGCTAAATATTTTTAAGCCTCGTCACCGCCCTAAATATTTTTAAGCCTCCTCACTGCCCCATATATTGTTGGTTTCTAATTAGGTCCCAATGATCATCAAACAAGCATGAAAAACGCATGAATACACAAAGGAGAATGGCGGAAACATACTCACAATGATCGGATCTTGCGACGCGAAGAACACAAGCCTTCAAGCTCCCTCAAAAGCTCACGGCCGCAGCTCCATTTGGCAGTGGACTGCACGGTGGTGACTGGTTTGGTTCCTCCAAGGTTCGGCCATTGATGACTCCATTGAAGCTCCAAGCTTCAAGCTTCCATGCTCACGAAATCAGTTCCCTATCACCTTAGGAAGACTCATGGTGTGCTAGCACTTGATTTTGCAACAAAATCATCTCTTGCTTCTCCTTTTAATTCGGCAGATCCAGAACAAGAAGAAGAAAGAAACCGGCTCAAAGCCGTGAAAGTGAAGGAGGGAAAAGAGAGGGAAGACCGAAAAAATGGGAGAGAGAAAGAAATAAAAAAATGTATTAGGTTTTATATTTTCCAAAAAATTAAACCTTTACCACTTTTTTTAATTTTTCGAAAGAAAAGCATTAAATGCTTTCTTTCATCTCACATCACTCAATCAAGTGACAACTTGTCACATCACTCAAAGTGACATTTGATTTGACGCTTGATGTGACTTGCGATTTGACGTTCGATTTGACTTGCGTGCTGCACTTGAATTCGAAATGTTAATGCGCTCGCAAATAATCTCGGGCTCGGGTTCGCTAATTCCAAATTAATGAATTTTCCGTTGCGACGTAATTAAACGATTACGCATAGCGAAATCACTACTCACGTCGCTAACGAATTAATTCTAAATTAATTCCCTCGCCCGAATTAAAATCTAATTTTAATTCGGTGTCGAAATCCAATTTCGTATAATATATCAAATATATTATTTTATCGATTAATTCCAAATTAATCGTTCTCTCTCTTCAATTAATATTTTATCCCAGATAAAATATCTCCGTAATTAATCCCAGATTAATTTTCTCTCTCATCAAATTAATCCCAGATTAATTAAAGTGCGAGTCATACATCATCGGTGAATCTTCGGGAAGTGACCCATGAGATCCCCGGTTATGTTGGCAGTAAATTCGGTCGTCGGACTATCCGAACACGTAAGTACCTCGTACTATGTTTATACCGATTTACAGGACAAGGTTGGCCTCTAGCAAAGCGCCATACCTACCCAATTCTAGGAATATTCGATCTATATCAAGCGTAGTATACCGTAGTATTGCGTATTTCGATCCAGTATCGAATGATCACATGCTAGGCCTGGGGCTGGAATTGTGTCTGCCCCGTACGAAGCACATATCGGATGTCTGGCAACTAGTCTCTATAATCGGATAAACATGACCTAGTCATAATATCCCGATAGCTCGAGCATTTAAGAGAACGAGTTCCGTATCCTACGTGACCATCATCTCCATATGACTGGAGTGACACTTCCGTCTTAACATCACACCCAATACACTACAATTCTCAATATACCCAGTATTGGCGTACACAGAACCTGTTAAAGCCCTGGACGACCTCAACCAAAGTATATTGATTGTCGCAAGTATTAGCGGTGAAAGTCTCAGGTTAAGACCAAATACACCTACCCTGATTTCGGACTTCCATAGACACATAGTCATGCTACCAATAGAATTCCGAAGGGGTCTATCCAGAGCAAATATTTTTCCCGTACCATCGGTAAAACACAACCTCCTATTACACTTGCGTGAGTATCCTATACCCAAATATATGAGAACTATACCGTTGTGCCCTCACAACATGCACAAGTGTAATACTAGTCTTTTACGTATTATCGATGTCCAATCTCGATAATACTCTGACTAGGGATATTTAATGATTTATCCTTCGTGGACTGATACTGTCTCATATCATTCTCTGTCCAGGAACAAATCATAGGGACCTCTCATCATTTATATATCTAGATGATCTAATCACAAATGATAAGAGTGCAATCTTCTTTGTCACATAGTTAATTTGTATAACAACATTATGATCTGTACAAATAGTGACGCTATGGGTCATAATTGTCCAACAATCTCCAACTTGGCATATAGCTAGTCACTCGAGTGTCTGACACCCGAACTATGTACGGTTGGCTCAAACTGCTGAGAAAAGCTTTCGTCAGCAGATTTGCATGAATATCAACTGATGCGATTTATTCGATCATCACATCGCCACGATGTATGATCCGAACGAATCAGATGAATAGTCGAAGTATTTATCTGGATCGTTGATGAGACCATTAATTCTTTAACATGTGCTGACGCCTAGCTCAGCTGCTAACAGAACTATATCTAATCTAATTGGATTTTATCGACCCTAGAAGGCTTCTATTGCTGCCTCAGCTGCAGCAAAATCCCGCATGTGTTGTTTATTCGGTAACAGTATCTTGCTTGGAAGATTTCCAGCTCACTGTGTCGTTATTCATACTTTTATAGTACCGATGTTACGACTTATAGTCGTTATCATGAAAGCCAAGCTTTCACCGATTACTATTACTTCGATTTTCATCGAGTTTTACTTTTCTCCCACTTACCACTGCATATCGGTATTCCTCTTAGGAAAACCGCATGGTGAGCAACAATCTAATTGTTCTGTTGTGAGGTGTATAAGTACTATACTTGTGGTATCCCTAGGATAACCTACAATTGGCACTTATCCTATTTGGGTTCTTGTTTGGTATCATCCAAACGTATTCCTAGCATACCCAAATATTCAGGAATGTGAAACCCAGTTTCTTTCCCGTTCATATCTAATATGAATTATGTCTAACAGATTTTATGGAACCTTATTCAAAATAAGTTCTGCACTGTTTAGCGTATCCGTTGAAGGAAATGGTAGCTCAGAGTGACTCATGATTAACCTTATCATGTCTAACAAAATTCGGTTAAACCTGTTCGAGCACACCGTCAAATTGACGTGTTCCGGGAGGAGTCCTCTTTGAAAGAATACTATACTCTTTCAAGTATACGAGAAACTTATTGCTTAAGTATTTTCCATTACGGTCTTACCGTGACAGTTTAATACTTTAACCGATCTGTTTGTCTATTTCGTGTCGACACTGTGAAAGCTTCCGATTTGTGTTTCAAAAGAAACACATAACCATAACGCGATGCCACATCCGTAAAGGTCACGAAATATTCATATCCACATCTAGCCTACCTAGACATGGGCCCACTTGTTTCACTATGAACTCGGGCTAACAGATCGGTGGCACTTACACTTTTACCAAATAAATATTGTTTTAGGCACTTTGCCCAATAAACTAGATTCGCAGACTTTATTTTATTGGAATCAAATCAGTCCTAGTACCCGCTCTTCAAAAGTACGGATAAACGAGTCTTGTTTAATAATGTCCCTGACAACTATGCCACAATTAGTTTCTTCTGATCAAATCAGTTTTGAACTATTTATTTGTCATGTTATATATTTGAGATTTATTTATATTCAAAATATAAATTCTGTTATTCACATCTAATGTGTTTATCTCAATATCATCTTTATATAATAAAACACTTTAGTGTTCTAAAATATAAAGGTACACCCGCAGCGGGTTATACGCGATATAGAGATAATGTTTCAAATTAAACTAGTTACATTATAACAGATTCATAATTTACGTACTAACCCGAAGTTAGTTCCTAAATTCAGGTATCTACGATAAAAACAGCGACTTTCGTCCCGTTTTCAATTCGCAGATAAATCTCTATTGAAGTCAGTATCCTGTTCAAAACAGATTCTGAACATCAATACATATTTTATGTATCACACTAAGTATTTAAAATCCAATTTTAATACTAGTTATGAACATAATTATGACAATCATATTTGAAGTCAGAGCCTTGCTCGTCTTCAATTCCTTCTTGGGATATGTCATTTATCTTCCCAGAAGATTATAATGATTTTGCCTTTGCCCTTTTCAACACTCTAGAAGCGTTTGGCCAAGCCTTGGCATTCTGGAATATCGAAGTAAGGTGCGCCTTGCGCTACTTGCCTTATTGCAAACTTTGACTTTATCTCCTTGAGATTAGTCATTATTTCTCCAAGAATTATCTATTGCAATTTTTAGTATTTCAAAAATCTAAAATAGATCCATGAAAATCCTTCAATTTCATTATCATACTTTAAGAATCTAATCCTTAGTTCTGATAAAGAAACTAAGGAGTCTACCGCGACAAGCTTAATGGATTAAGCGCTAAAGTTGTCATCACATGAATATTCCAAATATCATGCTCTATTGTTTCCTTAACTCCTGGCTTAGGCCTAATATGTTATTTTATCAAATAAAGTAACTTATTAGTTTCCAGGACCATCCTGAAACTTTATTCCCAATTTGAAAATTATAGTCGTCTAAATACATTTTTCACCCAGGATTATATTTTAAACACTAACATTTCATTTATCTTGATTCTAATAGTCCAACTATTTAATCAACGATTTGTGGTACTATGTATTATATTGATTATTATAGTCCAACTATACAATCAAATATAATTTAAATTAATTAATCTCAATTACATTGATTACTATAATCCAATTATAAAATCAACTGTAATATTGAAATTAATTAATTCAAATATATTGATTACTATAATCCAATTATATAATCAATTATAATACAGTCCAACAGTTTATAAAAACAACAATTTAAATATTAGTCCAACTAACATTTAATCTAACGACGAAATAATTTGTGATTGAGCACGTAGGGCAAGTAATTGAACGAATATTGCAAATTCAATTCTTGTCTCCCACTATTTTTCGGCGAGCCTCTAACCCTCTGTCGAGTACTCGGGAAACCGTGTTTCCTAGTGGGCTAGGATCCCGTTAAATATCACACAATCTTGACTTTGGCCAATAAATTGTATGATAATAAACTAGGTAGATCGCTAAGATCAATTGGATCAAATACAATTCCTAGATCCGGTAGGGGGACATCCAATTCCGAAACATATATCTTATATATGCCAATACATCCAATGTATTACCTAACCTTTTTCCTCTGAATCAACTAAGCCTTGGCTTTGGCACAACAAACTTAGTGATCCCAGTCAAGCGCGACCCATTGACCATGGAATGCTTCGTAATCAATGTCGATGGACAAGAAGTGGTCTTGATTTTGGCCAACAAACCACAACTTGGACAAGACACTGATATGGAACAAAGCCTTCATGATTCAAACACATATTCGACAGACAAAGACCTTGACTTTGGCCAACAAACCAAGGTCTCATCTTCATACACCCTTAAACATGCATTCTAAACACATAATAAAGCGCATATGATAAAATAATAATGATATGCGGATGGATACTTTACAAATTGATCTTAGATCAAATCTCTTATTTTCTCTCTCCCGCTAGCACATGTATTTACTTCTACCTGTTACACTACACTTCTAAAGAAACCTCATTTACATTGAGGGGAATATCTGAGAAGAGAATACAAAGAGTATAGAGGTGATAAGGCTGGACTCGCAGGTCCAATTAATAAATCAAATTTATTACAACAATTTCTAAAATTGTCCCACCCATCTAATATCCATCTGATATACATTATTCATGCATCGCAACCATGTATTCATACAAGCATGTTATCAATCAATCTAATCCAATTAATTAATCTGATAATTAGTGATTATCCAATGTTCAAACAACGATTTGATTTTGCTCGAGTCAAACTCGTTTTGCGAATAAGTACTCAAAGTACGAATTCTTGAATTAAATTAAATTACAAAATTAAATCCAATTCAATTTTTATTTAATACTAATTCACTATTTAATTCCAAATTAAATATTACACTTTATTAACGAACCTTTACGACTTAAATTCCAAATTCAATCGTTACGGGTCTCAAAGCCCAATTAACATCTGATGTTTATTTAATTAAAGTCCAATGGGCTTTTAATTAATTTCTTTAAGGCGTGGACTTTTGGTCAACTCGGGTCAAATCGAATAACCAAAATCCAATCCGGGAGTTACCCCATAAGCCCATAAATCAATTTTGGCCCATTAGGCCCAATTAAATAATTAAGGTCCATTAAGTCATAATTGGACTTTATGGATGCGGTTTTGGGCCCAATTGGATCCAACCAAATTGGCCTAAACCTAACTTGGTACAACCAAGCCCAAAAGCCCAATTACAACCTTTAAGGCCCAATTTCCAAAATAAGCCCAAATTAATTAACTTATAAAATTCCAAATTCCATAATTAATTAACCTAAGTGTATTACATAATTAATCACCCAATTAATATTTCTAAAACATCAATTAGCCTAATTAATCATGCACTTTAACCACAAATAGTGTCCAACACAATTTTAATCAAAATCAAACCCATTCTACATGCTTCTTTATTCTCGGCAATTAGGGGTTTTTTCAATCCGATTTGGTTTCAATCCAATTGAATCCACAATCATCATTTCCCAAATCAATTCAACTCATCCAATGAATTAAAATAAAAAAACACTATGAATTTTGTATCACTTAAGACTCGGCCAAGCCTTAAGAATTTGGGGAAATTTGTCCAATTCAAAATTCAATCCAATTAAACCTCAAATAAACATTACCCAATTGTTTTAAGTCATCCAATGATCAAAAAACATAAAATCACCAAGAAATTAGGGCTTATAATTTTCGGCCATGCCTCCAATTTGGGGGAAATTGATCCAATCCAATTTTCTTGAAATTGGTCATGCACAACTTCAATTAATCAACAAACAAGCATACTTAATCAATCAATTTAACCAAATCATGCTTCAATTGATTTTACCCAATTTCAAACCCTAAACTTTTTCATGCTTGATAAAAGCTCAATATACCATTGTTGGTTTCTAATTAGGTCCCAAGGATCATCAGACAAGCATGAAAAACGCATGAATACACAAATGAGAATGGCGGAAACATACTCACAATGATCGGATATTGCGATGCGAAGAACACAATCCTTCAAGCTCCCTCAAAAGCTCACGGCAGCAGCTCCCTTTGGCAGTGGACTGTACGGTGGTGACTGGTTTGGTTCCTCCAAGGTTCGGCCATTGATGACTCCATTGAAGCTCCAAGCTTCAAGCTTCCAAGCTTAAGAAATCGGTTCCCTATCACCTTAGGAAGACTCATGGGTGTTATAGCACTTGATTTTTCAACAAAATCAACTCTTGCTTCTCCTTTTAATTCGGCAGATCCAGAACAAGAAGAAGAAATAAACCGGCTCTAAGTCGTGAAAGAGAAGGAGGGAAAAAAGAGGGAAGACCGAAAAAATGGGAGAGAGAAAGAAATAAAAAAATGTATTAGGTTTTATATTTTCCAAAAAATTAAACCTTTACCACTTTTTTTAATTTTTCAAAAGAAAAGCATTAAATGCTTTCTTTCATCACACATCACTCACATCACTCAATCAAGTGACAACTTGTCACATCACTCAAAGTGACATTTGATTTGACGCTTGATGTGACTTACGATTTGACGCTCGATTTGACTTGCGTGCCGCACTCGAATTCGAAATGTGAATGCGCTCGCAAATAATCTCGGGCTCGGGTTCGCTAATTCCAAATTAACGAATTTTCCGTTGCGACGTAATTAAACGATTACGCCTAGTGAAATCACTATTCACGTAGCTAACGAATTAATTCTAAATTAATTCGCTTGCCCGAATTAAAATCTAATTTTAATTCCGCGTCGAAATCCATTTTCGTATAATATATCAAATATATTATTTTATCGATTAATTCCAAATTAATCGTTCTCTCTCTTCAATTAATATTTTATCCCAGATAAAATATCTCTGTAATTAATCCCATATTAATTTTCTCTCTCATCAAATTAATCCCAGATTAATTAAAGTGCGAGTCATACATCATCTGTGAATCTTCGGGAAGTGACCCATGAGATCCCCAGATATGTTGGCAGTAAATTCGGTCGTCGGACTATCCGAACACGTAAGTACCTCGTACTACGTTTATATCGATTTACAAGACAAGGTTGGCCTCTAGCAAAGCGACATGCCTACCCAATTCTATGGAAATATCCTTATAGGAATATTCGATCTATATCAAGCGTAGTATACCGTAGTATTGCATATTTCGATCCAGTATCGAATGATCACGTGCTAGGCCTGGGGCTGGAATTGTGTCTGCCCCGTACGAAGAACATATCGGATGTCTGGCAACTAGTCTCTATAATCGGATAAACATGACTCGTCATAATATCCCATAGCTCGAGCATTTAAGAGAACGAGTTCCGTATCCTACGTGACCATCATCTCCATATGACTGGAGTGACACTTTCGTCTTAACATCACACCCAATACACTACAATTCTCAATATACCCAGTATTGGCGTACACAGAACCTGTTAAAGCCCTGGACGACCTCAACTAAAGTATATTGATTATCGCAAGTATTAGCGGTGCAAGTCTCAGGTTAAGACCAAATACACCTACCCTGATTTCGGACTTCCATAGACACATAGTCAAACTACCAATGGAATTCCGAAGGGGTCTATCCAGAGCGAAGCTGTTTCCCGTACCATCGGTAAAATACAACCTCCTATTACACTTGCGTGAGTATCCTATACCCAAATATATGAGAACTATGTCGTTGTGCCCTCACAACATTCACAAGTGTAATACTAGTCTTTTACGTATTATCGATGTCCAATCTCGATAATACTTTGACTAGGGATATTTAATGATTTATCCTTCGTGGACTGATATTGTCTCATATCATTCTCTGTCCAGGAACAAATCATAGGGACCTCTAATCATTTATATATCTAGGTGATCTAATCACAAATGATAAGAGTGCAATCTCCTTTGTCACGTAGTTAATTTTCTACAACAACACTATGATCTGTAGAAATAGTGACGCTATGGGTCATAATTGTCCAACAATCTCCCACTTGGCCTATAGCCAGTCACTCGAGTGTCTGACACCCGAACTATGTATGGTTGGCTCAAACTGCTGAGAAAAGCTTTCGTCAGCATATTTGCATGAATATCATCTGATGCGATTTATTCGATCATCACATCACCACGATATATGATCCGAACGAATCAGATGAATAGTCAAAGTATTTATCTGGATCATTGATGAGACCATTATTTCTTTAGCATATGCTGACGCATAGCTCAGCTGCTAACAGAACTATATCTAATCTAATTAGATTTTATCGACCCCAGAAGGCTTCTATTGCTGCCTCAGCTGCAGCAATATCCCGAATATGTTGTTTATTCGGTAACAGTATCTTGCTTGGAAGATTTCCAGCTCACTGTGACGTTATTCATACTTTTATAGTACCGATGTTACGACTTATAGTCGTTATCATGAAAGCCAAGCTTTCACCTATTATTTTTTGGGAATATCAATTCCAAGAAATGATATATCATTAATCAGGACATTCACTGTCAGTGCCATCCCACTAACCTCCTTATATACACAAGAATTATTTTCGTTTTGAATTAAATCATACACCATTATGATTACATCAAAATGATAATTCCAAGAACTTAATGCTTGCTTCAATCCATCTATGGATCGAATAACCTATAAACCTAGTTTGCTTGTTATGGTTCGACAAAACCGACAGGATGTTGTAAACATCCTCCGAAAGGTTTCCGTTAAGGAAAGCGATTTTGGCATTTAGCTGCCACATTTCATGAATGAAACATGCAGCATTAGCAAGCATTATCCAAACGGATTTACCGTGGCAACATGTAAAAGGTTTCGTCGCAATCAACACAATGTTGATAACTGTACCTTTTCGCTACAAGCCTAGCTTTGTACGTTGGTATGTTGCCATCCATGTACGTCTTCCTTGAAGACTTATACAGTACCGATAGGCACAATGCCTTGCGATACATCAACTAGTATCCAAACTTGTTGATATACATGGAATCCATTTCGGACTCATGACACTTTGTCATAATTAGGAGTCGATACGTTGTATCACTTCCTCGTACGTAGTCAGTTAGTATACCTCAAAAGATAGACATCTTTATGTGGTGAGATCAGAAACCCATACCCCAGGTTGTTTTCTGACTCTCTCCGACTGCGCTGTTCTTGTGTATTCGAAGATTAATGGTTTAGTTTCATCCTTGATGAACTATTTATGTTCCATTAGGATTCGGTGCCTTGAATAGTATTACTCCGATTTTCATCGAGTTTTACTATTCTCCCACTTACCACTGCATATCGGTATTCCTCTTAGGAAAACCGCATAGTGAGCAACAATCTAATTGTTCTGTTGTGAGGTGTATAAGTACTATACTTATGGTATCCCTAGGATAACCTACAATTGGCACTTATCCTATTTGGGTTATTGTTTGGTATTATCCAAACGTATGCCTAGCATACCCAAATATTCAGGAATGTGAAACACAGTTTCTTTCCCGTTCATATCTAACATGAATTATGTCTAACAGATTTTATGGAACCTTATTCAAAATAAGTTCTGCACTGTTTAGCGTATCCGTTGAAGGAAATGGTAGCTCAGAGTGACTCATGATTAACCTTATCATGTCTAACAAAATTCGGTTAATCCTGTTCGGACACACCGTCAAATTGACGTGTTCTGGGAGGAGTCCACTTTGAAAGAATACTATACTCTTTCAAGTATACGAGAAACTTATTGCTTAAGTATTTTCCATTATGGTCTTACCGAGACGGTTTAATACTTTAGCCTATCTGTTTGTCTATTTCGTGTCGAAACTGTGAAAGCTTCCGATTTGTGTTTCAAAAGAAACACATAACCACAATGCGATGCCACATCCGTAAAGGTCACGAAATATTCATATCCATATCTAGCCTAGCTAGACATGGGCCCACTTGCTTCACTATGAACTCGGGCTAACAGATCGGTGGCACTTACACTTTTACCAAGTAAATAGTGTTTTAGGCACTTTGCCCAATAAACTAGATTCTTAGACTTTATTTGATTGGAATCAAATCAGTCCTAGTACCCGCTCTTCAAAAGTGCGGATATACGAGTCTTGTTTAATAGTGTCCCTGACAACTATGCCACAATTAGTTTCTTCTGATCAAATCGGTTTTGAACTATTTATTTGTCATGTTATATATTTTAGATTTATTTATATTCAAAATATAAATTCTGTTATTCACATCTAATGTGTTTATCTCAATATCATCTTTATATAATAAAACACTTTAGTGTTCTAAAATATAAAGGTACACCCACAGCGGGTTATACGCGATATAGAGATAATGTTTCTAGTTAAACTAGTTACATTATAACAGTTTCCTAATTTACGTACTAACCCGAAGGTAGTTCCTAAATTCAGGTATCTACGATTAAAACAGCGACTTTCGTCCCATTTTCAATTCGCAGATAAATCTCTATTGAAGTTAGTATCCTGTTCAAAACAGATTCTGAACATCAATACGTATTTTATGTATCACATTAAGTATTTAAAATCCAATTTTAATACTAGTTGTGAACATAATTATGACAATCATATTTGAAGTCAGAGCCTTGCTCGTCTTCAATTCCTTCTTGGGATATGTCATTTATCTTCCCAGAAGATTATAATGATTTTGCCTTTGCCCTTTTCAACACTCTAGAAGCGTTTGGCCAAGCCTTGGCATTCTGGAATATCGAAGTAAGGTGCGCCTTGCGCTACTTGCCTTATTGCAAACTTTGACTTTATCTCCTTGAGCGTCGAAAAATTTAATGGGATGTAAAATGTTAATATTTTTTGCGTCAAATATCTTGTGACGACACTAAATGTTGTACTTTTAGCATCATTTTTCCTAGCGATGCAATATGTGCTACTTGTAGCGTCGTAAAATTTTGACGACGCTAAATATATATTTGGCGATGATTTTTTCGGCGACGCTAAAACTTTGAATGTTAAAGAACTTGTTTCTTATAGTGATATATATACACACACACGAATTGGAATTTCTATTTATAAAAAAACAAAACAAAAAAAAACTGTTGGAGTTTCTAGAGGTCCCAAGATCAAAATCCAAGCATGAAACACAAGCGAATACAACGACGAAGTTGCGGAATACTTACATCGAGCGGTTGAGAGACGATTTGGGCAACAAAAACGAGCTCACTGCCCTTCATGAACTGCTCACGCAGTAGCAGTAAAAAACAGCCACTGGTTCGGTTTTGGTCACCAAAATCAAGCTCCAAGCTTTCCGAAATGGTTCCCAACTCATGGGGGGACTTCCCTATCACCTTCGCATTGATCCCGGAGTGTGCTAGCACTCTTGATTTTACCATAAAATCACACTTGCTTCCCTCCATTTTTGCTTCAAAACTCACAGTCAAACCAGTAAAGAAAAGAAGAAAAATGGCGTGAGATGAGAGGAAGAAAAGTTGCTTCCAACGTTAGAGAGAGAGAGATGTTGAAAAGTTAAAATGTAAAGTGTATTAAGTTTATTTTATTTCCAAAATAATAAACCATATACCACTTTTCCATTTGGAAAAAGTCAAGCCCTTAATGCTTCAACAACTTCCATCAATCACCATCAATCACATCAATCAATCTAGTCAAGTCACATCACTCAAAGTGACTAGTGATTTGACGCTTGATGCGACTAGCGATTTGACGCTTGATTTGACGAGCCGCTCTCGAATTCGAAATGCGAATGCGCTCGCAAATAATCTCGGGCTCGGATTCGCTAATTCTAAATTAACGAATTTTCCGTCGCGTCGTAATTAAATGATTTCGCCAAGCGAAATCACTATTCACGTCGCTAACGAATTAATTCTAAATTAATTCGCTCGCCCGAATTAAAATCTAATTTTAATTCCGCGTCGAAATCCAATTTCATTTAATATATCAAATATATTAATTATTCGATTAATTCCAAATTAATCATTCTCTCTCTTTAAATTGATATTTTATCCCAGATAAAATATCTCTGTAATTAATCCCAGATTAATTTTCTCTCTCATCTTATTAATCCCAGATTATATAAGTGCGAGTCATACGTCATCGGTGAATCTTTGGGAAGCGACCCATGAGATCCCCGGATAATTCGGCAGTAAATACGGTCGTCGGAGTATCCGAATCACGTACGTACCAAGTACTACGTTCTACCGATTTACGAGACACGATCGGCTTCTAGAAAAGCACGAAGTCTACCCAATTCTCCGGTCATATTCATCTAAGAATATTTAAGATCTGTATCAAGCGTTGTATACCAAGTATTGTGTATATCGGCCCAGTATCGGATAGTCACGTGCTAGGGCTGGGGCTGGATAAGTGTCTGCCCCGTCCGAAGCACATGTCGGATGTCTGGTAACTAGTCTCTATAATCGGATATGCATGACCTAGTCATAATATCCCGATGGTTGCGCAACACTTAAGAGCACTAATACCGTATCCTGCGTGACATCATCTCCACTATGACTGAAGTGATACTTCCGTCTTGACATCACACCCAATACTCTACACGATTCTCATATACCCAGCAGTTGGCGTACACAGAACCGTTAGAGTCCTAGACGACCTCAACTAAAGTATATTGATTGTCGTAAGCATTAGCGGTGCAAGTCTCAGGTTAAGACCAAATACACCTACCCTGATGTCGGACTCCCATAGACACATAGTCATATACCAATGGGATTCCGAGGGGTCTATCCAGAGCGAAGCTGTTTCCCGTACCATCGGTGAAACACAACCTCCTATCGCACTTGCATAAGTATCCAATACTTAAATATATGAGAACTATGCCGTTGTGCCTCACAACGCGCACAAGTGCAATACTAGCCTATTCCCCGCATTATCGATGTCCTGTCTCGATAATACTCCGGCTAGGGATATTTAATGATTAATCCTTCGTGGACTGATACTGTCTCATATCATTCTCCGTCCAGGAACAAATCATAGGGACCTCTAATCATTTATACATCTAAGGTGATCTAATCACAAATGATAAGAGTGCAATCTCCTTTGTCACATAGTTAATTTGTACAACAACACCGTGATCTGTACAAATAGTGACGCTATGGGTCATATTATCCAACAAAAACAACTATAAATCTAAATTATTACATGATCAAAGTCAAAAATAATATATGATTCTCGTTATCATTTGGAATTATAGTTAAAGATGTGCTCAACCCGCATAAAGTGTATGTTATATGCTAGTTTTTTAATAGAAAAATACAGCTACCACGTGACACATTAAGTAGGCAAACATACAACATTTATATATCAATTATATATTATATTTGGTGTAGAAAATAAATAAATAAAAGGGACATATCTCATTTTCATATTTTCTTCATGTTTAATTAAGCCCTTGCATAGCTTTCCTAGTCAACAAACACGACCACCATAGGAAAAAAAAACCAGCACCATCGACATTGTTGACGGCTGGTTTTCGTCTCAGGGACAATAGTGGAATATTATTTCTGGGATTAACCTTCCTTCAGCAGTGAATTTGTTTGGTTACGGGGGAACCAAAAGCAAACTTAGTCGAAAGCGGAAGAACACGAAGATTGACACAGGGAGTTAACGTGGTTCGGCAGATCGAATCCAACCTACGTCCACGGGCACAAAACGGATGGGTGTTTTATTACTGAAATGTGCTCGGCTGACTTATTTTGTGGTCGGTCAGTTTGAAAACTGAGCTGTTTACGCGTCTGAAGTGTTTACAAATTTCTTTCCTTCTCCCCTATAAAGAAGAAAAAAACTCTCCTCCCTTTCCTACGAGACTACCCCCCTTATATACTAAGAATGAGGCAGTAAAAATGAGGCGGTTGTTGTTCCCATTTTGCAGAATCTTCCACGTGAAACTTGACTTTAATGAGTTCTCTGCCCAAGGTCTGCTCTTGCCGAAAGTAAGCCTACCCTCTGACATCCTGTCACATCAATCTGATTTTCTACTGCCACACGTAATTATTGATGATGACAGCCTGGTGGGTGTTTCCGGGAGATGACACGTGTAGAGGAAAATCATAATCTCAAGGCTTCTGTCGGTTGCTGAGTGGTCGGCCACATAATCTGCCGAACTCATCGAACTACTTCTGTCTTGTCCTGAAATGCCCGAGCCCTCTGACCTACTCAAAGGGGGTCGGAGCAGGCCCGAACCGAGCCGACGATCTGATGTGGTTGGTTTATGGAAACCATATCAAAGCACACATTATGGTCGGCATAATCTGGGAGATCGTGGCTGGACCCCTACTGAGCCGAGAAGTGGCTTATACTTTCTGAACATCGTCCAAAAGAGGAAATTCCACCTCTGTCTCTGGCTTACACTGCTTGATTCACATGCTGATTTTTACCATCAACATATATCCCCTAGTTCTTGGTATCAACGAGTTTGTGAGTTGATGTCGAGAACTATTACAAGTATGGGGCATTGTCGCCCTGCTGGTGGTCGCTTCTGGATCCATTAGAGTAAACCATTTCCGTGTGTATCTTAACCAAATCCTCTTTTTCCATTTTCAAGTATCCATGTTCTTAGTTTTTGAGAAGTCTGCTGCTCGAGTTTCCTGTTTCTCTTCTTCGAAGTATCTGCAAATGAAGCTAAAAGATCTCTTCTGCCGAGCCCGAGTCAGAGGCCCTGACTCTTGATGATGACCATAAGGTGTTTGTTTTGTAGTAGACAATATTCCCGTGCTTTTGTGAGATCATCTGCAACCTTCTTTCCCTTGCTTATCTCTGACCGCTCTGCCTGGTAACTCCGTGTGATTGATTTTTTTTTTCTTACTTGTTCTTCCGAATCTGGATGTGAGGAGAAACTCTTGAGTCCGACCACCTTTGAACCCTGCCATGAGACGAACACTTTGTTCCTGAGCTGATGACGATCCGTTTGGTGGGGCGTGAACCTGACTTAATGTTGAGAGAAATATTTGATTCTGGGGGAATGATGTATCTCCAAAAAATTCTGACTCGGTGGGATTCACCCCAAAGGCCTCGGCGGAATGAATCCAGCCCTGAACTGATGGTACTCACAGGCCTCGACGGAATGAATCCAGCCCCGAGTGGAATACTAACCAAGACTTACATAAAACGTAAGTAAATCACCTTCGAGGCTCTGCTAACTCTGGCGTGGGCGTCCCTTTGCCAGACCAGCAAAAAAACAAAAAAAAAGAAGATTTAGAATAAAATAAAATCGGTAAAAGATGGGGGTGACTTAGCTATACCCCAAAAAATTTCACAAGTGTAAATAACAACTCGGATGCCTCAAGACAGCATCCTGTCCGAGGTCTCCAAAACATAATTTTGAATCTCTCAAAGGCCTCGGCAAAATGAATCCAGCCCCGAGCCGAATAACCATGAAGCCTCGGTGAAACGAATCCAGCCCCGAGCCGATGGCACACAAAGGCCTCGGCGGAATGAATCCAGCCCCGAGCCTAAACACCATGAAGCCTCGGCGGAACGAATCCAGCCCCGAGCCGATGGCATACAGAGGCCTCAGCAGAACGAATCCAGCCCCGAGCCTAAACACCATGAAGCCTTGGCGGAACGAATCTAGCCCTGAGCTGATGGCACACAAAGGCCTCTGCGGAACGAATCCAGCCCCGAGCCTAAACACCATAAAGTATCGACAGAACGAATCCAGCCCCGAGTCGATGGCACACAGAGGCCTCGGCGGAACGAATCCACCCCCGAGCCTAAACACCATGAAGCCTCGGCGGAACGAATCCAGTCCAGAGCCGATGGCACATAGAGGCCTCGGCGGAATGAATCCAGCCTGGAGCCGAATAACCATGAAGCCTCGGCGGAACGAATTTAGCCCCGAGCCGATGGCACACAGAGGCCTCAGCGGAACAAATCCAGCCCCGAGCCAAAACACCATGAAGCCTCGGCGGAACGAATCCAACCCCGAGCCGATGGCGCACAGAGGCCTCGGTGAAATAAATTCAGCCCCGAGCCAAAACACCATGAAGCCTCGGTGGAACGAATCCAGCCCCGAGCTGATAGCATACAAATGTAAGTCATGAGGTAGTTACGCTCCGGCCTCGGGAGTGTGATACTGCCACGAGGGGTTCACACGCTCCTTCATGCACTTCATCCATTGAAGTAACTCAGATCCACTTAAAATGAAAAGAGTCAGGTCAGCGCACTTTACCCGGGGGTTTGATAATGACATCAGTGTTTGGCGTGCCACGGGTTTGATGCCCTTTCTGATCTCAAATCATTACATTCGCATCGAGCATACCAAAAAAATAATGAAAATAACTTTCACGTTTTATTAACAAACAAGCGAGATATGCAAGTTTCTTAAAAAAAATGAGAGTTTTATTCATATTTAAAGGACATACTGCCCTTCTTATAACTCTTTGTAGGACATTTTAAGAGAGGCTTTTACATTTGCTTTCTTCTGCTTCATGTTTTGCGGTCCGACCACGTCTTCTGATCCGAGCTCTGAAAACTCTCAATGCGTATGCCGTAGTTGTAAACTTCACACTCGAGCTGGCTCCTGTATCAGGCGCTCTGTTGGAATCCTTCGATCTGAACTTGATCCCAAGGTTTCCGAGCTGGATCACAGGGTCTACCGAACCAGGCACTCCGTCGGTGCTCATTTAACAATGAATTTCTCCAGTGTCTGGTGCCTCCCAATCAACCTTGGGCTTATGGGCGAGGCCGTCATTCTTCGCTTTATGTGGTTTTCCCGAATACTTTTCACCTCTTTTCCTCTCATTCGGGGAAGACCACCACACCAATTGAGAATTGGACCGACGGACGTCCTCCCTCGCCTTTGGCTGACTAGCTCCCTGATCAATCCTCCAGCACAAGTAACTTTCGAGGCTGGCGATTGGTAGTTTGGGAAGCATAGTTCCTTCCTACTGAGGAGCATGGTCAACCGTCGCCAACGGATGTAACCCATCCCCATCATTACATTTAATTCGACAACTCACCCTGGATGGGTGTCTGTTGGCCAATACTTTTACATTTCATTCCACAACTCAACAAGAAAAGATTTTTTGTCCATACGGACCCTTTCTTCCTCCTGTTCCGGCTTGCTTCTTCCCATTCCTTTCCCCTACCACCCATTCTGATGTTGAACTACTTGTGCAAACCACGGCTTTCACCTTCTACCATCGTCCTACCGTGTGAGTTTCTTTTCGTTCAGGTCCCCACAGACGGCGCCAACTGTTGACGGCTGATTTTTATCTCAGGGATAATAGTGGAATATTGTTCCCGGGATTAACCATCCTTCAGCAGTGAATTTTTTTGGTTATGGGGGAACCAAAAGTAAACTTAGTCGAAAGCGGAAGAACACGCAGATTGACACAGGGAGTTAACGTGGTTCGGCGGATCGAATCCAACCTACGTCCACGGGCACAAAATGGATGACTGTTTTATTACTGAAATGTGCTCGGCCGACTTATTTTGTTGTCGGTTAGTGTGAAAAGCGGAAGAACACGCAGATTGACACAGGGAGTTAACGTGGTTCGGCGGATCGAATCCAACCTACGTCCACGGGCACAAAATGGATGACTGTTTTATTACTGAAATGTGCTCGGCCGACTTATTTTTTTGTCGGTTAGTGTGAAAATCGAGTTGTTTACGCGTATGAAGTGTTTATAAATTTCTTTCATTCTCCCCTATAAAGGAGAAAAAAACTCTCCTCTCTTTCCAACGAGACTACCCCCCTTATATACTAAGAATGAGGCGGTAAAATGAGGCGGTTGCTGTTCTCATTTTTTAGAATCTTCCACGTGACACTTGACTTTAATGAGTTCTCTGCGCAAGGCCTGCTCTTGCCGAAAGTAAGCCTGCCTTCTGACATCCTGTCACATCAATCTGATTTCTACTGCCACACGTAATTATTGATGATGACAGCCTGGTGGGTGTTTCCGGGAGATGACACGTGTAGAGGAAAATCATAATCTCAAGGCTTCTTTCGGTTGCTGAGTGGTCAGCCACATAATCTGTCGAACTCATCGAACTACTTCCGTCCTGTCCTGAAATGCCCGAGCCCTCTGACCTACTCAAAGGGGGTCGGAGCAGGCCCGAACTGAGCTGACGATCTGATGTGGTTGGTTTATGGAAACCATATCAAAGCACATATTATGGTTGGCCTAATCTGGAGATCGTGGCTGGACCCCTACCGAGCCGAGAAGTGGCTTATACTTTCCGAACATCGGCCAAAAGGGGAAATTCCACCTCTGTCCCGGGCTTACACTGCTTGATTCACATGCTGATGTTTACCATCAATAGACATCACCATCATCATTTAAATGATTTCTTCATATTTAAGCCCTTGATGGAATGTATTTTATCATTTAAATGTTTGAAATTTAAGAAATCGGTAAAAATCTGCTGGGTATTATATTGTGTAAATATTAAAATAAGAGATATGTTTCTCAAAAACAGTAATACTTATGCCATCAGTAATTCCATGGGCATCATGTTGTGTATGTTTTGATGTAAATTTGATTATATGAATGAAATTTCGAGAACATGTCAAAAGTGATGCAAAGCACAAAATTGTAACTTTGATTATATACAAATGATATAGATACTAGATGGAGATTAAAGAATGATAAAATCACCATCAAAAAGATATTATTTTAGTCTATATATTTTTATTTTTCATCAAAACGACCTCATTTTGATGAAAATTTTATCATCATTTAATCATGTTTTAATCTCTTTATTATTTTCCATTAAGTAAAATATTGGTATAAGCCCCCAAGAGGTGTGACTTTGTGATAATTTTATCGCTGACATATTAAATAGATCATAAACATGTTATATAAAAATTATATATAAATAAATTATATTTTTTTATTGGAGGATACTTTTGAAATTTAAAATATTTATTGAAATATTTCTTTTTTTAAATTGTTGGAAACCCCACCGTCAAACCACTTATTCCGAGCTTAAGTGAAGCAGGTAAAACCCCCGACTGCCCCAGGCTCTTTCAATAAACGCACTCTTTAGATTCGAACACAGAACCTCGAGATGTGATCCTGAGTCCTACACCATCAAACCATATCCTTGGGGACAATTGAAATATTCATGTAACACACCAAGTGCTTTTTTGGAAAAGAAAGTTACACGTTTAAAAGCAAGTTACATGTTTAAAACATGTTATATAAAAAAAAAATTGTAAGAATCTGGAATAGCCGTAAATTTTACCTGATTCGTTTAAATTCGGATCGGGTGAATTAATGATAAAAATTTTAATGTTTCAAAAAAAAAAAAAACAGTGCTGCATCAAAAATCATCTCCAGTGCCTTTAAATTGTGGTAAATACTTTTAAAGGAAATGCTAACGAGTGTCATGAGGGCACTCATTAAGGATCCATTTTATGAAACTTTTCATGGAAAAATGAAAAAATAAGTAATGTTTTTATAATTTTTTACATTTTCCTTAAAAGTGATGTGAAATTTTCCAAAAATAGATCCTTAATGAGTACACTTAGGGTGCTTGTTAGCTTGATCATACTTTTAAATAATGTTTTCAACACCCATACAAGTCTTTTATCCCAATAAAATATAACTGCCATGTGGCACGTTAAAGGTGCTAAAATTCTTACATTGCCCCAAGAAAAACATCCCAATTTTATTGGCACGTCTAAGGTACCCTGGGGTATCAGATACCCCTAAATTTCTGACCATTGGATCACTTTTAAAGTGATCCAATCGTTCATTTAAAAAACCGGCTATACAATATAAAAGTCCGTCTCTCTCTCCTTCCACACACAAGTGAATTCCCCAAATCCTCTCTCTCTGGCAGATGAGGAACCATTTCCCCCAAATTTGTTGCAATCAAAATTGGCAGACGCCGACGCCGTTTCACAGTTCTGCTTCATTGTCGTTGTTCAACTCCATCGTTGCTTCACCGCATCCTCAACTCTGTCGCTGGAAGGAGGTAATTAAGAAAGGCGGAAAGGAATGAGAGAAGAGCAACGGAAAATTCGATCCTGAGAAATGTTGGTTTTATTTTAGGTCCCAAGATCATAACAAGCATGAAAATAATGTGTGAATACATCAAAGGAGGTAGCGGAATACTCACATTGATCGGTTGAGACGATTTGGTGAAGAACAAAATTGATTTTCACCTCCAAAAACGCAACTGCAGTGACCAGTCCACTGCACACTGTTTTTCAGTTTTGGTTCACCTTTTGAGCTTCAAATCTTCGTCGTTTGATTCCCGGCTCGTGGTTGGGTTTCCCTAACACCTTCGTATGTCTCCTAGGAGTGTGCTAGCACTTGGATCTTGCCACAAAATCCACAAAATGCTTCCTCACTGCTCACGTTTTTGTTGACAGAAAAACAGTGAAGTTTGGCCCCTTGGGCGTGAGCTTGAAGAAGATGGGAGAGGGAGAGAGTTGTCTAGGGTTTCTAAAATATTCATCTAATGAATAATGATAGTTACCAAAGTGTAGAGAGATATTTTGTTTTTTATACTTTAGGTAAAAACCATTTCACTTTTACCCTAAACTTGGTAGGTGTGGGTAAATGGTTTTCCAAAAGTAAAACAAGGTAGTTGGGTGGTAGGTACACCTACCACACATGGGCCCCACATATTTGAATTGAAAAAATTCAAATATCTCTACGAACATTTGCCGCGGCTCGGTTCCGTTTAATTCGATTAAACGAACTTCCGTCGTTAAATAATTAAAGCTAATTTATTTAAATATCGATGCCAAACAAATATATTACGAACTTCGTTTACGAATTAATTCTAAATTAATTCGTTCGTTCGCATTAAAGTCTGACTTTAATTTCGTAATGAAATCCAATTCATATTAATATATCCGATATATTAATTTTAGCCCATTCGGATAAATTAAATAGAAAAATCAAATTTAACTATTAAATTCATTTTACCGATTAATTCCAAATTAATCGCGTTCTCTCTCTTTAGATGATATTTTATCCCAGATAAAATATCTCCGTAATTAATCCCAGATTAATTTTCTCTCATCGAATTAATCCCAGATTAATTAAAGTGCGAGTCATACATCATCGGTGAATCATTGGTAAGCGACCCATGAGATCCCCGGATATGTTGGCAGTAAATACGATCGTCGGACTATCCGAACACGTAAGTACCAAGTACTACGTTTTACCGATTCACAAGACAAGGTTGGCTTCTAGCAAAGCACCATGCCTACCCAATTCTCCGGAAATATCCTTACAGGAATGAAGGATCTGTATCAGGCGTAGTATACATCGTATAGTGCATATCGATCTGGTATCGGATGGTCACGTGCTAGGCCTGGGGCTGGAGTTGTGTCTGCCCCATACGAAGCACATGTCGGATGTCTGGTAACTAGTCTCTATAATCGGATATACATGACCTAGTCATAATATCCCAATGGCCGCGCAGCACTTAAGAGCACTAATACCGTATCCTACGTGACATCATCTCCACTATGACTGGAGTGATACTTCCGTCTTGACATCACACCCAATACTCTACGATTCTTAACATACCCAGTATTGGCGTACACAGAACCGGTTAAAGCCCTGGACGACCTCAACCAAAGTATATTGATTGTCGTAAGTATTAGCGGTGCAAGTCTCAGGTTAAGACCAAATACACCTACCCTGATTTCGGACTCCCATAGACACACAATCATACTACCAATGGGATTCCGAGGGGGTCTATCCAGAGCGAAGCTGTTTCCCGTACCATCGGTGAAACACAACCTCCTATTACACTTGCATGAGTATCAAAAACCAAAAATATGAGAACTATGCCGTTGTGCCCTCACAACGCGCACAAGTGCAATACTAGTCTTTTACGTATTTATCGATGTCCAATCTCGATAATACTCTGACTAGGGATATTTAATGATTTATCCTACGTGGACTGATACTGTCTCATATCATTCTCCGTCCAGGAACAAATCATAGGGACCTCTCATCATTTATACATCTAAGATGATCTAATCACAAATGATAAGAGAGCAATATCCTTTGTCACATAGTTAATTTGTACAACAACACCATGATCTGTACAAATAGTGACGCTATGGGTCATAATTGTCCAACAATCTCCCACTTGGCCTATAGCCAGTCACTCGAGTGCCTAACACCCGAACTATGTACGGTTGGCTCAAATTGCTGAGAAAAGGTTTTCGTCAGCGGATTTACATGATTATCGTCTGATGCGATTTATATGATCATCATATCGCCATGATGTATGATCCGAACGAATCAGATGAATATCGAAGTATATATCTGGATCGTTGATGAGACCATTAATTCTTTAGCCTGTGCTGACGCCTAGCTCAGCCGCTAACAGAACTATATCTAATCTAATTAGATTTATTATCGACCCAAATGGCTTCTATTGCTGCCTCAGCTGCAGCAATAATCTGTATTTGTTGTTTATATGGTAACAGTATCTTGCTTGGAATATTTCCAGCTCACTGTTCCGGTATTCAAACTTTATAGTACCGTTTGCGACTTATAGTCGTCTTTATCGGTTTGGAAACTTGCTACAGCGATCCTAGTCACTTCAAGTTCTCCATCTCCACAGAATAAGACAGCATCCTTAGTTCTCTAAGATACTAACGGATGTAACTTCAATCCAGTGACTATCACTCGGATTGGTCTGATTGTGTCTCCATACGCTCAAAGCGTATGTGACACCAGATCACGTACATTTTAAATGTACAATTTCTCAGAGAGTGTTAACAACTTTATATCTATCCCAATAGATCTTTATTCCTAGAATAAAGGTTATTACTCCTAAGAATTCTACGGAGAATTATTTCGAAAGCCAAGCTTTCGCCGATTGTTTTATGGGAATATCATTTCCAAGAAATGACATATATTATCATTATTTTATACATGACATTCATTGTCAGTGCGCTCCCACTAACCTCCTTATATACACAAGAGTTATTTTCGTTTTGAATTAAATCATAAATCCTTATGATTACATCAAAACGTCAGTTCCAAGAACCTTATGCTTGCTTCAATCCAAACATGGATCGAACAACCCGCAAACCTAGTTTGCTGGTTTAGGTACAACAAAATCGTCAGGATGTTATAAACATCCTCCAAAAGGTTTCCGTTTAAGGAAAGCGATTTTGATCTTTAACTGACACATTTCATAAATGTAAAATTTCAGCAAGCATTATCCAAATGGATTTACCATGGCAACATGTAAAAGGTTGAACCGTAATCAACATAATGTTGATAACGATACCTTTTCACTAAAAGCCTAGCTTTGTACGTTGGTATGTTGCCATCCATGTATGTCTTCCTTGAAGACTTTTAAGTACCAATAGGCACAATGCCTTACGGTACATCAACTAGTGTCTAAACATAGTTGGTATACATGGAATCCACTTCGGACTCATGGCACTTACTTCCATAAAAGGGATTCGATACCTTGTATCACTTCCTCAAACGTAGTCGGTTGGTCTACCTCAACAAGATTGACATCTTTATGAGGCGAGATCAGAAACTCATACCCCAGGTTGTTTTCTGATTCTCTCCGATCTACGCGGTTCTTGTGTATTCGAAGATTAATGGTATAGTTTCATCCTTGATGAACTATCTGTATTCCATTAAGGACTTCGTGCCTTGAACAGTATTACTCTGACTTTCATCGAGTTATACCATCCTCCCACTTACCACTGCATATCGGTATTCCTTTTAGGAAAACCGCATGGTGAGCAACAATAACATTGTTCTCTCATGAGATGTATAAGTACTATACTTATGGTATTCCTAGGATGACCTACAATTGGCACTTATCCTATTTGGGTTTTAGTTTGGTACCATCCAAACATATGTCTAGCATACCCAAATCATCAGGAATGAGAAACCCGATTTCTTTCCCGCTCATATCTAATATGATATCTGTCAAACAGATTATTATGGAACCAATGCATATCCGTTGAAGGAAATGGTAGCTCAGAGCGACTCATGATTAACCTTATCATGTCCAACAAAATTTGGTTTCTCCGTACGGACACATAGTCAAACTGACGTGTCTCAGGAGGAGTCCTTATTGAAAGAATACTATACTCTTTCATGTATGTTTGTCTACTTCGTGTCGAAACTCTAAAAGTTATCGATTTGTGTTCTTCAAAAGAAACACATAACCATAACGTGATGCCACATCCGTTAAGGTCACGAAATATTCATATTCACATCTAGCATTGCTAGATATAGGCCCATTTACTTCACTATGAATAGGGCTAACAGATCGGTGGCACTTTCACTATTACCAAGTAAATAGTGTTTTAGGCACTTTGCCCAATAAACTAGATTCATAGACTTTATTTGAATAGTCAAATCAGTTATAGTACCCACTCTTCAAAAGCGTGGATATACGAGTCTTGTTTAATTGTGTCCCAGACAACAATGCCACAAATAAGTCTCTACTGATCAAATATATATTTGTCATTTTATATGTTTGAGATTTTATTTATATTCAAAATATAAATTCTGTTACTCACATCTAATGTGTTTATCTTAATATCATTCTTTATATAATGAAACACTTTAGTGTTCTAGAATATAAAGGTCTGTCCGCAACGGATTAAACACTGATATAAAGATAATGTTTCTAGTCAAACTAGTTACATTATAACAGTTCCTAATTTAAGTATATACCCAAAAGGTAGTTCCTAAACTTAGGATTCTACGGTCGAGACAGCGACTTTCGTCCCGTTTCCGATTCGCAGATTAATCTCATCTTGAAGTTAGTATCCTGCTCACAGCAGATTCTGAACATCAATCCATATAATTTATGTACCACACTAAGTATTTTAAAATCCAATTTTAATACTAGTAATAGACATAATATTGACAAACATTCTTAAAGTCAGAGCCTTGCCATTTCTATAATTCCTTTGTGTCTGCCATATCCAAACGGCAGTCACTTTAGGATATGTCATTTATCTTCCCAGAAGATCATAATGATTTTGCCTTCACCCTTTCAAATATTTCAGAAGCCTTTGGCCAAGCCTTGGGTTTCTAGAATATTCAAGTATGGTGCGCCTTGCGCCACTTACCTAATTGCAAAGTTTGACTTTATCTCCTCGAGAACAGTCTTTAACCCTCTAAGAGTTATTTATTGCAATTTTAAAACTTCTTAAATCTAAACATAGATTTATGATAAGTATATCGAATTAAGCACTTAAGTTATCATCACATAAATCTTCCAAAGATTATGCTCTACTATTTGTTTAATTCTTGGCTTATGCATAATAGGTTATTTTATCAAATAAAGTAACTTATTATTTATTTCCAGGACCATCCTGAAATTATTCCCAATTTAAAATATAGTCGTTTAAATACATTTTCACCTAGGATTATGCTTTTAAACACTAATCTTTCATTCATCTTGATTCTAATAGTCCAACTATTTAATCAACGATTTGTGGTACTATGTATTATATTGATTATTATAGTCCAACTATACAATCAAATATAATTTAAATCAATTAACCTCAATTACATTGATTACTATAATCCAATTATAAAATCAACTGTAAATTGAAATTAATTAATTCAAATATATTGATTACTATAATCCAATTATATAATCAACTATAATACAGTCCAACTGCTTATTAAAACAACAATTTAAATATTAGTCCAACTAACATTTAATTTATATGACGAATAATTTGAATGAGCGCGTATGGCAAGTAATAAAAAAAAAATATTGCAAATTCAATTCTTGCCTCCCACTATTTTTCGGCGAGCCTCTAACCCTCTGTCGAGTACTCAGGAAACCGTGTTTCCTAGTGGGCTAGGATCCCGTTAAATATCACACAATCTTGACTTTGGCCAACAAATTGAATGATAATTAACTAGGTAGATCTCTAAGATCAATTGGATCTAATCCAATTCCTAGATCCAGTAGGCGGATATCCAAATCCTAAACATATATCTTATATATGCCAATACATCCAATGTATTACCTAACCTTTTTCCTCTGAATCAACTAAGCCTTGGCTTTGGCACAACAAACCTAATGATCCCAGTCAAGCGCGACCCATTGACCATGGAAAGCTTCGTAATCAATGTCGATGGACAAGAAGTGGTCTTGACTTTGGCCAACAAACCACAACTTGGACAAGACACCAATATAGAACAAAACTCTCGTGATTCAAACACATCTTCGACGGACAAAGGGCTTGACTTTGGCCAACAACCCAATGCCAGTCTCGGATCTTGAGTAAGAATCACTCAATGGAAGGAAAAACGCATGATATTTGATGAGGGTTTTTCGCGTGCAAATTGGCTACCAATTTATTATCTTTGTTAAGGTCTCATCATCATACACCCTTAAACATGCATTCTAAACACATAATAAAGCACATATGAAAATAAATAATAATGATATGCGGATGGATACTTAACACATTGATCCTAGATCAAATCTCTCACTTTCTCTCTCAAACTAGCACTTGTATTACTTCTACCTGTTACACTACACTACTAAAGAAACCTCATTTACATTGAGGGGAATAGGTGAGATGAGAATACAAAGAGAATAGAGGTGATAAGGCTGGACACGCAGGTCCAATTTAATAAATCGAATTTATTACAACAATTTCCAAAATTGCCCCCACCCGACTAATATCCATCCGATATACATTATTCATTCATCACAACCATGTATTCACACAAGCATGTTATCAATCAATCTAATCAAATTAATTAATTTGATAATTAGTGATCATCCAATGTTCAAACAACGATTTGATTTTGCGCGAGTCAAACTCGTTTTTGCGAATAAGTACTCAAAGTACGAATTCTCGAATTAAATTAAACTAACATTAAATCCAATTTAATATGTATTTAATACTAATTCACTATTTTAATTCCAAATTAAATATTACACTTTATTAATAAACCTTTTACGACTTAAATTCCAAATTTAATCGTTACGGGTCTCAAAGCCCGATTAACGTCCAACGTCAGTTTAATTTAAGTCCAATGGGCTTTAAATTAATTTCTTTAAGGCATGGGCTTCGGCAACCAAAGCCCAATCAAGGAGTAACCCCATAAGCCAGAAATCAATTTCAGCCCATTAGGCCCAATTAAACTTTAAAGGTTCATTAAGTCGCATTTGGACTTTATGGAAGCAGATTTGGGCCCAATTGGATCCAATCCAATTTGCCTAAACCCAACTTTGTACAACAAAGCCCAATAAGCCCATTTACAACTTTAAAAGCCCAAATAATTAAATTACCAAATTCAAAATTTCCAATTTAATTACCAAAGTGTATTACATGATTAATTAACCAAATCAATATTTCCAAAATATCATTTTGTCCAATTAATCATGCTTTTATCATCATCACATGTCCAACATACTTTGATGAAAAATCAAACCCATTCACCATGCTCAAAGTCTCGGCCAAGGGATGCATTTTTGTCCAAATCCGAATTCAATCCAATCAAATCCAAATTAACATTAAATCATCATCCCGAATGATTTCCAACAAATCCAATTATTAAAAATCAAAAATACCAAGACATTAATGGGCATCCACATTCGGCCAAGGTAAGGAAATTAGGGATTTTTGTTCAATTCAAAATTAAATCCAATTCAATCTTAAATTAACATTATCCAACATCATTACAACTTCATCCAATGAATCAAAATGAAAAATTCCAAGATTTCCATAATGCTTCTACATTCGGCCAACATGAATATTTGGGGAAAAATTGATCCAATCATTATTTCATTAAATTGATCCAATCAATCTTAAATTAAACATGTATTAAGCATACTCAAACATCCAATTTATTCAAATCATGCTCAAATACAAAATACCCAATTTTAAGCCCTAAAATTTCATGCTTGAACCTAGGCTCTTGATGCCATTGTTGGTTTTATTTTAGGTCCCAAGATCATAACAAGCATGAAAATAATGTGTGAATACATCAAAGGAGGTAGCGGAATACTCACATTGATCGGTTGAGACGATTTGGTGAAGAACAAAATTGATTTTCACCTCCAAAAACGCAACTGCAGTGACCAGTCCACTGCACACTGTTTTTCAGTTTTGGTTCACCTTTTGAGCTTCAAATCTTCGTCGTTTGATTCCCGGCTCGTGGGTGGGTTTCCCTAACACCTTCGTATGTCTCCTAGGAGTGTGCTAGCACTTGGATCTTGCCACAAAATCCACAAAATGCTTCCTCACTGCTCACGTTTTTGTTGACAGAAAAACAGTGAAGTTTGGCCCATTGGGCGTGAGCTTGAAGAAGATGGGAGAGAGAGAAGGGTTTCAAAAATATTCATCTAATGAATAATGATAGTTACCAAAGTGTAGAGAGATATTTTGTTTTTATACTTTAGGTAAAAACCATTTCACTTTTACCCTAAACTTGGTAGGTGTGGGTAAATGGTTTTCCAAAAGTAAAACAAGGTAGTTGGGTGGTAGGTACACCTACCACACATGGGCCCCACATATTTGAATTGAAAAAATTCAAATATCTCTACGAACATTTCCCGCGGCTCAGTTCCGTTTAATCCGATTAAACGAACTTCCGTCGTTAAATAATTAAATCTAATTTAATTAAATATCGATGCCACGCAAATATATTACGAACGTCGTTTACGAATTAATTCTAAATTAATTCGTTTGTTCGCATTAAAGTCTGACTTTAATTTCGTAATGAAATCCAATTCATATTAATATATCCGATATATTAATTTTAGCCCATTCGAATAAATTAAATAGAAAAATCAAATTTAACTATTAAATTCATTTTACCGATTAATTCCAAATTAATCGCGTTCTCTCTCTTTAGATGATATTTTATCCCAGATAAAATATCTCCGTAATTAATCCCAGATTAATTTTCTCTCTCATCGAATTAATCCCAGATTAATTAAAGTGCGAGTCATACATCATCGGTGAATCATTGGGAAGCGACCCATGAGATCCCCGGATATGTTGGCAGTAAATACGGTCGTCGGACTATCCGAACACGTAAGTACCAAGTACTACGTTTTATCGATTCACAAGACAAGGTTGATTTCTAGCAAAGCACCATGCCTACCCAATTCTCCGGAAATATCCTTACAGGAATGAAGGATTTGTATCAGGCGTAGTATACATCGTATAGTGCATATCGATCTAGTATCGGATGGTCACGTGCTAGGCCTGGGGCTGGAGTTGTGTCTGCCCCGTACGAAGCACATGTCGGATGTCTGGTAACTAGTCTCTATAATCGGATATACATGGCCTAGTCATAATATCCCAATGGCCGCGCAGCACTTAAAAGCACTAATACCGTATCCTACATGACATCATCTCCACTATGACTGAAGTGATACTTCCGTCTTGACATCACACCCAATACTCTACGATTCTCAACATACCCAGTATTGGCGTACAAAGAACCGGTTAAAGCCCTGGACGACCTCAACCAAAGTATATTGATTGTCGTAAGTATTAGCGGTGCAAGTCTCAGGTTAAGACCAAATACACCTACCCTGATTTCGGACTCCCATAGACACACAGTCATACTACCAATGGGATTCCGAGGGGGTCTATCCAGAGCGAAGCTGTTTCCCGTACCATCGGTGAAACACAACCTCCTATTACACTTGCATGAGTATCCAATACCCAAATATATGAGAACTATGCCGTTGTGCCCTCACAACGCGCACAAGTGCAATACTAGTCTTTTACATATTTATCGATGTCCAATCTCGATAATACTCTGACTAGGGATATTTAATGATTTATCCTACGTGGACTGATACTGTCTCATATCATTCTCCGTCCAGGAACAAATCATAGGGACCTCTCATCATTTTTACATCTAAGGTGATCTAATCACAAATGATAAGAGAGCAATCTCCTTTGTCACATAGTTAATTTGTACAACAACACCATGATCTGTACAAATAGTGACGCTATGGGTCATAATTGTCCAACAAGAAACACATTGATGCTTACTTGCCTGTCCGAGTCAATGAGCAAAGAGTGAGTAATCTGCTGCAATCACTTTTAGTGGCAGCATCTGTTTGTGCCATGTCTGCCATAAAGCTTATTCCAACATCAGTTCTTTGGGGTTATTTTGCTTACATGGCAATCGACAGCCTTCCCGGGAACCAATTCTGGGAAAGGTTGCTCCTTCTCTTCATTACCCCTGGCCGGCAGTACAAGTGAGTTAAAACATTTTTTTTAGTATAGTGACCCAATAGTATTCCATTCGAGAACACATAGTTTTTTCACTGGGATCATGCATAGCATGAAACAGGATTAGTCACATTCCTTTTATGGCTGTGGATTTATCTTTGCAGGGTCTTGGAAAAGGATCATGCTTCCTTTGTGGAGTTGGTACCATACAAATACATTGTCATATTTACTCTCTTCCAATTTATATACTTCCTGGTCTGTTATGGTATCACCTGGATTACTATAGCCGGAATCTTGTTCCTCTTGCCATTCTTCCTTCTCATTAGCATCCGACAACATATCCTTCCCTAGTTGGCTCCCCCACATCACTTGCGGGAACTGGATGCTACTGAATATGATGAAATAAGTGGTGCTCAACGGCATTCTCTTAGCTTGTCTTTCAGGGTATGCAATATTTTTACCATTGAAAGCGACAGAAACAATTTGTGCCGAGGAAACTGTTGATTGTGATCACACTGACTTACAATCGCTCAATGCAGGCTTATTTTTTGAACAGGTTATCGTATGTGTTGAGGCTTGTACAGCCGCCATTGCTATGGATAGTCGTGGAGGAAAATACGGCGTCGTTTGAGACAGCGGAGATGTTGACAAAAACAGGGGTTATGTATAGGCAATTGGTTATTCAAATAAATTTGAGCTATGTGAAAGATAGAGGGGGTTCATCAGCGGAACCTAGCGTTAGAACATATTGAGAGGCATCGACTTGATGGGATTGTCTACTTTGCTGACAATGATAATGTCTACACCGTCGATTTTTTTGAAAGCTTAAGAAAAATCAGGTAATATTTTGTATGCGTTATTTATTGCATAGTGATATCTCACTTGTGGGTCCTTATATAGTTTAAATTTGTTCGAATGTGTAATATATGTGGAAATATTAACAGAAATGGTATGGATTTTGTTAATGACATGTCATGTATCATTTACTTATTCTAGCATTGTGTTTTTACTAGATTACATGAATTTAAAGGATTATTGTTAAGTTATGTATGGCATACAGACATGAGAAATGCGTATTGATTAGCAATATTTAGTAATTCCTGCTCAGTTAGTTGTCAGTAGAATTTAATTAGTTCTCAATTTGTAGGATTCTTTGACCTTTTGTGTGCTTCTGCTCTTTTGTTTTGATTAATAGGCACTGATGATTTTGGTGGATCTATTGAATATCTAGAGTTGGCTACTTTTTTCTGTTTATTGTTACCCAATTTACTATCTTAAAAGTGCCTTGATAATGCTGCTGTCATCATTAGAGTTTCATTTTGTTCATCAAGTAACACTTGCGTAAATGATTTGCTTGATTTTCCTTTTCAAAACTATCAATTCCAGTATCCATCCTTTAAATTTTCTGATATCATGCGTGCATTTTATGAGTCTCATATTCTCTCTTACTCTTGTCTGTACACTCCTCTTTTGACCAAACTTGTTGTACTGCTTGGTTTGATTTTGTTTCTCATGTTTTTGTTGCAGATTAATGTCCTACTTATCTTAGGTGATTTGTTATCGTAGGTTTCACGTTGATATATCAGGATTTGCTTTTAACACCACTATCTTGTGGGATCCAAAGAGTTGGCGACGTCCAATTGTCAAATTCAATTGGCAGTTAAACACATTGAATGAGGGTTTCCAAGTATATATCTCATCATTTATTTTTGTGGATATATTTCCGAAGATTTATGAACATTGGATTGTGAGTAAAATTTAAAATTTATGTGGAATTTTTGTATGTTCCCTATTGGTCAATGTTTGTGTTGACTAAAGATGAACTCTTGCGTATTTTATGAACTTAGGTTGGTATTGATACAAAGGTAGATTGCTAAAATTAAAATAAAAGATTATGATTCGTGTGTTTTCAAGATTTGACAAAAGAATGAATATTTTTGGTACAATTTAGTATGTGTTTTTAGTTTGACGTTGCTTTTGGAGAATGAATTTTGTGTTTTCCTGTAGGTTAATGTTATATTGGGTGCTATTGTTTGTAGCTTTATTGGCCTATTGGGTATGTGCTAATGGTAATGATGAAACCTTGACAGGTATTTTTTTTGGAGCATCGAAGCTACAATCAACACCAATGTTCAAAAGCTGAGAGACATGATGTCACAGTTGTAATTTGTCCACTTTGTGCCAATGAGGTTCGTTTGAGACCGGATGAGAACCCATACATAACTTGGGAAAATCATGTTAATGTTGATTGTGATCCATCAAACTATGACAAAGTTACTAAGAAGAGAAAATGCCCTGTTTATGGCTGTATAGAGGTTCTAGTATTCTCAAACACAATCAAGTGTATGGATTACACTGTTGACCATTGTTTGAAGCACAGGTCTGGACCTGAACATTGTTGTCCCGGCCCCAAGAAAGTAGACATTGTCTTTGCGTTTATGAATCTTTTAAATATGAGTGGAGAAGAAGAGCCAAAATCCAAATAATCTCCAGCCACATCTTCACCCAAGTGGACCTCGAGCATTCTTACTGCAGCTTCAAGCTTCCGAGCATCAGCTGAAGCAGGCATGGAAAAATTGAGTAATGAAATTAGCCAAAAATTACAGATATCAAAGGATGGGGCGGGGCAGAGCAGCAGCGGTAATGGAGGAACAAAGTTGTGTCCGCAGTGTGAATTAATGCCTGCAAAAATGCAAAAATGCTTTCATTGATTTAATGCCTGCAAAAATGCAAACAACTTTTAGAAGTGTTTTGTTTGAACATATGACACAATTATTTTATCTTGGATTGGTCTTACTGCCAGCAAAATTAATGTTATACTTAATTTCGTGTTGTTTTTTTTTGTGTGAATTTTGTGGTTTCTATTAATTTCATTCTTAATTGTGGATACAGTTTGTTATTTTTCTATAGTTTCAGAAGTTTCTTCTTGATTCCTCACGTCACCTTATGGATGATAATCTTAACCTTTTTGAATCTACTATAAAAAATTCATGTTTTTAGACAACCTAGCAATACAGATTATAACACGTTTTGGTGACTCTTGGCATCTATAGAATGACAGATTGTTTGATTGCTGGTTTCATGTTTCTGCAAAATACCAGTCGAATTTCGTGCCATAGTTTACTTGAGAGAGCTTGTATGTTCTTAGTTGATCTTCACACGACATGCATTATATATGAAGGATAGCGTTCTTCAGTAAATAATTTGCTCTATCCAACAAATTTAGAGCGAAGCTCTAGTTATAGTTAGGTACCACTGTTTATTAAGCTAATGACAAATTTTCAATTTACCTTAGCTTGAATGATGCAATTTCATCATTGAAATGCAACTTTCAACCATAAAATATGCAATAAATATTTTATGCTTCAAATATAAAAATAAAATAATGATAATGAAACATGCATACATTTCTTCAAAGGTAATTAGCCATAATTACTGGAATCTTAATTGAAAAATATTATTTTTTCAAAGGTAATTAGTCATTTATTAAACAAATACATTTATTCAAACTCATAACAATTAAAAACGAAATCGAGATCGATTCGTTTCGTTTAATAAATGAATCGAAATAATAATTATCGTAATGAATAGAAATTGTAAGCGGAAACAAAAAGTATAAAACCCATCTGCATGCTCATTAACATATGTAATTAACGAAAATTATAAGTAGATTTCAAGATTATTAACTTGTGCTCATTCAAAAAAATGCTCATCTTAGGTAATTAATAAAAATTTATGAACAAAATATAAAAATTGTTCTTCATGCTCATTAACTTTAGTAATTATAACCGAATTTAATATTGACATAAATAAATAAGTAGAAAATTGATTAATTTAATATGGAATCGATTTTTCCCAACTCATATGCATGCTCATTAACATAAATAATTAATCAAACGATTCAGTAACGAATAAACGTAGTCATGATGTTAAATTCGTATTCCATAAATAGATATCAATATTAATAATCTGTGCTTATTATTTGTGATGTTTCATCTTTTCGTATTAACTTATAATCATTAAACACGACTTCGAGATCGAATCGAAGTAATAAACATGATTTTGAATAATTTGTAATTGTTAGATATAACCAATACATGCAATTTCAAACCATCAATATGCAATTTAACCATTAAGATGCAACTTTCAACCTTAAAAGATGCAACAAATACTTTAAACTTGAAAAACAAAAAATTAAATAATGACCATTACAAACGCAACTTTTAATAATTAAAGAAAAAACCACTCAATATTTGTGTTAGGGCGCATAACTATGACCATTGAATATGCAACCTCGACCATCTAAACTTGCAACTTTCACCAATAAATATGCAATATTTCGAAGATGAAACCTTTTGCAATAAACATGCAAAATGAAACCATTGGACATGAAACTTTAGCAATAACATGCAACTGCATCTGCCTCAAAAATCACACATGTAACTATGACCATTGAATATGCAAACTCGACCATTAAACTTGCAACTTTCACCAATACATATGCAATATTTTGAAGATGAAACGTTTAGCAATACACATGCAAAATGAAACCATTGGACTTGAAACTTTAGCAATAACATGCAATTGCATTTGCCTCGAAAATCGCATATGTAACTATGACCATTGAATATGCAACCTCGACCATTAAACTTGCAACTTTCACCAATAAATATGCAATATTTCGAAGATAGAACCTTTAGCAATAAACATGCAAAATGAAACCATTGGACTTGAAACTTTAGCAATAACATGCAATTGCATCTGCCTCGAAAATCGCACATGTAACTATGACCATTGAATATGCAACCTCGACCATTAAACTTGCAACTTTCACCAATAAATATGCAATATTTCGAAGATGAAACCTTTAGCAATAAACATGCAAAATGAAACCATTGGACTTGAAACTTTAGCAATAACATGCAACTGCATCTTCCTCGAAAATCGCACCTGTAACTATGACCATTGAATATGCAACCTCGACCATTAAACTTGCAACTTTCACCAATAAATATGCAATATTTCGAAGATGAAACCTTTTGCAATAAACATGCAAAATGAAACCATTGGACTTGAAACTTTAGCAATAACATGCAACTGCATCTTCCTCGAAAATCGCACCTGTAACTATGACCATTGAATATGCAACCTCGACCATTAAACTTGCAACTTTCACCAATAAATATGCAATATTTCGAAGATGAAACCTTTAGCAATAAACACGCAAAATGAAACCATTGGACTTGAAACTTTAGCAATAATATGCAATTACATCTGCCTCGAAAATCGCACATGTAATTATGACCATTGAATATGCAACCTCGACCATTAAACTTGCAACTTTCACCAATAAATATGCAATATTTCGAAGATGAAACCTTTAGCAATAAACACGGAAAATGAAACCATTGGACTTGAAACTTTAGCAATAACATACAATTGCATCTGCCTCAAAAATCGCACCTGTAATTATGACCATTGAATATGCAAAATCGACCATTAAACTTGCAACTTTCACCAATAAATAAGCAATATTTTGAAGATTAAACCTTTAGCAATACACATGCAAAATGAAACCATTGGACTTGAAACTTTAGCAATAACATGCAATTGCATCTGCCTCGAAAATCGCACATGTAACTATGACCATTGAATATGCAACCTCGACCATTAAAATTGCAACTTTCACAAATAAATATGCAATATTTCGAAGATGAAACCTTTAGCAATAAACATGCAAAATGAAACCATTGGACTTGAAACTTTAGCAATAACATGCAATTGCATCTGCCTCGAAAATCGCACATGTAACTATGACCATTGAATATGCAACCTCGACCATTACACTTGCAACTTTCACCCATAAATATGCAATATTTCGAAGATGAAACCTTTAGCAATAAACATGCAAAATGAAATCTTTAGACTTGAAACTTTAGCAATAACATACAATTGCATCTGCCTCGAAAATCGCACATGTAACTATGACCATTCAATATGCAACCTCTACCATTAAACGTGCAACTTTCACCAATCAATATGCAATATAATTTTATATAATTTTATTTTTATCAGTAATTTAAAAAAAATAAAAATTTATATTATTTTATTTTTATCAGTATTTTTTAAAAATAAATTTTTAAAAACTTACAATAAATTTTTTTTTATAATTTTATTTTTATTAATATTTTATAATTTATTTAATACAAAATTATTTGTAAATATTTTTTTGAGTAATCTCATTTTTTTTAATGCTAACAACCCTGGGGTATCTGATACCCAAGGGTGTGTTAGCAACACCCCACTTTTATATACTAGCTATATATTTTATTTGGTGTAAAAAAATAAATCAATCAAAGAGATATATAGACCGTTTTCATATTTTCTTGATGTTTGTGCCTTTACATAGCTTTTTTACTCAATAAACAGCACACCCCATACTTCCTAAAAACAACACCTACCACCATCGATATCACCATCATCATCCCAAATAAAAGAAAATAGCCAATTAATAGTTCCCAACCATGGGACGCTCATAGAATAAAAGCCTCGAGCCAATAAAAACTGAGAAAGTCCAATAGGGTGGAGAAAATAGGGTTGGTCCATGGATTTTCCTTCATTTTGTCACATAATAATAATTTCCGTTAAAAGAAAAGAATTTTCTTAATGTTCATGTGAATACTATTTTTTTTTTATTTCCTTTTACTTTACTTTTTTAAAAAAAAAAAAAAAAAGAGTATGCAAGTCCAAATACATTTTAAAATTCTCATCTCTTCTTTGGGCACTTCATTTTTAAAAACACTTATTTTTATTTTAAATACACACTAAATATTAGTTTCTCTATGGTTTTTCATTGTAACATCCCCGATTCGAGAGAATGCTTCCGGCAAGAGATAGACCGTTCTAACCCCATAAGCCTCTGACTCTGACTCTGATAACTACTAATTACTAATATTTCATTCTTTATTTAAATTTATCGTATATATGGGACCGTGGCCCAAATCTAACAACTTAACATACCATCTTAACTTTAATAACTTTATACACAAAGACACTTGTTTAAAACTCAAATACTAGTACATGGCCTTTATTTGACTCTAACTGACTCCAATTGGACTTTATACTCTTGACTTGAACTGGTGGACTCTATACCCACGTGACTGCAACAGTATCCGTCCTCCTGAGCTCGTCCTTCGAAAAACCTGCAAGACAAAGAAACTAGAGTGGGGGTTAGATCGCTATACGATCTAAGTGAGTGGACGAGAAACTGAAATACTAAAATCAAAACATTAGGTTTTAAAACCAAAGTTTCAGAAATCGCTTTATATGAAACCTCTTTTCTGAAAACATCATCTGAAATCTCTTTAATAAAACCTGTCTTTCTAAAAACTGCTTTTGAAGCTTTGGTTTCTGAAAACCATTTCTGAAAACCTGATTTTCTGAAAAACTGTTTACTGAAATTTTGATCCCTGTGAACTGCTCTGTATCTGAAAACCTTGACGTATGAGGGCGTTACGTATCGTCGTCCCCCCATACGCCTATCTGGAGCCAACAATGCAAATCCATGACTTTGGGGCGTTACATATCGACGTCCCCCAAAATATGCCACTACTGTCTCTAAAACTGGTGGTCTTGGGACATTATGTTTCGCCGTCCCCCAGGCCACATACTAGAAATGGGGGTGTGGATCTATGCTACCCTCCAAGCTCTGAAACTAGGGTCTAGGGGCATTATGTATCGTCGTCCCCCTAGCTCTGATCTTGGATCTGGGGGGGTTACATATCGCCATCCCCCCAGTCCTCTCCATGTGCACATGTACTTTGTCTGTCAATTCCAAACTGTCTCAAGTTACATACTGGGGTGGGTTTTTTCCCCATGCCCCGAAAACATAAAATCATACTTTGAGTCTCAAAACTGTACAAAATATTTTATGAAAAACATTTCTTTTCTCAAACATAACTTGCATGAAATAACTGTAAAGAAAATCTTCTAACGTCCTAAAGCGTAAAATATAAGTCCGAAACAAAATAAAATCAGTTTAAAGGAGGAGTGTCCACTCACAGTTTTTGGAATTTGGCTGGCACTGAATCCGTTTATCGAAGAAGATTGTGGTTCATGTGGATGATCTACGATCGGAAATTTCGATTAGTATGTTTGTAGTAAAAAGAGCTTCGAATTTAGCTAAGCTTATTAATACACCAATATGTTTTATCTACGAGGCTTTAGCATGCTTGTGTCTTGATGTAAAGTATGTATACGAACTAATTCGAGACCTATAAGACAGCCTCTAACACGTACATGTGACACTGGGATGATTTAGAATCATTTTAGGAAATTTTGTATCATGCGTCTGTTGGAGTTTCTACGGCCCCAAGGATCGATTCAAGCATAAAACACATATGCGAATACAACGAGGGAGTTGCGGAATACTCACATCGATCGATTGAGCGACGCAGCGACGAACAAAAATTGATTTCTACCTCCTCCATGCTCTCAGCAGTGAGCTGCTGGACTGCACCATTTTCGGTCATGGATCTTCAAGAATCCAAGCACCAAGCTTCTTCGACTGATTCCAAGCTCATGGGTGGACTTCCCTATCACCTTCACATGACTTCGTAGTGTGCTAGCACTCCCGATTTTGCCATAAAATTGCGAATTTTGCTTCCTATTTTTCATCATTGGCTCTCGGCAGTGACAGAACCAGAAGAAAGAAATGCAGCAGCCCCTTGGGCGAAAATGAGAGAAGAAAGGAGAGGAAAGAGTTGTGATGGTAGATGCGACTAGCAATTTGATGCTTGATTTGATTTGCGTGCCGAACTCGAATTCGAAATGCGAATGCGCTTGCAAATAATCCCGGGCTCGAGTTCGCTAATTCCAAATTAACAAATTTTCCGTTGCGAGGTAATTAAATCTAATTTAATTAAATAATCATGGCTAGCATAATTACTATTCATGTCGCTAACGAATTAATTATAAATTAACTCGTTCGCCCGAATAAAAATCTAATTTTAATTCTGCGTTGAAATCTACTTTCGTTTAATATATCGAATATATTAATTTATCGATTAATTCCAAATTAATCGTTATCTCTCTTTAAATGATATTTTATCCCAGATAAAATATCTCCGCAATTAATCCCAGATTAATTTTCTCTCTCATCTAATTAATCCCAGATTAATTAAAAGTGCGAGTCATACGTCATCGGTGAATCTTCGGGAAGCGACCCATGAGATCCCTGGATATGTTGGCAGTAAATTCGGTCGTCGGACTATCTGAACACGTAAGTACTTAGTACTACGTTTATACCGATTTACAAGACAATGTTGGCTTCTAGCAAAGCACCATGCCTACCCAATTCTCTCAGAAATATCCTTATAGGAATATAAGGATCTATATCATGTGTAGTATACGTAGTATTGCGTATTTCGATCCAGTATCAGATGATCACATGCAAGGCCTGGGGCTGGTACAATGTCTGCCCCGTACGAAACATATATCGGATTACGAGCAACTAGTCTCTTTATTATCGGATAATCATGAGCAAGTCATATTATCCCGATGGTTGCAACCCTTTAGAGAACCAGTTCTGTATCCCTGCGTGATCATCAACTCCATATGACTGGAGTGACACTTCCGTCTTGACATCACACCCAACACACTACGATTCTCAATATACCCAGCAGAGGCGTACACATAACCTGTTAAAGCCCTGTACGACCACAACCGAAGTATATTGATTGTCGCAAGTATTAGCGGTGCAAGTCTCAGGTTAAGACCAAATACACCTACCCTGATTTCGGACTTACATAGACATGTAGTCATACTACCAATGGAATTCCGAAGGGGTCTATCCAGAGCGAAGCTGTTTCCCGTACCATCGATAAACACAACCTCTGATTACACTTGCATGAGTATCCTATACCCAAATATATGAGAACTATGTCGTTATGCCCTCACAACGCGCACAAGTGTAATACTAGTCTTTTACGTATTTATCGATGTCCAATCTCGATAATACTCTGACTATGGATATTTAATGATTTATCCTTCGTGGATTGATACTGTCTCATATCATTCTCAATCCAGGAACAAATCATAAGGACCTCCTATCATTTATACATCTCGGTGATCTAATCACAAATGATAAGAGTGCAATCTCTTTTGTCACATAGTTAATTTGTACAACAACACCGTGATCTGTACAAATAATGACACTATGGGTCATAATTGTCCAACAATCTCCCACTTGTCCTATAGCCAGTCACTCGAGTGTCTTCCACCCGAACTATATACGGTTGGCTCAAATTGCTGAGAAAAGGTTTTCGTCAGCGAATTTACATGATTATCATATGATGTGATTTATTCGATCATCACATCGCCACGATGTATGATCCGAACGAATCAGATGAATATCGAAGTATGTATCTGGGTCGTTGATGAGACCATTAATTCTTTAGCTTGTGCTGAAGCCTAGCTCAGCTGCTAAAAGAACTATATATAATCTAATTAGATTTATTATCGACCCAGAACGCTTCTATTGCTGCCTCAGCTGCAGTAATAACCCGCATTTGTTGTTTATTCGGTAACAATATCTTGCTTGGAAGATTTCCAGCTCACTGTTCCGTTATTCAAACTGTATAGTACCGATTTTATCGGTTAAGGAAACTTGCAGTAGTGATCCAGTCACTTCAAGTTTTCTTTCTCCATAGATTAAGATAGCATCCTTAGTTCTCAAAGAAACTAAAGGATGTTCTTAACATCAATCCAGTGACTATCACTTAGATTAGCCTGTTTGTGAATCCATATGCTCAAAGCGTATGAGACACCAGGTCACGTATATTTTTCAATGTACGATTTCTCGGAGAGTTTTATGAAAGCCAAGCTTTCACCGATTGTTTTATGGGAATATCATTTCGAAGAAATGGCATATTATCATTATTTATAGGACAGCCACTGTCAGTGTGCTTCCACTAACCTCCTTATATACACAAGAATCATTTTCGTTTTGAATTAAATCATAAACCATTATGATTACATCAAAACGATAATTCCAAGAACCTAATGCTTGCTTCAATCCAAACATGGATCGAATAACCCGCAAACCTTGTTTGCTAGTTTTGGTACGATAAAACCGACAGGATGTTGTAAACATCTTCCAAAAGGTTTCCTTTTCAGGAAAGCGATTTTCCCGTTCTGCTATCATATTTCATAAATGAAACATGCAGCTAAAGCAAGCATTATCCAAATGGATTTACCATGGCAACAGTTAAAAGGTTGAATCGAAATCAACATAATGTTGATAACGATACCTTTCTGCTAAAAGCCTAGCTTTGTACGTTGGTATAATGCCATCCATGTATGTCTTCCTTGAAGACTTATAAAGTACCAATAGGCACAATGCCTTGCGGTACATCAACTAGTATCCAAACATAGTTGATATACATGGAATCCATTTTGGACTGTATGGCACTTTTCCATAATTAGGGAGTCGATACCTTGTATCACTTCCTCATATGTAGTCAGTTGGTATACCTCAATAAGATTGACATCTTTATGAGGTGAGATCAGAAACCCATACCCCATGTTGTTTTCTGACTCTCTCCGACGTACGTGGTTCTTGTGTATTCGAAGATTAATGGTATAGTTTCATCCTTGATGAACTATATATGTTCCATTAGGAATCAGTGCCTTGAATAGTATTACTCCGATTTTCATCGAGTTTTAACTATCCTCCCACTTACCACTGCATATCGGCATTCCTCTTAGGAAAACCGCATGGTGAGCAACAATTAAATTGTTCTCTTGTGAGTTGTATAAGTACTATACTTATGGTATCCCTAGGATAACCTACAATTTGGCACTTATCTGATTTGGGTTTTAGTTTGGTATCATCCAAACATATGTCCAGCATCCCAAATCATCAGGAATGAGAAACCTGGTTTCTTTCCTGTCCATATCTAATATGAAATTCTGTCAAACAGATTTTTATGGAACCTTATTCTAAATAAGTTGTGCACTGTTAATACGCATCCGTTGAAGGAAATGGTAGCTCAGAACGACTCATGATTAACCTTATCATGTCCAAAAAAATTCGGTTACTCGGTTCGGACACACCGTCAAATTGACGTGTTCCGGGAGGAGTCCTCATTTGAAAGAATACTATACTCTTTCAAGTATATTCAAAACTTATTGCTTAAGTATTTTCATCATTGTCTTACCGTGACGATTTAATACTTTAGCCGATCTGTTGTCTATTTCGTGTCGAAACTTTAAAAGTTTCTGATTTGTGTTCTTCAAAAGAAACACATAACCATAACGCGATGCCATATCCGTAAGGTCACGAAATATTCATATCCACCTCTAGCCTAGCTAGACATTATGAACTAGGCCCACTTGCTTCATTATGAACTAGGGCTAACAGATCGGTGGCATTTACACTTTTACCAAGTAAATAGTGTTTTAGGCACTTTGTCTAATAAACTAGATTCGTAGACTTTATTTGAATGGAATCAAATCAGTCCTAGTACCCACTCTTCGAAAGTGTGGATATACGATTCTTGTTTAATTGTGTCCCAGACAACAATGCCACAATATCTTTCTTCTAATCAAATCATTTTGAGCTATTTGTTTGTCATGTTTATGTATATTTTGAGATTTATTTATATATCAAATATAAATATTGTTATTCACATCTAATGTGTTTTATCTCAATATCATCTTTATATAATAAAACATTTTAGTGTTCTAGAATATAAAGGTTCACCAGCAGCGGGTTAATCACTGATATAGAGATAATGTCTCTAGTCAAACTAGTTACATTATAATAGTTTCCAAATTTAGGTACACACCCGAAGGTAGTTCCTAAAATTAGGTATCTACGGTTAAAACAGCGACTTTCGTTCTATTTCCAATTCGCAGATAAATCTCTATTAAAGTCAGTATCCTGTTCAAAACAGATTTTGAACATCAATACATATATTTATGTATCACACTAAGTGTTTTAAAATTCAATTTTAATACTAGTTGTGAACATATTTATGACAAACATATTTGAAGTCAGAGCCTTGCCCAGTCTTCAATTCCTTCATGTCTGCCTTGTCCAAACGGCAGTCACGCTTCCGCGATCCCGTTTACCACAATTTAGGCAGACATTTTGGGATATGTCCTTTATCTTCCCAGAAAATTATAATGATTTTGCCTTTGCCCTTTTCAACACTCCAGAAGTGTTTGGCCAAGCCTCGGGTTTCTTGAATATCGAAGTAAGGTGCACCTTGCGTCACTTGTCTTTTTGCAAATTTTGACTTTATCTCCTTGAGAATAGTCATTAACTCTCCAAGAGTTAAGTATTGCAATATAGTACTTCTAAAATGTAAAGATAGATTTATGAAGATCCTTCAATTTCATTATCATACTTTAAGGATCTAATCCTTAGTTCTGATTCAGAAATTAAGGAGCCTACTGCGACAAGCTTAATGGATTAAGCACTTAAGTTATCATTACATGAATCTTCCAAAGATCATGCTCTACTATTGCTTAACTCCGGGCTTAGGCCTAATATGTTATTTTATCAAATAAAGTAACTTATTAGTTTTCAGGACCATCCTGAAATTATATTCCCAATTTAAAAATTAAACCATTTAAATACATTTTCTCTAGGATTATGTTTTAAATGTCAATCTTTCAATTTATCTTGATTTTAATAGTCCAACTATTTAATCAACGATTTCAGGTACTTTTAAATATAATGATTATAATAGTCCAACTATTTAATCAACTATAAATGAAAAGTTTGAATATAGTCCAACTATTAATTAAAACAACAATTTAAATATTAGTCCAACTAACATTTAATCTAATTGAAGAATGATGTTTGTTTGAGCGTGTATGGTAAGTAATTAAACGAATATTGCAAATTCAATTCTTGCCTCCCACTATTTTTTGGCGAGCCTCCAACCCTCTGTCGAGTACTCGGGAAATCGTGTTTCCTAGTGGGCTAGGATCCCGTTAAATATCACACAATCTTGACTTTGGCCAACAAATTTTATGATAATTAACTAGGTAGATCTCTAAGATCGATTGGATCCAATCCAATTCCTAGATCCGGTAGGGGGACATCCAAGTCCGAAACATATATCTTATATATGCCAATATATCCAATATATTGCCTAACCTTTTTCCTCTGAATCAACTAAGCCTTGGCTTTGGCACAACAAACTTAGTGATCCCAGTCAAGCGTGACCCATTGACCATGGAAAGCTTCGTAATCAATGTCGATGAACAAGAAGTGGTCTTGACTTTGGCCAACAAACCACAACTTGGACAAGACCCAATATGGAACAGAGCTCTCGTGATTCAAACACATCCTCGACAGACAAAGGCTTTGACTTTGGCCAACAAACCAATGCCGTCTTAGATCTTGAGTAAGAATCACTCAATGGAAGGAAAAACGCTTAATATTATTTGAGGGTTTTTTGCGTGTAAATTGACAACCAATTTATTATCTTTGTTAAGGTCTCATCATCATACACCCTTAAACATGCATTCTAAACACATAATAAAGCGCATATGAATAAAATAATAATGATATGCGGATGGATACTTTACACATTGATCCTAGATCAAATCTCTCCTTTCTCTCTCCCGCTAGCAAATGTATTGCTTCTACTCGTTACACTACACTACACTTCTAAAGAAACCTCATTTATATCGAGGGAATAGGTGAGAAGAGAATACAAAGAATAAGAGGTATGGGGCTGGACATGCAGGTCCAAATTAAAATTCCAATTTATTACAACAATTTCTAAAATTACCCCCCCATCTAATATCCATCTGATATACATTATTCATGCATCGCAACTATGTATTCACACAAGCATGTTATCAATCAATCTAATTAAATTAATTAATCTGATAATTAGTGATCATCAAATGTTCAAACAACGAATTGATTTTGCTCGAGTCAAACTCGTTTTGCGAATAAGTACTCAAAGTACGAATTCTCGAATTAATTAAACTATATAATTAAATCCAATTCAATTTGTATTTAATTCTAATTCACTATTTAATTCCAAATTAAATACTACACTTTATTAATAAACCTTTACGATTTAAATTCCAAATTTAATCGTTTCGAGTCTCAAAGCCCGATTAACGTCCAACGTCAATTTAATTAAAGTCCAATGGGATTTTAATTAATTTCTTAAGGCGTGGACTTTTGTCAACTCGAGTCAACCAATAACCAAAGTCCAATCCGGGAATTACCCCATAAGCCTAGAATCAATTTAGGCCCATTAGGCCCAATTAAACTTTAAAGGTCCATTAGTCGTATTTGGGCTTTATGGAAGCGGTTTTGGCCTAATTGGATCCAACCAATTTTGGCTAAACCTAACTTGGTAAACCAAGAAATAAGCCCATAACAACATTCTCCTGGCCTATTTTCGCCATTCCCATCTTGGGGGGGGACGGAATCGAAAATTTTTTGAAAAATGTGCATCGGGTCGGACATGCGGGTCGTGAAATCCAAACCCGAAATTTAAAAGTGAAACCCGATCGGGTCGGGTCGGAAAAATTTTATTTTGATAAATTAATTATTTTGAAATATAAATTAGTTATTTTATGTCCCGAAAATTATCATATATATAAATTTTCAAGACAACAAAAATAATAAATAAATGAAATAATGGTAAATTTTTTTTAAAAAATAATAAAATTTTTAGAAAAAAATAAAAATTTATAATTTCGAATCGGGTCAGATTTTAATATCAAACCTTTTACCCAACCCACAAATTTTATGTCGGTCGAATTAACCCGAAAATCATTATTTTTTTTAAAATCCTCGCTGGTCGGGTCAGGGATTCATCCAACCCTATCAACACCCGTACTTCTTGGTAAGGCAAGTAAAGGAAATAATTAAAGATAGTGGCTGGATTGCGTTTCTTTTTTTAAAACAATAAAAGGCTTGCGTCATCGGAATCATCACCGAACTGGGCGACAAAGGTGTCGACAACGAGCATAATTAATAAAAAATAAGGGTAAAATTTTATACTATATACGCACACATATACACATATATACCCTCACTGCAGAACAAAAAGATGCTTCAGTTTTACTACTCTTTCTGGAAAATAAAAATCGAAAAGATCAGAAATGGAAATTAAAAAGTACAAAATATACCCTCCATCACAACCCCCAAAAGAAGGAAAGGTTGTCTTTGTTCTTTTGTTTTCCCTCTTTCCTCTTTTGCCCTACAAAAATATAATTGATCTTTCTGCATTTGCTTATCATCCTATCCCACCAACAAAACAAAACCAATAAAATATGGTTAGACTTCAAGATCAATTTTGTCATATTATAAACACAAGTGTACATCGTTAAATACACATTGCAAGAACAATCGACTTGTTGAGTAACAATCTTTCTCCCCCCCACTGGTTCAACTTCTTTCCCAAAATTGTGGGTCTTAATCCAAAAGTCGAGTCTTGGATTGTGCTTTCATCAATAGGAATGGTTGCATAACTTGGGCAATGAATCTCTGATTTCCTTCAAAATTTACATCCATAATCTAATTCATCTCACTAGTAGCT